>OX104059.1:43432568-43493786 GCA_944474145.2 Dicrocoelium dendriticum | reverse complement strand
GATCGCAGAAGCTACCAGTGTGCGTGCCCAAGAAGCTGTCTACGTGTTCACACGTCCTTCTTCGCGCAGACGGTGTTCGACAGCCTCTTCAGTCGCCGTGCATAGAACCATTCAAGGTGATACATCGTGCGAGTAAGGCGTACATTATTGACCGCTGTGGTCGACGCATAGTCGTCACCATCGACCGTCTTTATGGAAGAAACTACCTCGCCTACTTCGTCTAGTAGTGATTCGTGCGACGTCACAACTCACCGCACCGGTTTTTCTCATGCTAATTAAGTCCAACCAGACCACGATCACGGTCTACAAGCTTCAGCCGTCCTGACATCTCCCGAACCTAGTCCGCCGCCTCCCACAACCAATCGCCGTGGTCGGGAGGTGCGTAAGCTCGTTCGTTCCTCCGACTATGTACAGTGTAAATACATTTAACCTTGTAGATATTGTATGTATTTGCCCCATTATTGGTCGGTTAACGTTTTGTAAACAAATAAAAATATCAAAAACCAAGAAACCTTTTAAAAATATATTCAACAACCAAAAGCTTTAATCATGCTGATCATTCGTTTGTTCTTTTTGGCGTTTTCTGCGCATGTTTTCCTATTTTCTCGTCTCTACATGCCCCAACCCTCCCCTTCGATCGACTGGCCCACACGAGCAATGTTTTTGAGGACCCTGCCACGAACGCTGGTCGTTTCTCCGCTGGACGAGTGTCGCTTCTCGGTGGTACCATGGTCGCTTCTTTATGTGATGTGGGGCGTTTTGGTGCGGGGCGGGGTGCGGCGGGGGAGAGACCACTCCCAAGCGCACCGTTTGACAGTAGCGGAGGTTGAGGTCCTCTCGGCCTTTTTCTGAACTAGCCAGTTTTTTGTAGCCCGACAAGCCCGCTGCAACGGCTCGCCGAAATGCACTCTGCCCTGCAATCAATAAATAATAAAGACCGGACGGCAGAGCATATACAAATTATCGGCTACATTTTTTCCGAACCCGAGCAGTCACATCTTTGCATACGAAAACATTTTGCGAACTTCGATCCACAACCACTTGATTTTGAAGGCTTCTTCGTTCAGCCTTCTAGGAGGGGAGCTCTGTAGCAACCCAAAATATATTTCTTGTCCTATGTACACTTTTATTACTCAGTCATACCATATTGGCTTTTGTTTTAATGCAGGCTCTACGGTCATTCTTAACTACATCCGGCTCACCACGTGTCTCCACGGTGAGTTCTGGCACTGACGTGCGCTCTCGTCGCTTCATTCGTTTTTCGTTCGATTGTAGCCTTCCGCGAATACAATCCGTTGTGTCCGTTCTTCGGGATTTTTGGCACCCCTACCACAGCGAGAACACTCTAGGATTAGTATAGACTGTTCTTACAATTTGGTAGCTTTGATTCGCATTTGCGAATTTTCAAATTTTTTGATTGTTTCGTTTTCGGTGAGTTCGTTTCGAGTGTGTTTGCCCTAATCTTTGGTGGATTATTTTCCGTCCCTTTTGTTTTTCAAACCATTGGTATTTTTCATATACTATGTCTGATGTTGATGTAAAAATCGGATCGGGCGGCAGCATGAAGTTGCTCACCTTGGCTATTCCTGATTTTATGGCACACAAGCCCAGCGCCTGGTTTTCCATTTCTGAGATAGAATTAGAGAACAGAGAGATCTCTGCCGACCAAGCTAAATACAACCAACTCGCCCCACGCCTTCCGCAACAGGTGGTGACACTAGCTGAAGACGTACTGATTCATCCACCGAAAGACGGTAAATACGGAGCAAGGAAGCAGCTGATCGTAGAGGAGTCGCAACCCAGCGCTCGTGCTCCATTGGAGCAACTCATTCTTAGCACCAAGCTGGGCGATCGCAAGCCTTCAGTTTTGCTCCGCCATATTCAGCAGATAGCTGGCCCTTCGTACATGAGAGAAGAGGCATTAAAAGAACTTTGGCTCTCACGCCTGCCTGGTCCTCTTCCTTTAATGCTTGTAGCTTATCCAGATAGATCACTCAAAAATTTGGCATTAACCGTGGACGCAGCCTTTGAGAGCATCCCTCAACACATAAAGGCATCCAGTAACATTTTCGCCACATAAACTGATAATACGAAAGCGTCCTCGCAAGCAGACCCCAGAGACGAAGAGATAGCCGAGCTTCGCCGTGAATTATCAACAATGCAGTTAAAAAGACAACGTTTGCTAAGATCGTACGCCGATCACGAAATAGCCTCCGTTCGTCACGGTGCCTATCAGTCCTGACCCCCACCATACAGATCCAAGTCACCACGCGGACGCAGTCCATCAGCCCTCGCAGCCGAGCTCTAAGTGTTAACTTAATGGATGATTTGTTTTGGTATCATCGCCAGTATAGTGATAATGCTCGACGTTGCCGTGCACCTTGCGCCAAGTGTGGTGTAGTGGCACAGGGAAACTAGTTCACCGGCACGTGAATGCGGCCCACGCGTCCGGCAGCGCCAACACAGGCCGTCTGGTTTACGTTGAGGATAGGCGCTCCCGCCTCACTTTCCTTATCGACACAGCAGCCGAAGTGAGAGTTATCCCTGCCAGCGCGCAAGACAAGCATTTGAAGCCCACGTACAATCTACGGGCAGCCAATGGCTCACCGATAGCTTCATACGGTCAGCGCATGATGAACTTAGGTTTAAAACTCCGCGGAGACTTTCAAAGAGTTCTCACGGTTGTGTCAATTCCTTTCGCAATTATCGGCATCGATTTTCTTCACCGTTTCGGATTGCTTGTCGACGAGGGTCGTCACTGGATTTTAGATGATCATATGAAACTAGGTGTTGATAGCGTCCTTTCAGATGCCTCGCAGATCAGACCTGTATTATGGATCGCAGACACCGTCCGAATACTTGAGCCCCCTCTCCGAACACCCGCGACTGGTGCGACCGGCTGCAGATCTTCCGCCAGTCACGACGGAGGTCGCTCACCATCTAGTCAAGCGTGGTCAACCAGTTAGCGCACGACAAAGACGGCTTGTTCCAGACAAACTACGGGCAGCACGAGCCGAATTTGACCATATGCTTCAACTCGGTATCGTCAGACCGTCCAACAGCCCATGGGTGTCGCCTATGCACATGGTCTCGAAGGTCATGGGGGACTGGCGTCCTTGCGGCGACTATCGATCCTTGAATACGGTGACCACGCCTGATCGCTATCCAAACCCACACATAGTGGATCTCATCGCCAGTCTGGCAGGTGAAAGTATCTTCAGCAAAATCGACCTGGTAGGCGCATACAGCCAAATTCCGGTAGCCGAAGCGGACATCGCTAAAACTGCTGCGACGAATCCATTTGGTTTGTTTGAGTTTGCGCATGCCACTTGGCCTAAAGAACGCCGCGCAAACTTTTCAGCGCTTCATCGACCAAGTTTGTCGCGGTTTAGATTTCGCTTGCGAGTATCTCGATGACATTTTAACCGCAAGCTTTTCACGAGAAGAGCACATACGCTGCGTGCGAACACTTTTTGATCGTTTATCTCAACACGGGGTGACGATCAACGCAGAAAAGTGTGCGTTTGGTGTCGATTCAGTCAACTTCCTCGGCCATCGTATCTTCGCTGCAGGCGTCGTGCCACTGTAGGATAAAATTCAAGCCATCATCGACTACCCCGAGCCTAATTCTTTCAAACAGCTCAGGCGTTTTGATGGGCTTGGCAGCTTTTACTGACGATTTATACCCAACTGCGCCTAGCTGATGCAACCCTCACGGACCTTATCCGAGGGAAGCTCAAGAAATTCAAGTTTCCTACCGTAGCAAGCTTTGCTTTTAAGTCGCTGAATGAGGATATCGCCAAGATAGCTTCTATAGGGCACCACGATCCGACCGCTTCATTGCTCCTCAGTACTGACGCCTCGGACGTGGCAGTCGGCGCTGTTTTGCAGCAGCGAGTAGCCGACATGTGGCAGCCCTTAGCGTTTTTCTCCAAACACCTACCACCTACCGAATCTCGCTACAGCACGTTCGGTAGAGAACTACTAGCCGTATATCCAGCGATACGTCACCTTCGACACGTCCTAGAAGGCCGCTTCTTTGTCGTCTTCACCGACCACAAACTTACGCGCTCTGCTCGACTACCGACCGATATTCTCCTAGAGATTTGCGCCACTTTGACTATATCGCTCAGTTTACGACCGATATACGGCATGTCTCAGGTGTGCCACGCCGTCGACGATGCACTTTCTCGCATCCAAGTTATCTCCGAGACGCCGGCATGGCTATCGACTTAGCAGCCGTGGCCACAGCACAACTCAACGATCCTGAGGTTGATCTACTACGCAGGTCTCCCTCATTGGACATACGACCCGTTCCGCTGACATCATCAGACGGCACTATACTCTGCGACTTATCTCTGGACATGCCGCGCCCAGTCGCCCCAGGTTAGTTTCGGCAGACCGTGTTCGACACGTTGCACGGCTTGTCTCATCCAGGCGTTCGCACATCGGTTAAACTCGTAACCGCACGAATCGTTTGACGCAATGCTAAACTGAACGTCCGTACTTGGGCAGCTGCTTGACTTCCGTGTCAACGCACGAAGGTGTACAAGCACACGAGTAGTCCATTAGGCACGTTTCCGACGTCAGACGCACGTTTTCATAACGTGCACGTCGACCTCGTAGGTCCTCCGCCACCTTCTAAAGGTTCTGTGTATCTACTGACCTGTGTCGATCGATTCACTAGGTGACCGGAAGCTATTCCCATACCTAACTGCTCTTCGGAAACGGTAGCGAAAGCTTTTATGGAGCGCTGGGTAGCCCAGTGCGGCTGTCTCGCTATCGTGATAACCGATCCAGGGTCACATTTCTCGTCGACATTTGCCACGTTGCTTAAGGATTTAGACTGTCGCCACGTACAGTCGACGGCGTATCACCCGGCCGCTGACGGCCTGGTGGAGCGTTTCCACCGCCAGTTGAAGGCAGCGGTACGTGTGCACGCAGATCCCTCATGGTCTGAAACGCTGCGCCACGATATCCTAGGCTTCAGAAACACGGTTAAAACCGGTTGCGACGCCACACCAGTGCAGCTAATCTACGGTTGCACGCTGCGGTTGCCTAGACAGCTGCCAGCACCAGCCCCATGTATTTTCACCATTGCCTATGAAAGTCACACTAATCGATTGGTTCACCAGATGCGTGAGCTACGTCCACCCGCTCCTCGATCGCAGAAGCTACCAGTGTGCGTGCTCAAGAAGCTGTCTACGTGTTCACACGTCCTTCTTCGCGCAGACCGTGTTCGACAGCCTCTTCAGTCGCCGTGCATAGGACCTTTCAAGGTGATACATCGTGCGAGTAAGGCGTACATTATTGACCGCTGTGGTCGACGCATACTCGTCACCATCGACCGTCTTTATGGAAGAAACTACCTCGCCTACTTCGTCTAGTAGTGATTCGTGCGACGTCACAACTCACCGCACCGGCTTTTCTCATGCTAATTAAGTCCAACCAGACCACGATCACGGTCTACAAGCTTCAGCCGTCCCGACATCTCCCGAACCTAGTCCGCCGCCTCCCACAACCAATCGCCGTGGTCGGGAGGTGCGTAAGCTCGTTCGTTCCTCCGACTATGTACAGTGTAAATACATTTAACCTTGTAGATATTGTATATATTTGCCCCATTATTGGTCGGTTAACGTTTTGTAAACAAATAAAAATATCAAAAACCAAGAAACCTTTTTAAAATAATATTCAAAAACCATAAGCTTTAAGCATGCTGATCATTCGTTTGTTCTTTTTGGCGTTTTCTGCGCATGTTTTCCTAATTTCTCGTCTCTACATGCCCCAACCCTCCCCTTCGATCGACTGGCCCACACGAGCAATGTTTTTGAGGACCCTGCCACGAACGCTGGTCGTTTCTCCGCTGGACGAGTGTCGCTTCTCGGTGGTACCATGGTCGCTTCTTTATGTGATGAGGGTCGTTTTAGTGCGGGGCGGGGTGCGGCGGGGCAGAGACCACTCCCAAGCGCACCGTTTGACAGTAGCGGAGGTTGAGGTCCTCTCGGCCTTTTTCTGAACTAGCCAGTTTTTGTAGCCCGACAAGCCCGCTGCAACGGCTCGCTGAAATGCACTCTGCCCTGCAATCAATAAATAATAAAGACCGAACGGCAGAGCATATACAAATTATCGGCTACATTTTTTCCGAACCCGAGCAGTCACATCTTTGCATACGAAAACATTTTGCGAACTTCGATCCACAACCACTTGATTTTGAAGGCTTCTTCGTTCAGCCTTCTAGGAGGGGAGCTCTGTAGCAACCCAAAAGATATTTCTTGTCCTATGTACACTTTTATTACTCAGTCATACAATATTGGCTTTTGTTTTAATGCAGGCTCTACGGCTATTCTTAACTACATCCGGCTCACCACGTGTCTCCACGGTGAGTTCTGGCACTGACGTGCGCTCTCGTCGCTTCATTCGTTTTTCGTTCGATTGTAGCCTTCCGCGAATACAATCCGTTGTGTCCGTTCTTCGGGATTTTTGGCACCCCTACCACAGCGAGAACACTCGAACCAGTATAGACTAGTCCTGCAAGATCTCCGACTCACGCTGTCAATCTGGAGCCAAGCCTAATCAAGTTTATTCTAGGACATCCGGCTCAATGCTCGGAATAATATCTCGACACACGTGACATACCTTTCAGTCAAATGTAAAAATGACTAAATATTAGATCTTAATGAGGACTCTTGTGCAATTATACGCGAGTGGCTTGATGTTACCGCATAATTCATGATATATTGAGGCTGTGCCATCTAAAAATGGAGGTGTCTAAGGAAAGCAGAAGTGATACCAGCATTTAAAATGTAGCCATCATTAAGAGATGACAATGCGACTATTAGAAACTACAGTTTTATTGTGTTATGCTTTGCGGATTGTTGGACTTGTAGTGATCAAGTGTGGGCCGCCATGAGAAATGAAAAGTTCAAAAGAAGGCCACGGCTGGATAAAGGTTGAAAATGTCTCTTCTAGACCATCGGATACTTTTCTATAAGCTCCAGCATTACTAGATCTGTGACCCCATTTACACTTGATTTTTAGCTTTCTACTTTAATGGCAATTAGTGGTCAGAGTTTGGAACGCTTTGTCGGACCACATAAAATGTACAATGAGTGTGGTGTGCCTCAACTCTCCGTTCTAGGTGTGCTTTCGGTGTTTATTAATGACAATGCACAGCGAATGGCTTTAAACTTCCTCGTTTGCCCATAGTATTCAGACTTTGTGCAGGATCCAGTTAAACGCCGACAAGCATCTGTTTCAGTGAGACCTAGATACAAAATATCAATGGGCAACCCGAAATTTACTGCATTTCAACGTGAGTAAATGCAAGGTACTTTCCATCCGACATCAGAGCAGCTACTCAAACTGGCTCGAAACGAATGTACTGCAACAAACAACTGTCGAACTTGACGTGGGTGTCCTGGTTCAAGATGACTTGGATTGATCCAGGCAATCCGAGGGAGCCTTGAAAACTGAACACCAACACGTCGGGCTGTTACGATGAGCGTGCAGAAAAATAAACAGCCCCATATCTCCAAAATTGTTCAGTAGGTATGTTCGCTCCCCTGTTGAATACGCGTTTCGAGCTTGACATCCATGATTGAAACACGATCTTAATGCACTAGAGCAGCCACAACGTAGGGCATCTAAGAACGTCCTTGGAATGCGCAAGCTTTCCTACCAGGTGAGGCTGCAACGATTGAGGATACAATGAAGCAATGGTTCTATACTGGTAAAAAGTTAATGCTTAACTGATTCCGTGGGATAATTAAAAGGGAACAAACAAAATAAAAAAATTGTTAGCAATATTGGGTCTAAATTAGTGAAGTCACTGAAGTGTAGATTGAAGCGTAGGCTGTACATCCGGGGTAAATCTATATGAAATGACGGCAAATTGGATTTTGTGTAGGTTCGTCGCAGTAAGACACATGCAGACAGTCATCACACATCCAGGAAAGCGCTAGACGGCCGTTTCGTCCTATTGGGACTCGTCAGTAGCGCGCACCCGCTGGATCCTACCGGATTCGAACCCACGACCTTACTCTTGCTAGTCAGCGACTTATGTCACTGAGCCATGGGCGCTGGCAGCGGACTGCCATGACTGATATCTAACTGCGATATAGCGCGGCTCATCCTCCGCTGTCTTGCATGTTACGAATGTGCAGAGGATAGGGCTGGCCTCCAGAGCAACGACCCTTTGCAAGCTGCCAACAATCGAGGTGGCATGTAAGCTGCTAAGGCGACTGCTGATTATTTGTAAGCAGTAGGTGGATTTATTAGGTTATGTGTAGGTACGCCGCAGTTAGACAAATGGGATGTTGATGAAAATCGTGTCTCCTTCTGGTGTGAACATAGAGGAGGGGAAAAAGGTAGAACGGAGGCTGTGTTTGAGCCGCCAGTGAAATCGCTGACAGACGCTTGTGTTTATCCACGGGTTATGAAAGATGGTACAGCGAAATAAGTGCACGGTCAACCCTGGCTTTGAACTCTTCCGGCGTGGGAGCACCTATGACATCTTCTGATAGGGCATTCCAAGTACGGCAAACACGTACAGAAAAGAAATTCCGACGTCATTCCAAGCGACTAGGTTAATCTGCCCCGTTGAGATGGTGAACTCTCATCTTGTTGTTGTGACTGAGCTCTAGTAAAAAGCGACACAGGTTGTTGGGTTCCCTCAAAACTTGGTACGTCAAAATGGGGTCCCTGCGCAATCGCTGATACCGTGCGCTGAAGACCCCGAGCACTTGTAGTCTTCGGTCATACGGCAAATTATACAGACCCTTGCAATTCTTGGTTGTCCGGCGTTAGGTAATCGTCAAGGAGGTATGATCTCGCCTTAGCCATTGCTGCCAGACTTGTATGGCCTATTCCACATGTGGCCGTGTGTATAAGCAGAGAAGTTGTGGAAACATCGAAGTGTCGAATCATCCAAATGCATGCTTCAGGAGACCCACATGTTGGTGGCACCTCCCAAACGCTGTTTCAATCTGCTTCGGACATCCTAGGTCGACCTGGACAAAAGCTCCTAGCTCCTTCTCGCCAGAAGACGTTTGAAGCTCCTGGGTGCCGAGTTTGTAGGAGTACACCAACTTGTGTAGTAGGTGCAGCACTCTAATTTTGTCCACATTGCATCGAAGAAGATTCTGGGCTGACCACGCGTATACCCTATCCAGATCAGCTTGAAGTATTGTGAAATCGTATGGTGTTTTGGTCGCTCTCCACACCTTGAGGTCGTCGGCATAAATAAGGCAGTATGAGCTTATGATGTGTGAGAAATCGTTAATATACGTTTAAAATAATCGCTGTCCCAGTACCGACCCCTGTGGTACTTCACATTCAACTTGGATTGGAGCTGACAGCGTAGCACGCACACGTACTTCCAGGCGCTTGTGTAGAAGAAAGTTTCCGATCAATGCAAGGAGAGGTCAGCTATACCAAAGGGCTGAAATTTGAAGAGCAGTATGTTAAGGTTTAACTGGTTGGAAGCCTTGGAGAAGTCAGGGAAGACTACATCAACTCCAGTGCCAGAGTCTATTACTTCAGTCCAAATGGATCGTGCTAGTAGTAGATTGGTAGTGTACGATCGATTTCGTCGGAAGTTATGCTGTTCCGGTGCGAGCTAGTTAAATTCTTCCAAGTAGACAGTTAGCGCATCAGATATAATAGCTTCCATGACAATTAAAATAACCGGTCGTAAGATTATGGGGCGAAAGTTGGCTGGATTGAAACAACAACCTCCTATGTGGATAGGAGTAGTCATCCCGTGTTTCCGCATATCGGGTACATACATTTCTTTAAAAAGCATTGGAAGAATGAAGCCAAAGGCTTAGCTATATGCTCTCCTACTTCAGCTAGCGATTTCATGTGCAACTTATCAGCTTCAGGAGAGCTGTGCTTGCGCACACTCAACAGCAATTTTTAGTATTGCTTGTGCGTTGAAGGATATAGGAGTGAGTTTTGGGGGTAAAACAACCATCGCCAAAGGGTTAGGTGGCCGGTGATCGCAGTGAAATGTTACAGCATATGGTAGGCGCGGGATATTCGCCGCCTCCTTCGGTGTCCGTGTGGGTCCGTCCGCTGTTTAAAGAGGAGGAGTGCCCCTTTTCACCTAACGTAGACTGTTGACGTCTTGATACAGAAGTCTGTGGTTTGAAGCCATACGCACTGCCAACATCTGTTGGTACGCAATACTGTCCCCGCGAACAATCTGCGTACAGTGGATACGTTGGGTGGTATAGTCCATCTAGTTCTCGGTGCTTGTGAAGAGTTTGTAGATATGCCAGGCTGTTTCGCACCGCTATGCACTTGCGTGTCTTGCTTTGCAGAAACGAGCCCAGGTTGCTTGGGCAGAAGGTTCTAGTAGTTGACGTTTCGGTAACTAGAGAGCTAAACTGGCGCTATTTTTGCTTCCAGTGAAGTAATTTTGCATCTAAACGATGTTCAGTTCCACGATTAAGCTTTCGTTCTTTTGTTTTAACACTAATACGCAGTTTACTAATGGAATCGTTGTGCACATCGGAGAGAACCAAAGGAACCCGGCGTATTGTATTTCTTTATGACGGTTCTACAGACGTTGAGACATTTCGAATAGAACCGGTCTTGGCAAGTTGTACAAGTCAACCTTCTTCTAGTACCTTTAGCACAAGTATTATTAACAAAAAATGCTTCGTTTCGGAGTATCGGTGTGGTGGTCATGATTTCCGATTACCGTAGAACAAATCCAAGCTGGCGAACGCAGACGGCAGTTGGGTTAATCAAGAAGAACTCCGAAATTATCCATAGGATATTCACCAAATTTGCACGTATTGAAGAATAGAACAGAAAAGAAATATTTTTGTATAAATTCACACAGAAAATCAAGTTTAGAAGAGTACTCTAGAAGAAAATGTGGAATACAGCCCGGTAATCCAAAAATCCGCCGCGTCCGTATTTAGCGGAAGCTTACGCAGACTACGAGGCCACCTGCTTATGGTGTACTTGATTCTAGAAGATCCACATCCTGTGTGCCGCTGTTTACAGCGACAGAACTAATACAACCCTGAGGGACCACTCACTGAAACTTGCAGAACTGTATAGCCATCTGGATTGCTGAAGAAATTTCCTTAACGATTGTGTCGCTATTCCGTGGAATGCTCTCATAGAATCGCTTGTCTCTGCACCATTAACAGTAGTTAAAAGACGGTTGGATGATGAACTCAGCACTTACACTTTGTCACTTAGCACAACGTCTCCATCCTACACCTGAGGTTTGCCATGGATTTATTTGAGCTTAACTGAGTGCGGTGAATCTAACCGGATTGCAAGACAATAGCTAAAAAAATTATGTCCTTATTTTCATACTTAATGTACGGACTGTTTTAGTATTATTGTTAGCATAATTATGATGATTATTAGTATTCGTTCAATATCCCTACCAACTATTCCACGGGAGTTGCAAAGCAGTGCTGCTTAACCCGTACAAAGTCAATGTTCGTTGTCAGGTATAAGAAAGTTTATGTACACTAGGGAAAGAAGCGGACCTAAAACGCTGCTTTGAACCCCGTCACTAGTAACTTGTTGGGCAAGGCGAGGCATTGGAATAGTAAGGCTTAACAGAGTAACGCCATCCTCATCTTTACACATAAATTGGATGTGAGAAACATTTCAACCATTGTGCCACAATACAATAGGATTATGAAAAAAGCATTAAAACATCCCAAAATAAAAAACCAACAGGTAATATGCTACTTAGTAACATGCTACCATTCAGACTGGGAGTGTGGTAGAAGCTGGAAGATAATCGAATGGGGCAAGAAAAGCAATGCGTAAGAGAAACGTCAATGAGGTCGAGTTCTTGCCATGTCATTTAGTAGATCGAGCTCACCGTCCTTCGGACCGCAGCGTGGCAGTCGGGAGACACTAACCGACACCAAATTCAAAGTGATGACCTGCATTCTTCCTGAGCAAACCATCGCTTAGCCTCCACAAATCTGCTTCCAACACACCCCGGACGCGCAAAATAATGCCTGTTGCAGGAGTCGGTGTGCTGGTATGCGCAACACATGCCCCAGCCGTGAGAGTCGGCAGTGGCCTTAAGGGTCACACTCCTGTTTTTTAATCCCGAGGTCGAGGGTCCAGGCCTGCGTAAGGGACCGGTGACCCATGTAGTATCTGTAAACCAAGCGCGAATGTTGGTAGTTGAGCGACAGTGAAGTGGCGCCACTGCGTACCGACCTATTCCGTAATAGTTCATGGGTGTGATCATGGCTGAGACCGGGGGCGAACCGACTCGAAATGTTACTGATGGACCGAGGGGCGATCATACGACAGCCGGCCACGCACGACTGCTCCAACCGAATGCAATGGATAAACGGCACACCTTCAGAAAGCTGATTGGTCGGCCTTACAGCTAGTGGCTAGCGTACGGCTGGCACCGTTGTAAAACCGCGCGCAGCTTTGGTGTATTGACACCTGAGGAAGCGTCGGGCAAATAGGCGAATGACCAATCAAACGTTATTCATGAGAAACGGTCACGCGAAAGGAACTAACTCCGACGCAGTGGGGAAACAGAACGCTGTCGACAAGCCAAAATTTGGCTTGATCGGCCCTACTGCAAGTGAATGCTACAAGCCTGAGACCATAGCAGCATTACAGACAGATGCTTCAAGTAGCCAATCGTGGTACCAACGACTAAATGAGCGGACGGTCAATCAGACGTTGCCGTGCAGTCCATTCGTGGTGGCAACACCGAGGACCAGTGTAACCATGAGCTCGTTAAGCATGGATCAGCCCTTGTGGAGAACGAGCACAAAGCAATCGGCTGTAGCAGATATTACAGGCTAGTTACCGAGGGCTAGCTGGTGAACGGGTAAAAACAAACTACTGTATTTTATCTAAAGGTAACCACCAGCTTTTTTCGTAATGATCTATAATCGCCGCCCTGACTTCTTGCTTATCGGATGGCAACAAGACATGCAGAGAGAGGAGAAGCTGACGCGCCAGACCCGGCTGGCTATTGTTGGACAGCCGTCGATCACACTGCCGACCGCTTTGCAGATGACAAAAATCACGCTACCTGACAAGTGGAGGATACGAAATGTGAAGTGAATGGGTTTCCTCACGCTGACTCAGTTGGATTCCCATTTGATGCCTTACTAGCTGGCTTTTTCAAAATACCCTATCGGCAACAAAGCCAAACAAGTGCGTGGGACTTTGGGTCTCAGTGATGCGGATGAGCAAGAAACGGATATCTCGGAGGCAACCAAGACTTTAGAGAATATTCTAAATGCCAGGCAAACAAAACGTAGGAGAGAAATCTGTTTTCGGTCAACAACTGCTACCGGCTGAGTCGGTAGAGACTTAGGCTACAGTATTGAAGGTTTTGGCACGTACGTGCACCTTCTGTGATTGTATGTGAGGCTCCCTTGCAGGTGACCGCATCGTGATCGACGCCTTCTGAAGTAGAAAACCATATTCTTAGACCAGTTTATTGCAACGTTTCTTAGCGAAACAAGTACAGCCCTGCAGCTCCAAAATTTGTGAGAGGGCAATAAAGAACTTTGAACCATAAACAATGTTTTATGGCGGTAAAAGCACGTGCTCGACACATCCCGTAGAATTGTTGCGGCAAACAAGATTATGTCAACATATAGGTAGATCAGCTATCGAGCGTTTACCGAGATGAATGTTTCGATAATTAAAGTCAAGTCAAGTCAGCAAATTGCTTTATGCAACCTGCATGGGTGAATATTCAGCTTCAACGCAGACGATCTCGATAATGTACCAAAAGAGCAACTCAGCGCAAAGCACTAAGACAAAATACGGGTGGATAAGGACAAAATCACAAGCAAGTTGAAAGTTGACTGGTAAAGTTAAGAATGACAAATTTGAGGTCTTGCAAAAGAAGCGGGAGGTAAGGGTTGACTGACGAGCGATGACCTTTTGTGCGAGCATAAATTAGCTTGTACTTCTGCCTAGTAGATAAAGTTGTTAAACATTTAGAGAAGGTAGTAAGTAGTGGATGACTTGTGTTGGGCAGTATCTTAGAGGCCAGCTTTTCACGAAAACTGATGTGTGTAGAAATAAGAGTGTTGGTAAAAGTAAATATCGGAACACCGCTATATCGGGCTAAGTGCTTCACTGATCTGACAATTAACTTAAAATGCTTAAAAAAAGACCAGGAAAGTTTACAAGGGAACAGTATGTGTACTGGGGAAGAACACCGGCATTGACAAAGCGAACGACCAACTCACGAGGAACGCAGGTGGCTCTGAGCCCAGAGGCATAGAATGACAGACTTCTGACTTTTACGAAGATGCATTTACTTGAAGGGTCTAAAATAAATCGAAACGCAACCTCACACTCAGATAGTTTACTGAGGTGGGAAACTGTTATCCGGCGCCATCGAAATGTAACACTGCACAGTGTAAGTAGCACCTCGCACCTGGCTTTTTGTGCAGGCGAAAATGAACGTCATGACATTTTGAAGCCTTAAGAGACAGATCACGGGATTCGGACCAGCCATAAAAGTCGTTCAGAAGCTCTTGTAGTCTGAATGAACAACCGTTTCATTTTGCTGCATGATTTCATTTCTTTCACGTTGCTGCTTCCCTGGTTTCCCCGTTGTAGCAAATGATATTTTACAAGAATTCACTACCAACGAACAATCACAGCACACCATGCGAGGTAAGCCTAAATTATACATTTCCCCCAACGTTTAAGCGCCATTTCATTCATAGGATACTTGAACTGGGCTTACGTATGTTAGACGAATGACATTTCCATGTTTAACAAGCCATTGAAATATCAGTACTTCACTACAAGTGCTCAGCTTGAACTTTTGGGGACATGTTACCATGGTTACAGTAAACTACATTACTGCAAACCTTACATTATTATAACACTTTATAAACATACGCAGTGCATTCAAGTTCCTTATTGAAAACTTAATAATTAGTTCCTATGTATTGCGATTGCCTTCTTGATGCTTGCTGCTCCATCTCACCTTGCTCAGTAACAAAATTTCCGCCGTTGGTTGGAGCCCAACTCCCTCACCAGCAGTCTGCTATTTTGTGTTGCCGCGCACACATTGTGTATATACTAGCAAGGAGTGTAGCCAAATAATAAATAAATAAATAAATATTTTATTCTCGTCGTTGCAAGGGCGTGATCATAGTAATACAGACATGTGTGATCGGCAATTGCACAAATTTGTATAATTTGACAAATAGCATGGGAATGTATGTGTCTGTTGACATGCAAAGGTACGTTTATATCTGTATTTGGAAGTAGCCATGTTGTGTGCTTAGGTAAAGGTAACTCTCTGTGTGTTTTTGTTTGTTGGGTCCGCCATAAAAGGGGGAAATCAAAGGAACGCTTCGAATGGGATGACATTATACATAAATAAATAAATATTTATTCTCGACTATGCGAGGCGCGCCCATGGAGGCATGATCAGGTATGTGCAACTGTACAGACATAGTATAGTAACTGTAACAATGACAGTAGCAAATTGGTCACATGAATACATAGTTTGTTCTCAAATTTCTTGTGACACACCAAATCCGGCGTGATCAAGGTTTAAAGGCAGTTGTGTATCACAACGATACTTCGGGTTCAATCGTGTATAGTTGAAATGGTCAAGACACTATAAGTGAAATGTAACAGTGCTTGTAGACAGAGCGTAACATATTCTTGCATGTGTCGGGAAGAGTTGAGATGTGAGTCTAGTCGACTTTCGAGTATGTACTTGTGGGCAGTGACTTTATTCAGTGGCGAGTCACATCCGCCACGTCGCAGTATTGTTAAGCAGACATTTGTGGCTTTTATAGGGAGAACACCTGTCAGGCGAAAACCAACCACGTCCTGCAACACTGCCGTAAAGCATTTTAAACATTAATGTATGACTGGCAAATCCTTTTGACGACTGACTTCGTATTCGGTAATTCGCAGGCAAATGGCTCCTTATTTCCTCTGTTAGTTGGACAGGTAGTTTTATCAGGGCCGCATGATTGATGAGGCCGGTTGAGGAGGGCAACGTCGCGAACAGTTGTCTTGTTGTGTGTCCAGGTGAGCAAAAGATCAAGTTTTCTGCTGTCTGCATTTTTCAGATGTATAATGGATGGAAGTATGAAGACGTGTCCAGTTCTCCATACTGGACAAGGATTTTGGTGATGGTAGTTGGGTCCTTTTGGTGTCCAACTATGCTCCATGTAAGTCCCTGTCGGTGGTTGAGTCCGTCTTGGGCGAAAATTGTTCCTCAGTCCAATCCCAGATCTCCAATAAGTTCCGGACCTCGGAGAAAAGGGAAGTGAGGGACAACCGAGAGAAGACCGCAAAAACAGGCATGGAGTTAAACATTGTTAGTCTTATGTTACAGCATTTGGTCTTAAGACAAAAGCGTGTACATTGTGCAACAATAATTATGCTAAAAATGCCTTTGAATATCCTGTAGAATCAGCCGTATAGGTGGATTGCTAACGCCTGCGTATAGACAAGAGCGTTGTACCAGTAAGTAACCTACGAAGTATTGGTTTGGTACGAGCCAAAAGTTGTGTGGGGAAGAGCAAATAGTCAGAGTATTGGTAGTGATTGCAAGGTGTATGGACAGCAAATAGCTAGCGTACTACGATAGAGAGCGTGGAATAAATGAAAATAAATAGGTTGCCGCAAGAGAGATCTAAAGGTCAGTTGGCGGTAGGGCAGCGGAAAGATTGAATGCAGATATTCTAAAGGAAACAAGGTTACTGAGATACGAAGTGGTTCCTAAAAAGCACTGTGTAATCGCATGTGTGGAGCTTGCTACTTCTAAACAGAGGTGCCGAATTTAGACGACCGGCGGATGGTGGCGCTAGGAAAGGCTATCAGTGGCCAGAGGTAGCCATTCGAATCAGACGCTAAGTCACTAGTGTATGCCTATAGGTTCACTGAAAGCATCAACAAGCCAGCGGAGGCAAGTGATACAGACATTCTAGGGGAATGTATGCTGGAGAGACAAAGAAGCTATCCTAACAAGCTGAGATGATCGTAACCTAAGACCACTAGTTGCTAATAAATAGAGGTGCTGAGGTTAAGAGGATCGACGGATAATGTCGCTAAGAAGAACAGTCGGTGGCCACATGTAACCACTGCATTGAGCAGTTTGGTCATTAGTGGATTTCTACAGTATCACAGAATACATCAGCAAGCCATCGAAGTTAATTGATGCGAACATTCTGAAAGCGTATAGGATGGGGAAACAGGATATGTCTTCTTATAGGTCCGGATATGCTAAAAGGTGTATGGAGCCTACAGCGAATCACTGTGGAAAACGTGATAAAGATAAGAGGAACGAAGGGTAACGGTGCGAAGAGAGAGAACCAGTGAACAGCAACTGAATTCGCATTAAGCCTTCTAGTTATAAGTGGATAGGTACGTTGTCACAAGAGTCAACAAACCAGCGAGGGTAGGTGAAGCAAACAATTCAAGAGAGTACGTGTTGGAGAGATACTGAGTGGTTCCCAGAGCAAAGTGGAATGCTGTCTTCATTGACCCACTGCAGCTAAAAGGGATGACGTAGAAATTACGAGGAACTGATAATGATATCAAGGGTGAGAGATAGTATCGACGGCTAGGAGTGGCATTGGGGTGAGGCGTTCTAATGCTGCTGGGTACCTAATGTGTCCCAGAATAAGTCAACAGACAGCAGATATGTGACGCAAACAGTCGCAAAGGATGCAGTTTGGAGATAAAAGAGTGTGGCTATTAGCAAGCTCTGGATATGCGCAGAGATGAGTGGAACCTACGACCACTAGTTGCTGCTAAATAGAGGTGCTGAGGTTGAGATGATGGACAGATTATGGCGCTATGATAAGCTGGCGGTGGCTAGATGTAGCCATTGCATTAAGTAGTTTGGTCACTAGTGGATTCCTACGGTGTCACAGAATGCATCAGCAAGCTAGCGAAGACAGGTGATACAGACATTTTAAATGCTTATAGGAGGGAGGAACAAGGAATGTCTCTTAGTCTCATAGGTGTATGGAGCCTACAACGAATCACTTTGGAAAACGTGATGCCAATAAGAGAAGCAAAGGATAATGGGGAGAAGAGAGAATACCAGTGGACAGCAACTGAATTCGCATTATGTCTTCTAGTGTTCAGTGGTTAGTTACAGTGGCGGAAGAAGTCAACAAACCAGCGAAGGTGTATGATGTAAACGGTACTAGAGTTTAAGTTTTGGAGAGATAGCGAGTGGCTCCTAGCGCAAAGAGGTATGCTATCTACATAGACTCGCTGCAGCTGAAAAGTGGTGACGTAAGTAATACGAATAACTGATAATGGTATTAAAGGGGAGAGAGTATCGACGGCCAGCAATGGCATTGCGGTGAAGCCTTTAAGTTGCTAGTGGATTCCTAACGTGTCCCAGAATAAAGCAACAAACAACAGATGTATTTAGCGCCGGCTTCACCCAGTAGGTGGTAGCCAGTTAAGTTGATGCGATTAGCTAGAGGCGGATGTCTCGAGCTAGCCAGATGTATGGCGGTTTGAGGGAATGCATAGGCATTCGGTATCCTGTGGCTAGTGCCTAGGTGATTGAAGACTTAAGGGGTTGTTGGAGGAAGCAGGCTGGTAGAAATATTATGAGTCGGGAAGGGGCTAGTGTGGGAAGGTAAGAAGTAGCGAGTATAAGTGGTCTGGTCCAGTTTCAAAAACTCATCGTCAGGACAGTTGGTATTCAGTAGTTTGGAAACTTGCGTGACAGAGAGGGATTTGCTAATAGAGAAGCGGAACTGGTTTATATTCATAGATGCCCTTATTGTAAGAGGCAACCTGTTCCATACGTGTACGTATCTGTGGAGGTAGAAGTTGGAGCGAATACTGCTGCGCGTTCTTGCCAGGATAATGGAGTGGGGTCTATCACGTAGGGGGTACGAAGTGCTATATGAGTCCGAGACAGGGGTTAGTTGGCTCCCACTGATATGGTTAATGAGCGAGTATAGGAAAGCGAGGTTAGTTTTTAGTCGGCGCAGCCATAACCGGTCCAGCTTGAGTGTGTTACACCGATCACGGTAGCTTAGACTTGAGTGCCTCAGGAGGCGTTTTGTGAAGGTACGCTGAACCATTTCGAGGGCTATTCTGTCGCATTTTCTGAGGTTAGTGAATACTATAGAGCGGTACTCTAGCAGAGGTCGGGAACATGTTTGTAAAGCGCAGTTCTAGATTCCTGTATTATCATGGTTCTGAGGATGCATCCGATGAGAGAGCTTGCTTTAGCTGCGGAATAAGCTACTTGTTCCGCGAAGTTCAGTGAACAGGAGTAGTGCACACCTAAGTCACGCACTGTTAGGCAGTTCTCTAATGGCGTGCCTTGCAGCATTAAGGTATTGGGTGGCATGGTGCATCTGTATGTAAGGACATTGCATGTTGCTGGTGTGAATGCCAACGTCCATGTGTCGCATCATGCAGTTAACGCTCTTAAGTCGTATTGTATGTGGGAGATGGCGGTGTGGAAGTTTGACGGATGAAACGGGAAGACAATTTTGATGTCGCCGGCAAATAGGTAGGGTGTCCCATGTTTGACAACCTGAAACATGTCATTGATATAGAGCAGGAAAGTAGGGGGCCTAAAACACCACCTTGAATTACGCCACTTTTGACTGGTTTTAGAAGTGACATAAAGTCCCCAACCATTACTGACTGTGAGCGAGATGCAAGGTATGATGAGAACCAAGTGTGCAGTTTGCCGGAGATACCGTATGATTTCAGCTTCATCAAGAGTTCTGTATGTGGCACTCTGTCAAATGCTTTCGTCATGTCTAGAAAGATGATGGCTAGTTCTTGTTTGTTGTCAATCTGTTGAATTACATGATTGAGGAACTCAAATTGACAGGTCCGATAGGATTTAGACGGCAGAAATCCATGTTATTGTCGATTGATGAGGTTACGAGTAAGCAGGAAGGTGAGCATGGTTTCTTTGACTATTCGTTCCATTATTCTTGAAGCTATATGCGTGTGGCTGCTAAGGCGATAGTTTTCCATGTTCTGCTGACTGCCCTTTTTGTGTTGGGGATGAAGATGGCATGTTTCCATGTGGTTGGATTAATCCTGTTTGTCATGGAAAGCGTGAATAAGTTGAGAAGTAGAGCTGGCATGTCCTGGCCACCGAGTACCAGTAACGCAGAGGGGAGACCATCGGAACCAGGATGTGATGACATTTGACTGAGCTGATTACTCGGGTGATAGAACGCATGTCAAACTTAATAGTGTCGAGTGAGTCATTGGTGCGCCTAGCTGGCAAAGCAGGCGCGGTTCCATTAGCGTCAGTGAAAGAATTGCAGAAGTATCCATTGAGGGACTCACATATTTTTGATGGATCGCTAATAACGGATGTGTCAGAATGCCGGAGTGAGGCAACAGGCGTAAATTTTGATTGCTTCTTTGTCGGAGTAGTCGACCAAGTGACTTGGTTTTATTGTTATATTTAAGGGCAGCATCTTCTTCAGCAATCTTGGCTGATTCCTGCGCAATTTGCCAGTTAGTTAGAATTTCATTCATGCGAACAAGGATGTAAACTTCCTTAGTTCTGGAGTATTGCTGGCGCATTTTTTGATCTTCCTAAGCACACCGTAGGCCTTTGCTGATTTTGCTGTCATATTTAACCGGCTTCTGCAAGTGAGTGGGGCGATTATATCTAGGCAGCCGAAGAGATTTAGATATAGGACGCATGCGGCTGCGTCTACATCGGTGGCTAAAAAGAAGTTGTCCCAGTTCGCAGATCGCACTAATATCTCAAAGCTGTCCCAGTTAATGTGGTTGAACATTCGAAAATGTTTGACAGAAGAAGAAGTGGCGCAGTGTGGAGTAGGATGTGTAAATGTAAGTTTGACCATCTTGTGGTCGCAGCCATTTATATTATCTAATATACCAGCAATTGCATCAGAGACACCTTGCGTAACGCTTAAGCCTAGGGTGTTATAAAGCCTGGTGTGATCGTGAACTTGTTGAGTCCAGTTATTTGCGTAGACGGTGTCAACAAAACTTCTGTAGCTGAGTGGGGCAACCTAATCGTTCAAGTTCAAGTTCAAGTGGGACTGGAACGATAGGATGAATCCCGTAAGTGTTCCTTCTTGAGCGGGTCGTCGATCCAGGAGTTGATAGGGGTGCTCCGACATCTTTAAATGTCTAAAAGGAAAACACCCGAAAAACACCTTGGTCCACCAATTTAATGCCCACGTTCCTAACATTAGCTGTCCCAGCTGTGTCAGTTACGTGAAGTAAGTAAGAGAGGAAGGAGAATCGAAGGTAAGGGAGTAGGGGAAATCAGTTAAAAGAAGAGAATAATACCAATGACGAGGAAAAGCAAAGAAAATAGAATCGAAGTATGAAGATGGGAATTTGTCAGGAAAACGGAAAGGTTTCGTGTTGCCACCCAAGAGCATCTAGTTGACGCTCAACCCCCTTAACCGTAGCTTCCAGGGGATGAGTGACATATTGAAATCGCCACCCACTATCTTGTGACGTGGGGGCATTTGGGAGATTTCAGTGAAGAGCTTAGTGGGTTTATTAATCTTTTTGCGAGATGTGTGTGGAGGGTTGTATACGCAACCGATAAGGAGGTCAAGTTGACCTCCTGTCGTCTGGATCCAGATGGAATCTTCAAGGTCATCTATAGATAACCTTTCGAAATCGGGTGCACCAAAGTCGTTCCGGACATAGATAAGACAACCGCCACCCCGCTGGTTGTCTCGTCCGTTACAGAAGGTAGTGTAGCCAGGGATGCCTAGTAGGCTGCCAGAGGCATTTGAGGGGTGCCACGTTTATGTGCTGAGAACCAACTGTGGGTATGAGAGTAGGATAAATAGCTAAATGAGGTGCATCTTGTGTGTAATAGATCGCGCATTATTAAGCAGCATACCGTATGATTCAACGCAAGGAGAGTTGGAGGAGTTCGATTGTGTGAGGTAATTTGCACAATGGGGTGCAACTAGCGCAGGGAACATGGAAGTGGTAAGAAATGGTGGAGAGGGTGATATAGGAATGCGATCAGGAAGTGATTGAGGGGTAGCTGATGGTAGTTGGCAGCTAATGCGGCTGTGGTAATATTGTTGACTGTAGAACCTATCCGGAGGGCTGAAGCCAACCGTGGGGGTTAGTTGGAGTGAGCATATGAGTTGTTGGAGGTAACAGAGAGCTGGCGAGAACTCTTGGTGGAATGGGCGAGGTGGGTCTTGTCCTGCTGCATCCCATAAAAAGGGGCCGTGGATGGCGCGGTCCGGTGGTAGTGCTTGTCATCCGGATATATTTGTCGTTCAGGGGAAAGTATGGCCAGGGAGTGCGGGGTGGTGTTGATGGAGCGGTAGAGATTTTCAGAAAAGCGTCTTCCTTGGGAGGGCGCTTTGTTCCCCACTGTTTTGAGGGGTTGTGGGGATTGGTAACGGGATTGTGCACTTAAATAAATAAATAAATAAATTTGTATATTTACCGACGGACGGTACACGGCTTCATAAGTGGGAGCGATCATTTGTATAGTGAACACGTTTCATAACATTAAATAAAAGTTTACTGATAGCATTTCGGATCATGATTACTTTTCCTTGGGTCCTAGACCCGCGCAACTCATATGTAAAATTTATGGATGTTTGTATCGGCGGGAGTAGATAATAAACGAATGGTCTATTAGGCTGCAAAGACACAGGATTTGGTATGGTATGTAATGACATGTAGTGGGTAAGCTAGCTCTAAGCTATTATCAAATGCTTTGTATACCAACTTCTGTCAATGTTTCTGGTGTTTGCTGTGGGTCAAATATCTTCAGAGCATTTGGTATAGTGAGGAAGGTCGGAAGAAGATTTCGAAAAGTGACATGGCTTGTACACATGCGTATCTGTAGGGGTAGTTTGTTCCACAAATAAGTGTATCTCACTAAGAAGAAATCCGACCGAATTTTATGACTTGAAAGGTTTGTATGTATCAAGTAGCCGCCATTACGTGTGGGGTAGACTGCAGTCTTCCGTAGTTAAAGTGCGGTGATGTCTGTGTAAATTCGTTGGTTTATAATATTGTAGAAGAGAACGACGCTTAAAGCGTCGCAGCCAAAGTGGATCCAGTTGGAGTTTTCGACAGCGATCATAGTAAGTCAGGTTTGAGCAGCGCCCCATGATCAGCTTGGTAAATGATCGATGGACATTTTCCAGAGCCGTTATGTCTTCCTTTCTCAATTGGCTGTGAAGGATAGTACAATATTCCAGAGTCGGTCGTACGATTTTCTTGAATGATTCAAGTCGTACTTCAGGTAGGGAGAAAGTTCTGGTGATTTATCCGCATAGCTGCCTCGCTTCCGCAACCTGATAAAGAACATGTTCGGCGAAATTGAAAGCGTTGGAGTACCTAATTCCTAAGTCCCGAACTGACTCAGACGTTGGGATCACGTTTCCGGCAAGTATAATGGAGCCTTCTGGAATGCGGCATCTGTACCCAAGTACTTGGGATTTCACTGCAGAGAACTTCATTAATAAACGCTCACTAGCTATATTTAGTGCGGATAGGTCTTCACAGATGTTTCCCAAACACAAATGTAGCTGGTCCGGATGAAATGAGTAAACCAGTTTGACATCAGCTGCAAACAGAAATGGATGTCCATGTTTGATCGGGTCACATATTTTGTTTACATAGATTAAGCAAAGTAGCGGTCCGAGTACACTTCCCTGAAAGACACCGCTGGTTATTGGCTTCGGTGTAGAATGTTGCTGACCGATTTTAACGACCTGAGTTCGACCGTTTAGGTATGAGTCGAACCAGTTAAACAGCGGATTTCCAATTCTATCTGAATCTAGAGCAGACAGCAGTGGCTGGTGTGGCACGCGGTCGAACGCCTTTTGCATGTCCAACAGAATTATAATAATTGCCATTCCTCTGTCAATCATAGTCGTGTTGTGATCTCGAAATTGTAGCTGGCATGTAACGCAGAAGCGTTTTGAAAGAAATCCGTGCTGTGAAGGGTTGATCAGATCCAGTCTTGTAAGATATTGGACAATGTTCTTCTTGACTATTCGCTCTAGGGCTTTGGAAGCAGCAGAGGTGTGATTTATTGGGCGGTAGCTTGACATTTGATTTCTCGGTCTACCCTTGTGCTTAGGCATTATAATGGATTGCTTCCATTGAGCTGGAAAGCAACCGGTAGTAAGTGAAAGTGTGAAAATGTTTAGTAACAATAGTGCAAGGTTTTTTCCTCCGAGTTTTATAACAGTTGGCGGGATGCCATCTGGACCTGGATGAGTTGATGGTTTTATGGCTGCGATGGCACTTTTCACTTCTCTTAACGTCACAGGGATATTGCAGTATAGTTCGGTCGTTCTTTTTGGAAGTGGAGGATGAAGTGGCTGAATGTTAGGGACATAACAGGAAGCAAAACTAAAGTTCATGGCCTCGCATATACAGGAGATGTCGCGCGTTATTGTACCATCGTCTAAATCCAATGTTTCAATTTCCTGAAGTGGTTTAGGGTTCCTCCTATTGAGTAGTTGCATCAAAGTACATACTTTCTCAGGATTTTTGAGTTCCCGGCTTTCTTCTTTGGTTTTGACCGTTAGGGTTAGACGTTGTAAATGTAGTAAGTTCTCGTGTATTTGTAGCAATGTTGCGAAGCTGTTGTTCCTGCTGTATAGCGATTTGAGTTTCTTTAGTTTTAGTTTGGCTTTGGACAGAAGCTTGAGTTCACCCCTATGTTCATGGGTATTTCTCCTTACAGTGGGTACTAGTAGATCCACAACAAGGGCAATGTCGTTTATAAACTCATTTGTAGCCACAGTAGGGTTGTGAGTTAGGAATGACGTATTCCAATTCATGGTACTGATAAGTTCATTAACTGAGTTCCAGTCCACACGATGGAGGTTACTAATGGGTTTTAGCATTTTACTTGGTCGTTTAGGTAAATCAATAGTCAAATCACAAAGCACCGTATTGTGATCACAGCCAGGTAGTGGATTATCAATGAATGTATAAGCGTTCGCGATTCCCATCGTGAATACAAGGTCTAAGGTAGTAGCACTTCTAGTTGGCTCTCTAACATGCTGAGTCCAGCCATTGAGGTGGATACATGCGATAATTTCCTCAATCTCCGCCGTGTTTCTGAGTGTAGGCAGCGTCCAGTTAACATGTGGTAGGTTGAAATCTCCATACCTAATTTTGGATTTGTATGTGGTGCTGGAAGCAACATTGATCATATCGATTAGCTTTCGGGTTGCGAATTGAGTAGTTCGAGGCGGCCGATAGATACAACCCAGTAGAAGATCAATAGATGGGATCACTAGCCATAGTGTATCTTCTAAGTCATTGAACACAGGTTGATCTGCAGGAATGGCAGTCAGGTTATTTCGAAGATATATGGCACAGCCACCACCACGTTTGTGCGAGCGATCCTTGCGGAAAAGCTTATAGCCTAGGATGTTAAGCTGAGAATCACTAATTTCTGACTTGCACCAAGTTTCAGTGATAAAAACAATATCGGGGGATCTCATAAACATAAGTGTTGAAAGTATATCTACTTTAGGTAAAAGGGAACGTAGGTTAATGACAACAGCTTTGAAAGAAATTGTTAACATGGAATGAAAGTGGTGGGTAATGTTTGTTTCATCGTCATTGTATCTGAGAATTGTGTGTTGAGGCACACTGAGCTCCAGATCGTACTGGATTGAATGAATACATACTCCAGTAGTTTGACCTTTGGATGGCATAGCGCTTTTTGTAGGGCCGACTAGGCGATAGCGTACCGGGCGGATAGTTGGTAATCAGGGGAATTACTGCGTTGATGTTACGCGCGCTGTTCATAATTTCATTTTGTTGTGGTGACTGGTAGAACCTCCTCTGTTTTTGAAAGCTAGGGCCTTTGTTATAGTTCTGCTGCTTAATAGCATTGTTGGGCGTCTCAAGTAGGTAGGGCTTGCGCAGTGATTGGGCCGGTTGTGACGAAACCTGCGTGGAGGGCGACGTTTGGGATCGGAATGATTTCGACCTCACGCGATCCATGGGTACAGATGTTGATTGGGGCAAATCAGCTGTCCGTTTGTGCCAAGAGGACATTGCCTGGGCACGGTTATCTTTGTAATGGTGATGCATCAGCAGGGAGTGGTTCCTATTACGAGGCGTGCCGTATTTCTGCTGTTGACCTTTGTTGGTTGTCTGTTGTGTTGCGAGGGTGGCTACAGCTTTGCACGAGGGAGAGGGAAGGGAGTTGATCAGCGGGAAGTCTACATTGATAGGTTCGGAATCGGTGTCACTCATGTCAGAGGCATTATGCATTGACTCAGCTTCTTGTATCGTTAGCGGGGGCGAGTCTGGAACGTTGGTTGACTTTTTATCTATTAGGGCTGTGTGGCTTGAGTCGGTATGCAATGCTGACGTAGACGCGTGACGCAGGGGGTTAGGTCCAGGTCCACTTTAGTGCTAGTCGTAGAGCAAGCGGTAGCTCTGACAACCGGCGATGAATCATGAGGCTGTTGTCTTGCTTTGGTATTAGTAGCCAGTGGAAAAGCTCTTTGCAACGGCGTTAGATCAGGCTTAATTAGAAGAGGCCCAAGGTTTGCGTTTGTTCTTAAGATAAATCGATTTGCTACGAAGCATCTAGCCAGTTCTGGAGTTTTGAAGGCGATACGGATAGAGCAATTGCAACTGATCTTCGATTTTCTGAGCCGCTTACTCACGCAATGTCAGGCGGGATGTTACACACGGACGTAAGTAGGCGGGTGACTTTCTCCAAAGGACGTTTGTCATGAACTTTGAAGACGAGCACGTTTCTGGCACGAGGGGTGCGCTCGTTTATCTCAGTAGTGATGGTAGAACGAAGGGCGCCGGCATCTTTGAGCTCCTCAGCGTTGCCATTTGTCCTTTATCCTGCGCGTTGAGCCAATGGCATAAGTTTTGCCAGCTCTGTTTTGGTAACAGCCATTTCCTTTTTAAGAGCGACAATTTCAGTTGAGAGTGCACTGATAATGTTAAGTGCATCTTTCAATGGGTCTACAAGAAGGACACTGCAGGGGCGCAGTTTATTCAGGTTGTATTTTGCAGCGGGACGTTTGGTTGCCTTAACCGCATTTGCGGCGCATGAGGCAGAGCTGTGATCGACAGAAACTGCGCCATTCGAACGAGTACTTCTACGTTTGCACCGGATTTTGGCTCCGGCGGCTTTACCTTTTATTCCATTTTTGTTAGTCATTATGGGATAGCACGGCTTCATAATTCGTGTTCCAGGAACACTGTTTTGTTGTATATAGGATCTAAAAAGCTTAGAGTATAGCACGTCAAAATATCGAGGCAACGCGCCTAACTACTCTAATAAATGGTAGATATATGTCAGAATAAGCAACAAAAAGTCGTAAACGCACAATTTCTAAATTCGCGTGGTCAAGGTCAAGTTCAAGTGGGACTGGAACGATAGGATGAATCCCATAAGTGTTCCTACTTGAGCGGGTCGTCGATCCAGGAGTTGATAGGGGTGCTCCGACATCTTTAAATGTCTAAAAGGAAAACACCCGAAAAACACCCTGGTACACCAAGTTAATGTCCACGTTCCTTACATTAGCTGTCCCAGCTATGTCAGTTACGTGAAGTAAGTAAGAGAGGAAGAAGAAGCGAAGGTAAGAGAGTAGGGGAAATCAGTTAAAAGATGAGAATAATACCAATGGCGAGGAAAAGTAAAGAAAAATAGACTCGACGTATGAAAATGGGAATTTGTCAGGAAAAAGGAAAGGTTTCGTGTTGCCACCCAAGGGCGTCTAATTGACGCTCAAACCCCTTAACTGTAGCTTCCTTGACAACCTTTTCTGGAAGCAAGTTCCAGCGCTCGATGACTCGACGCGATAACCGTGTCTCCGCTCTAACTCGATCGGACCGCGGTTTGTCCAGCTTCATACAGCGTCCATGGAGACCAGATAATCTAGCAGGACTAAACAGCCAGGACAAATCAGGGCCAACCACCTCAGTCAAAATACGGTAGGTTAGGAGTAGGTCCCCTCTAACCCATCGGTAGTGCATTGACTGCATCCCCAAACTAAGTAGGCGGTCGGGGTACGTTTCCTTGTAATCCATTGACCAACCTAGTATCGACTCGCAACACCCATTCTAGTGCCATTTTGTCCCGGAGAAGGCATGGTGGACAGGCCTGGACGCAATATTCTAGGTGGGGTCGCACAAACGCTGAGAAAAGCTTCACAAACACATCAGCGGTTGGGGTCCCAAAAGAACGACGGATAAACCGCAACATCCGGAACCTTTACAGGCCGCCTTCTTTCAGTTGTCTTCAGAGTGTAGTGTGGAACAGTGGACGACACCTAGATCAACCTGATGATTCACGTGAGGAAGTTTACTCCCATCGAGCACATAACTTGTGGAGGAAGCAGACACTCCGATACGCAGCACTGAACACTTTGCCCGGTTTATGGGCAGCAACCACAAGACACACCATTCCCAGAGTCTATCCAGAGCCCGTTGAAGAGCCACAGGACCTCCAGGGATATCAACAACATTCCAGAGCTTTAGTTCATCAACAAATAAGAGCGATGACACCTCAAGCTCCTCCGGCAGGTCATTTACGTAGATATAAAAAGCAGCGGACCTAGGACCGAGCCTTGGGGAACGCCGCTAAGTACAGCTTGTTGAAACGAAAGATCTTCCCACACGAATACACTTTTTCCGTCCATCCAGAAAAGTTGACATCCACTGGAGAGCGGGACCGGGTATACCATACGACAACTTCAGTGAGAGTTGCGAATGGGGACAGTGTCAAAGGCCTTGGCGAAGTCAATGAACACCACATCCACCGCATGTCCACTGTCTACGGCTTCAGCCCAGCTCTCAAGAGCTACCAGCAAGTTCGTCTGACACGAAAATCCTTTGCGAAAACCATGTTGCTCGGGGCTAAGCAGGTTAAACATATTTAAATGGTTCTCCACCATATCTCGTACTAATTTTTCAAGTAACTTAACGACTACGCTAGTCAAGCTGACCGGCCTGTAATTACCCGGTAGTTCTTTGTCACCGCACTTGAAAATCGGACAGACAACAGCCTCCTACCATTCGGTAGGCAAGATACAGCTGTTGAGTGACTTCTGAGACACATAAGTCATGGGTCCACTGAGTTCCACTGCCAATTCCTGCAACAAGTTTGGATGAACGGAATCTGGCCCGGAAGACTTAGTTGGATTTACCTCGCTTAGCAACCGGAGAACTTGGGACTCAGTTGCAGGAATTTCATCCAGACAACAGTCCTCAGAGACTCTTGAAGCTAACTCTGCATGACGTATTTGTTTTGCGGACAATGACGCTTGAGTACTGCTAACCAAGCACGCATGCCTTGTCATAGTGGCTATAGGCATGGGTGCCATCTCCTCAAAACAATGGTGGTATGGGCGAGTTTGCACCACAGCGTCGTTTAACGTAAGCGAAGCATTTCTTGGGATTTTTCGAGGCAGTATTAGCTAAACCCTTTTCATACTGAAGCCGGGTCAACCTAAGATGTAGCTTGCACTCATTTCGAATTAACCGATACTTGTCTAACGTGCTGTTCGACGGAGCTGTTCGGTATGCTCGCCAGCATCTAGCCCGCTTCTTTAGCAGGCCCTTTCCCGCGGAATCTATCCACGGAGACTGCGCTCTCGATTCCCTTCTTTTTACCAGTGGGCTGTGAGGTGCAGAAATGTCGAGCAGGTGAGCCTTAAGTTTTTCCCAGGCTATGTGAACAGTGTCGGTCTCAGATATCACACAAGGCGATGACCTAGCTTTATCCCGCATCGCTTAGAAGTCCGCGGCCCAAATGTTCGGATACAAACTGGTAGTAGCTTGGCAAGGCCTGATAAGGGTACACTGGAAAGACAAGCAAACGTGCTCGCTAGCGCCAAGAGGCGAGTCGTATTTAATGTCATTTACAAAGTCAAGTGACTTAGCAAAAACAAGATCTAGAATGGACGGCTGTTGATTGCTCATGTACCTAGTAGGGAGGTCCACAAACTGGTGTAGTGGTACCTGCAGCGTCAAGTCCAGCAGTTCTGTACCGAACGATTCCAGAGTCGAACTGCAAGATAGATCATCCCAACAAACTTCTGGGAGGTTGAAGCCTCCCAACACCAGACACTTTTTCGCAGAGTGAGTGCGTATACACTCAATGATTTCATTTGAGGTGCTCATAGGGCTTCTACACACTAACACAACCGTAACCTGAACCGAGGAAGCGCAAATCAAGACTGCGACAGCCTCGACAGATTTGTCGAGAGACTGAAAAACGCTGGTCCTCAATACGTCGATGTGATAACTCACATAAAGAGCTACACCACCCCCTTGACGGCCAATGAAGCGGTCAGCGCGGAACAGTGCGTAGCCAGGCAGATATACCTCGCCATCTGTGATTTCCTTAGACAGCCACGTTTCAGTGAAAGCAAGTATATCTGGACGAGATTTGTCCACGAGCAGATCCACCTCGCACATCGTATTCCTCAGGCTAAGCACGTTACTAAGTACTGCTTGGAGGGTTTCGGTAGGACGAGCCCTGGGTCGTGCGCAAGTTGTATATGTTCTGCCAGGGCGGAAAAGGACCGCCGGCTGACCACCTGAAAACCCACTAATCGGAGACCTTGCTCGCCAGCTGCACGCCGGGCTTTTAGGTCTCTGCTGGCTTCCTTTAACTTTAACCTATCTGCTAACGGAAGGTCTGGTTGCACACTAACGTTGGTACCTTTGAGTTTGAAGGCAAATCTCAGTAAGGCCCTGCGCACTTCTGGAGTGGAGAGGACCACCCTAAGCAGACGAGGTCGATGATTTGGTTGACCAACCGGAACGTTCCCCAATCTGATGAGCTTCCTGACAATAACGCCAGGGAAACCTGGTGGTAAAATTCTGGTGACGCAAACTTTGAGCCAACTAAGATCATCAAGCATGCGCTCGGTGGGAAGAGCGGCAGTGGATTCAGTGACGTTTCTGAAAATTACACTGCTATCTGTGTAAGAATCGCCTCGACGAGGTGTATTTACACCACATGCTCTACCATCCATGCCACCATATTATTTGACAGGAATCGAAGAGACCGAAGGCGACGGCACCTCTTGTCTCACTGAGGAAATTGCAACACCAGGTGGTGTTTCCAAATCTGGCGCCGGTTTCTTGAGCATTTTGTCACCTTCCGGTCTGGGGGCGGACGGTTTGCGCGCTTTCCTTGCCCTCTTACGCTTATTCTTCAATGGCCCAGGAGCGCAAAACTCGCCTTCCATTTGGGGCAGGTCAACAATGCCGTCCGAGGAATCGGTGTCAGTTATATCCACGTGAACTGGAGCGTCCGTTAGGATGAACGCTTCGTCAACGATTGGACTGACAGCAGAAGGACAGTCAGTTACAGCGTCCACATTCGCGATATTCATGGATTTTATAATGAAATCTACTTTAGAGTTGAGGCAAGCTCGGTTAATGCCTTCTCGACAACTGTGAATCTGGACGCTAGTGCTTTGAATTCAGCACAGATGAAAGCCGGGAGCTTTGCTTTCTGAGCGCAACAATCAGCACATCTAAACGGAAGGTTTTCACTGGATGATAGCAGCTAGTACTAAGTCGCTCGGAGGCCCGTACAACTGTGATACCAACGAGAGCAAACATCACACTGCATACCACCAGATGAATCCGTGACTAGCCTTGACTAGGCAGAATTGCTGCAAGCTGCATTTGACTCATCAGACGAAGACGCAAGGGGTGTATCCGCCTCGGTTGTTTGCGAGGCGACAATGTTAAGTGGAAAACAGAGCAGAATTTAAAAACACGTATACAACCGTAAAACTACCACAATAAAAGGGCAAAACAGGGTGGAAAACGGGATTAAAAAAGGGAACAACCGCAAAATTACCAGTAAGCGTCAGGAAGACGCCTTGGCCAGTATCACTTTAGTCGATCCAAGATATCTTGGATCAGAGGAAATTTGACAATCGTCAAATTTCGTTTCAAGTGTTTATTCAAACAGTGTTTCACGTTATTTCAACTAAAAATCTCGATCAGTATTTCACGCCAAAAATCGAGTTACCGCGTAGCACTGACAGGGAAATGTGATGTGTGAGTGATCTTCATGAAAAGGGAACAGGCATTGACTTTATTTAGTGGCGAGTCGCATCCGCCACGTCACAGTGTTGTTAAACGGATATCTGTGGCTTTTATAGGGAGAACGCTTGCCAGGCGAAATCCCGTCACATCCTGGAACCCTGCCGCCGAACCATTTGCTGGAACGAGATTTACCCGAACCACCCAGCTGGCACCACGGGGAGGTTGTTCGACTAGCCAGCACATTCATTTAGTAAGCGAGGAGACTTCATGTCTATCGCACCAGTTTTATCGGAACGTAGATTTTGCAGTAGATTATTTACAGTTGCACTGTCAACTGTCAGCAGACCCCAGAACTTAGACATAGGAAGCCTCCGAAGCTGTAGTAGTATTATACTTGCAGCACACCTGCTTCAAGTTCTGTACACCTACATCAAACTAGGGCAAACGTCGAGTAACTCCGCTAAGCGGTTTCAGCATTCTCTAGAGTTCAAGACAACTGCCGTTCCCAAGAACAGACTGGACATACACATTGTTAAGGCGGTGTAGCTCTTCCTTGGTATGACCACTGAGAGATCTTACTGAGATGCCGTCTTTTCCTTAGCGGTTTTCTCCTTTAGTCGGCGTAGCCGCATCAGGTTGTGGTTAGAAAACCTAGCAGCGAGGATGTAGCTAGTCCCCAAAAGGCAACAGACAACAAAACAGGGTTAACTAGCTTGTTAACTTTCACAATATCTAGATACATCAGGGTCAAAGAACAAACTAAATTCCGTCGATAGATCCTGTCGCGAAGTCCGTCGAGATTTTATAGTGAACACAGTCTCCACCTGATCCTTCAATCATTGCAGAGGGTGACTTGTTGTTTCTTGTCCTTTATATAGATGACAGGTGACACCCTGATGGTTGAGTGATCAGAATTGCCGTTTGGAGCCCGAGTACATACGGGGAACTCCGATATTAACAAACACCAGGTCTAAGGTTGGGTTAAACCTGGGGGGCAGAGTGCTTATATTTTGCAACCCGAGAGCAGTGACAAAAATAGTGGCACCACGGTTAAAATCTCAGCCGCAGATGCCAGGAGATCGATCGATGTGTGCTATGACAGCTGCAGTAAATTCAGCATAGAAATTCTCAGCTTCAGGGTTGGGACAGGTGGGAGATATGTTGATCTTCGCCAAGAACATTGTGCAGTAGCCGTTCAAACATCTCGACTTACATTGAATGACCGACCAATTGACAAACTGTGAGGAGAAGCAAAACACTTGTTGAAATACACCAAGGCGGATTGGTGTCAATAAGTGCTCCACCACCTCGGTTTCGGTACGTACATACGCGGTCAATATGATGGGAAATAAATTCTCCAATGGATACGACTGCATCATCCACTTCTTCATGGAGCCAGGTTTCTTGTAACACAATGCTTCCAAGCTGCGAAACCTCTCTTGAGAACACAGTGTCTTATAGTTCATTTAATTTCCCCATGCGCGAGCGAATATTGGAGTTAAGCAATACTGGGACCCTCAGCTCCCTCAAACTTTTCCTTCGAAGAGCAACACTCTATCCAGAACGATATTTTCTAACAGAATTGAAACACTTTTGAATTCGTTTCAAGTTGTTTTTGATAACGCAGCCGTTCAAAAATGTACGAATTAACGGCGTAGAAAAGCGGTAGTGGACAATTCCTCTGACGTCTGTAGGGACCCAATTATGCAAAAATTAGCAAAATACATGCTGAAAACGCATTACGCAGCTTTTTAACCTATAAAATCTTTAACAAGTGCGAGGAACTTCGAATTTTGCAATCTGTTTTGACGGTGCTTTGATGGACTGTTTTTCAGCTGACATATAAGCGGCATGCATAACCTGAATATAGCCTAGTGGGGGTGCGCCGGATTGTCTGCCAACACAAACACAACAACAACATTACATCATCCATTTGGACTGATGCTTCGCTGCTATACAATCATGCTGACCTATAGAATAAAGAATAAGAAGAAGAAGGAAACTTACCGGAAAACCTTAATGCCCCAAGCAAACATTCGGGGTCAAAACGCCTATACCCCGTGTTAACCAAATACTGTTACAAACAGCTGGCTATCGTGCAAAGACAAGGCGACATCTACGAGACAGCTTTCTTGCAGCTTCCACTACCCCGCATCATAATCAGCCATTAACTTGCAGATACCTCAGCACTAAACAAACTTTAACCAGGCAATGAGACTAGGAGGCTGCAGCAGACGCGCCACTGGTCTCGGTTGCAAGCCACTTTCTGTAAAGTCTCGACCCATGCACAAGGCGAGTCACTTGGACTTCAGCCCGGAAGACCAGATGGACCAACGGCCCCCGGTTTTCTCGTCCGTAACTTCAATTCCTGATGCCAAGTCAACTTCTCCTCACCTCGAGCCTTGCGCCACCCTACACCTGGCAGGCTAAACAAGGCCCTCCAGGGTAAGCGGTGAACATGCATATGTAGCACGTGCCCTGTCCAACGCAACTTATGCAGTGCGAGCTGTGGTACTGGTGAGCTAGCATGGTTAGCATTGCCTAGTAGTCGCATACGTACACCATCGTTGCAGACACGCTGGTGCCATCCGAAACCAGCAATGCATCGCAGAGAAGGATGCTCAAATACTTGAAGGCGCCTCAGATCTTCAGACCGAAGAGGCCAAGTCTCACTTCGGCTGGACGTAGTGGGTTTCCGCCTGGCAAGCGTTCTCCCTATAAAAACCACAAATGTCTGCTTAACAACCCTGTGACTTGGAGGTCGTGGTCCGCCACAAAAGAAAGTCACTGCCCCATGGATATCTGGATAATCCTTGCAAACCCACAGACACCAATCTTCCACTCGCACATTGCTGACGATAGCAAACATTCAAGAATGGAACAGCACATGTACGAGCGCAACCTTCACAGCTACATAAACGCACACACAATTACATACTTACATATCCCCTGCACAAACAAACACGGTTATGGCAAACATATCGGATTTTTGCACATCTATGATTACGTATCGTTTTGTCAAAATGATCATGCCTGTAAAGGCGTGCCTCGCCTTGTCGAGAATAAAATCTTTAGTTATTTTTGTTCGTCGCAGTCAGCTGACAATTCGGATAAGTCAACTACCTATCCGGAAAATCTTTAGTTATTTATTTATATATCCGTCATTCGCCAGCCTTCTGCGAAACGAAGTGGTGAAACCTGATGCAGCTGTTGGGGGAGAAACAGGCGGAGGGATCCTAGCGTGCTTCCACCAGTGTCCTCCCTTACCCTTAACGCAGACAGATTCCGAGCGACGACATCTTCATCCAAAGGAATGCCATCGCACCGGTTCGTATCATATACCAGAAAGAAAACAGTAGCGATTCTTAACATGTACCGAACGCGATGCATAATAGCACGAAAGATTTACCCACGTGGAAGCACCACCATGCAGACAAACGTAGAGTAATACACAGTTCCGTTAATAAAGCTTTTTGCGATTTTATGTTTTTCGACTACCTTTGGGTTTTCAAACGCTTTTGCATTTTATTCGGTTTTCATAACATTTATGTGTCCATTTGTTGAAGTATCCCTGACACGCTCAGTCGTCCCTCATGATTCGATGACACTCCAAACAGCGGTATTACTCAGTTGCGTCCCGTAGGTCCGCGCATATTGCATAGCATCAATGCCTGCATTCGCTACAATGAATCCACTTTACGTCCACTGAAACTTGTTGCTCTTTACCCGCAAATGAGATAAGCGTTCCAATCCTGCGATACCTGTGCAAAGGCTTGTTGCTTTTGCTTCAAGCGGCATGCAGCTGCAGTGGCAGTCTGCATTTGTCGGAAATTCGTAGGATGTAAGAGAGCACCCACGATTACTATGTCCTCAAACTCTATTTGCTGCTGAAGTGACTCTGCTTCCGAGTAGACGGCGCTTATAGCCACTATTCCGTGACGTGTACGGGTCACAACTAACAGCTACATCCTTAACCGCTGCCAGTTTATCCAGGGAGGCGTCCACACGACCGCTTTTTTCTACAAGGGGATACATTGTCCGCGATCCCTTCAATTGTCATTAGTTGTCCGGTGGTGGCATCTTTAGTCATCAGTGCGCACCTGCTTACGCAAGTTGCAAACGCCCACGGGTGGTGTAAACGTTACAGAACCCCTGGCAACAGAGCATGCCTGTCTCCTTGTTTACCCATAAGTGCTTCCTCAACGCCTTCCGTGGATATGTCCCCAAGAAATGCAAAACCGTTAAGCAAAGCACACACGAAAGGGTTTCGACGACACTCATGTAAGCATTCGCTAGGCGGCTTTCCTAGTATGGTCGAACTCATGACTGCGTCGTAACAAATGCTTAAAAATTGCAAGGCACTTAACACAGAAAAGATCTGTGTTTCAGATGCCTGTTTTCTATCTCCAATATGTTCCCGGAGAATTTGTCTAAATTGCTTACGACCTATAGAATGTGTGTTGCCCAGTTTTCCGTGTAGAAGGATCAGGTGCTATTGCCATATTTAAACGCCTCCTACATTCGAGCAGCGATTGCAGAAAGCAATTTGTTAAATTGTGGCAGGCATTATGTATACTCCAAATTACTCATGCATTGAGAAAATTTGCTGCGGTCCATAGCGCTGCAACCTCATAAAGTACCGCTGCACTTTCGTACTTCCCTTAGTACACTGAAGCCGCAAAACATCACATGCACATTTGGGATGTATGATTTGAAAGCGGTCGTTTGCGCTAGACAACCATCTAACACTGGCATACTTGCTGAACGGATTGTTGGTAAATGGTCCGTCATTCGCCACATCGCAATATAGCAACCGAGTCCAGTTTCGTTTGGCATGAACTCATAGAAAAATTTACGAGAGAAGCCCGTCTCTTCAACCTGCTTTGCACTTCAAGACATAAGCACCTTAATTGTGCTGATGTGTGGCGTCTGACAAGCTGACATCGCAGAATCGTGTACACAATGTTTTAACCATTCGTGGTGTAAAACAAACTGCACGATACCTTCGTTGTGCACTAAATCGCATATCCCTGCACCCTGCAGCAGCCTCCTTACTCAAACGGCCTTGTTCACACGTTCCATTTTAGCCAGCCGGTTACGTATGGACCTGACGTGTGCACGTACCAACCGCGCTTGGAACACAGTGAACCTAAAATCGCTTACCTCATGCGTGTACTTAAACACTGCGTGAGCTCGAAGTCCAGCTCCTTATCACCCAGTGCCAGCCTGCCATTACGCACGTATAAACACGGTTTTCCTAAGTGAAAAGCATGGCTATACATTATAGAATAATTCGTTACTTTATAAGAAGCGTCGACAAAACGACACGTTACATGAGCGGCACACTTGCATTCTCTGAAACGAAATGGGCAACGTTAGCAGGATAAATGAAGTCACTTACCGGCGGACTTCACCACGTTTCTGGTTGGCATGAACAGATGTGTACTTTACATACAAATACGTTATCCCTTTCGGAATTACAATACCACGGTTTTGGCGGCATCGACCTGCGGGTTCCGACTTTCACACAAAAAATGGAGTACATGATTGAGGTTGGAACGCCGAAAACTCTCCCCTGACTACCGATTGTTCCATATTTTAGCTATATAAGCGTCGTGAGTAACTGACCATCGTCCACCAAACGTTGTGTTACTGAAGTTGAGCTACTGCAGCCGCAGTCCTCAACCGAACCCACCGCTGCCTTCTCCCCGGCTCCCAAAAGACACGCAGCGTCCATAGTCTTGGCAGGCATGGCGGAGCACCGTATCGCACCTCCTTATATGTGCCGCGATAAATTCGTCAATGTAAACAGTAATTGCACAAACGTCCCATTAGATCGTCTTTTTACCGCTTCTGTTGGTTTCCAAACGCATTTCACACTGACGCAGTCCTCAGCCTTATACATCGAACCGGTGCAACTAATTCTGCTATGAAGAATGCTTTGTTGGAGCACAGATCATCCCTATCTCGTAATGGTTATTGGTTGCAACAAAACGTTGTTTAGGCTCCTGTGCTCACGGATCACTACCTAGCGAAATTACCCCCAACTTGTGTTTTGACAGATTTTTGCGCGCCACAGCGCCATAATGTCCCTGGGTCTGACTATTACTTGACAGTAGGCTCACTCATCCGGACAACATTTTTTATACCTTTCATTAAAACGAAATGTTTTAACATTCCACAGAAGCTAAGCTTGTATGCATATTTGATCACGCCTTTACAGGTGTGTCTCGTTTTACAGAGAATATACTATTTATTTTTTTATTTATAGGTTCTAAACGTTTTATTTACAATTTTCTCCAGTTGCCCGCTACAGCAGGTGGAAGAATTGTCCACTACCATAGAGACTGATGTCAAGAGCACCTTCCTTGTTTGCTTCGCGATTCTGCTTTTGTTGCAAATACAAGCTTTCATTCTATCACAACCGCCCCGCTTCTTAACTGACTGCTCGGCCGTCCTTGTATTGTAATCTGTCGACCCCGTGAGTCCTCTGCTACCACGCTAAACCGGTTCTTACTCTCACTGCTCTCTGCGACCAATTTACCTAGGAGTGACACCGTATGATTCCACCTTCAAGTTGTTCACTTAATCCATTGAAGCGCCGTTGTACCTATTCATTCCAACACTACTGATCCCGGCCTAATTTGTTCTGAAACCCTATCATTGCTACAGACGGGATGTTTTGCATCTCAGTTGATGCTTCTCCCCTGAGATCGTCACCCTTTCATAACCCCAACCACCGCCTACCGCCTCTGACCTATACTGAACGGTTTTGCATCTTCTGACACCTAGGTTCCGTATATGGCTATTTCTTTCGCAATGCTACTATAAGATGGCACGCACATACACATGAAGCTGTAGCTTGTATATAAACATGACGAGGTAAAAAGCGTGATAACGCTCTAGGTCATTATCTCTGCTCACTTCATCTTTTCCATTCTGAACGGTTCCTCTCTATGACCTGCTCTTCCCTGCCCCTGCGAGACCTTCATAGAAAGGTGAAATAAACTTACCTTGTTCTTCGTACCTCGGTAAGGAACTTAAAGGTAGTCCTCGTAGGTCTTAAGCCATGGGTAGACAGCCAGGACCACCACTTCTGTCATCGAGTCCCGGTTTCCAGCGGCTTGAACAATTGGGTTTAAATCGTTAGCACCCTCGGAACCTCTCAACAAAACATTATCGTCCGGCCAGTGTATCACTTATTTGCGATTCCATGGCGTTATGCTCAATCCAACTCACCAGTGGATGGCTCCAAATATAAGAATCGAAATCCGTTTAGTGCCATTATCCTATGGATACCTTACCAACCTTGCCAGTGTAGTCTGTTTTTAATCCTCTGCTCCCTGGATGTTTATCTGTTATGGTCTGCACTATTGCTTCCGGCCATACCTATATGCTGGGGAATACCGTGGACCTTTCCATACATATCTTCTACTGGTTTGAACAATCGGTTCAAATCCCTTTCATCTCGGGAGCACCACCTAAAAACTCGCTTCTTCTACTTGTAATATTCCTACTTACTTGCGATATCATGGCGTTGTGCCTCGTCCAACTTGGCAATGGGTTGCTTCCCTTATAATCTCCCCATATTTAACTACTTAGCTCAACTATACTACGGATCCCTTACCCACCTCACCTGTGTGGTCTGCTGATTGTCTTATGCCTTTCGTATAATATTGGCTGTGATTTTACAAAAGTATTGTTTGGCCATTCCGGAGACTACCGCAAGCCCTTTGTTTGGTAGTATGTACTGACCTAAACAATTGTAAGCAAAACCATTTTACGTCCGCAACATTTCACAAAATGCTTCATCTCTTCGCAAGCCATCTACGTACTTGCAATGTTTATTCCTCTTGAATTTGTCTACGAAGCCCACCCAGCCCTGCGTTAGCTGTGTGGATAATTATACTGCCTCCGAAATATGCAACCCTCATTACGTTGAGTTTCTTGATCACCTACACAGCTGCATCCTAATCTACAAAGCCCTATTTCGTCCAGTACTGTAGGTTCCAACAGTTAACTGTGTGTCCTGACTGTTTTTCGCTCAGCCGATGGAAACAAGGTTGCACCTTGACTGCAATTAGCCTTGCGGAAAACCGATCGTAATGTGGTTTGCCATTGGGGCATTGCTAGTTAACCTGCGGTCAAGGGCAGCGTTTCAGGACATGGTGGGTGTTCGTCTGGCAAGCGTACTCTTTATAAAAAGCCACACATGTCCGATTGACAACACTACGACGTAACGGATGTGACACGCCACCAAAACAGAGGCACTGTCCACTGCTAAACACTGACAAGATCGAGATAACTGAAATCTATGCACGCGACGGCATAAGGGCCAAACCTCACCCATTCGTCAAACCGTGTTTATCAAACAGTCTTTTGGGTTCCTACGCACACGGAATAATGGTGATCAATCCCCTGAACGATTCGAAATCCCATCCTGCATTTCTGTAACGGAAGCACACACAGCTTTTACATTGCTTCCGCGCCGCACATGTACCTGACTCCAAGGAGTATGTCCATCTTTCTTGTGACTTCCCTATAGAACTACGTAACATTTTTCAACCGTGTATTGCGCAACCACTTACCTATGTCGTATGGTGTATATACGCTCAGGTTGTTCCTGTGTCTCGGACAGCGACTTGATCACACCTGTAGTACAAGGAAAATTATCATCGAGGAAAAGCCACTCGCTTATTCGTTCTATAACTTTGATACATTCACTCTATACGTCAGTTGTGCAGCGCAACAACGTCAATTTTTTCTGCTCTACTAGCAAAGAAACAAGTATTCTGGCTAAAGTACGGTCGCATCGTTCATGAATGCGTGCGCTGTAAGCGCCGCAAAATAAGAAGCAAAAAATACGGCGAATCTATTATGTGCTTTATAATTCTGTTGAGCGTTAACTCGGTTATCTAGACACCGATGGCAGCGCTCCCGGCAGCGTTTCTCGAGATGGTGGTAAGCTAAAGGTGCTAAACTGCGATCTGGCTCACAACCATCCGTGTAACCGCTTCCTTTTCAAAAGGTCCCCACTAATCCGGCGACTTACGGAAGAAACATTTAATTAACCCAATGACCTCTTTCGATACAACCCCCAGCGTGCGAAATAAGGCAGTATATAGACAATACATTCGGGAAACAGGTATCCAGCGACGACGTTCGTAATATTTGTCGCAGGGTGCGCCCGCCTGTGTCATGTAGGAGAAAGGTCATCTTATTATTCTTAAACTTTGTCTCGGGATTTTGTCCTGTAATCCTGCTTGCCTCTTTAATTGTCACCCCACATCTGTTTGTCAGAATATTCTCTTTTTTCAGCCTAAATCAGTCTCGTCTAAGCTGTCTCGCCTGCTTTCTAACTGCTGCTGGGCAGTTGAGGTTTACTAACTCAGGTTTGGCACTTCCACTGATCCTTTTACCTTCCGCTGCTTTGACTGCTGTGGTTCCCCAAATTTACCCTAAAGCCATTTAATGCAATGATGCGCTTATCCCACTCTCACCTCACCCGGCGTGCTTTCTGCCTACCTGATGCCTTTGTCTGGCCTTGCCTCACACGTCTTTGCACTTTCCTTACCTCGCTTATTACCTTGAGGCTTAAAGGCCTGGTTTACAGCAGATTTTCTGGTGGAATTTTTTGGTGTTTCTAACCGTAAGCAGGCCTTGGATCAACTCAGCGTGGCCTGCTTTTGTTACCTTGTTATTGCTCTGAAACTACTGGGCTCTAAGCGCGGCTCTGTCCCTGGTTACATGCTACCTCTCATTTCCCTTTCTACTGTCTGGTGCTCCTTCCTGAAATGCTGTTGCTGACTTTGAGTTTTAAAATTGTTTGCATCTCGTTTCTCACTTCTAGTTTGATGTGGTAACTTGTCGGCCTTTCATATCTCTTTGTTATAGACACCACCACCTTGAAACGTAACTTCAGGGCAACCAGTAACTATACATTCATCCCATTTCCAGCCTTTCCTATTTGGTTTCTTCTTTTCTTTCGCCTGCCACCATTTTCCCTTTGCCCTCATTCATACTCCCATTCCTGCTTCTAGTTATTAAGTAACCATCGCCCCCATTGATACTTTAGATTGTCGCAGAACACAAAATACCAAATGTTTTCTTCGCTCTTCGTGTATCACTTTTCCCATGTTATAGCATATATGACGTTTACATTCACACCACATGTCGCAGGTTTCCTTGGAAACCTCTGCTGCTCTTATTTTCTTTTCTCTTCCACTTGGTCTGAAGTTATCAACAGTAACTTACCGAGGATCCCATCTGGCCTGTTTGTCTGCGACCGAATAAACGTACAAAGACAAGAGTGGATCAAATCATATCTCCAACACACTCGCTCCCGTCCTTGTCTAATATCACTGGACATTTTGCTCTGGATGTCCTTATCCAGCGGATTGGATCAGCCAAGGCCTATTTAAAAAACGGCCTTCAAAACCACTGATTACCACGATATATCTGAATCACTCCATAACTACCTAACCCTTGGTCCCGCCTGTCAAGCGTCCAAGCGCTCGCTTATGGCTTGTCAGCAATAACAAGCTGCTTCATCGACAACGAAAACCTGGCTTTCCCGTGACATTAACCGCGTGGTTTGGGTTTATCCTGTTCCAGCAAATGTTTAGCGACAGGGCTCCAGGACGTGGTGGGTTTTCGCGTGGCAAACGTCCACCCTATAAAAAGCCACTGACGTCTGTTTAACGGCACAGCGACGAGGCGGAGGCGACTAGACTCTAACTAAAGTCACGGCCCAATGATTACTCAACCAACCAACCACACTACCACCACAGACGTCACTCAACCTTCTCATATTATCCACGCGATCAATCACGATTGTATTGGCACATATTCAAACTGGAATAACCGATAGACACATGCACATACATGTATGAACACTCAGCTCCAATGTTCTTGGCTAACTTGCACCATGTTTTACACATTCCACGACATTTAGGTGTACCATTAACATAATTATGCCTACATATGCGTGTCTCGCACTGCAAGCGAATAAAGAATTAATTAAGTTATTTATTTATTGCCAATTATTATGCAACGATGGTTTCGGATCATGGCACAGGATGGTTTTGTGCAAACAATTTCTGGAGAGACTTTCTTACGCACGTGTGTGTTGCTCGTAATCAGCAAGTGCAAACGTTTCTGCAAATTCCACATGTTGTGTGTAGATGCAATGCAGCAGACAATTAACCTCAGGTACGTATGATATACATCGTTAAATTTCACTACATCTTCAAATTGTACCAGTGCTTGATAACAGACTGCACGGGTTACGGTAGACCAGTTTTTTTGGGGTTTCAGCGAAAGGAAACATTCAAATCGTTAGTAAAATTAATCGGTTCATTTCGTGATACCATTGGGCATGCTTTCTCTTTACGCCCTTTCGTTATGAATAAATTGGCTGCCCATATGCGTGCAGCCCAAGCAGTATTCCATTGTGACATTATGCCGTGCTGCGTTATATCTTCGAGGCCGTTCGAAAGCACATGAGTGAAGCGAATTATTTATTACGTTCCGTAGACTAATGTCTCCCGCAAACGTTACTTATTGCACTGAATGGCTACAACTTATACGGGGACTGAGCAAACTACGGTTCCAACATTCACACTGTTCCAGACTATAGCCGGACCTGAACCTATTTCAAAAGACGGATTCTCAGTTTTACGGTATATAAGGTCCCTCTGGATGTTCCTCAAGCTCTCACGGGCGAACTACGTCCAAGCGGGATTGGTACATTTTGGAACACCACCGACAATTTTGCCAAAAATATCAGCCTTAGTTTGAAGAAAGACACTCAGGTTTCCGACCGCCTTGCTGTGGCTGTGTGTAATTGTGGAAACTGTCTGATGTCCTACGGAAATAATTTTAGATATAGTGTACGTACTTTCGTGACCTACACGAGGTTTGTGAATGTGAAGTTAACGTCTACTTGCAGTTGCTAGTAGGCCGTCTCACAACGTAAGCTGGTACCCTGGTTATGCATCAGCCGACAACAGCCTATTTCGGTGCCGTGTACTTGGAGCAGAACTGGCGTGCCATATTGTATGTTTATACTTTTGCAGCTGGTTGTTCAAGATCAACGCCATCGGTATGCCATTGACTGCGCAAATGGCACGCGCAACTGCGCATTTTAATAGCATATGTGGCTACCGTGCGTCAATTTAAACTTGTTACATAAGGGAAACCAACATGCGGCCGGCAAAACAGCATACGTTTTTATTCCTCTTTAGCAGCCAGACTTATCCGTAGTCGACGATTGACGAACCACAACTTGACGAAGGAGGCTATTTTGCTTTGGATTATAAAGGTAGCGACCTCAAGGCAGTCCAGAGTTAACGTAGCAGAACTTCTGCCCGGCTTAAGTGCCCGGAGGGCGTGAACCCCAATGCGGTATTCGGGTCCATTGGTAGCCTCGTTATACAAAGAGATGAGTTTGGCCACTTAGCAGCAGGTGTATCCGTCGAAAGTGAAAATCCACACGGGCAACCACCGCGTAAGCAATCACGTTGGCACAAAGCCGGTACGTAGAATACATTTTTCTATGCTTACGGTGAGCCCGTTGCAGGTCCCGTCGTTCATGGTGTGCACAACGGGCTATTGTACTATCGTAACTGTTGGTTGGAGCACGCAATCGGCAGTCGTGAAGTTTGCTCCAGTGACATAGCAGCATTTACCTTTACCAAGAAACCGTCAGCTAGCAGGAACCTCCGTGAATGGAATGAAGTAATTTAGTTTCGGCTTCACTCCGTACACCATCTTCGAATATAACGATATCATATACCACAGCAACTTCCTCACGTATGAAGGCAAACGCGGTTAAATAGCTATGTACCTCCGCGCAGATACTATGGCTGGTTGTGACATGGTATCATGCTGCAGGTATCGATATGTGCCTCAGAATACGGACAACGCACCCGGTATGCTTATGAGCTAACGAACTCATTTACAGTCAAAGGAAATGCTAACAACACCTTGGCATAGTTGCAGCCTATTTGCAAAGCTGCATTTGGGTATGTGATAATATATTGTCATTTGCATTTCCTCACTGCATATCTGGATTCCACTGCAAATAAATCGTTTGCAAAAGGACCATGGTTTTGCCGAAGACTTTCATAATTTGTCTGCCAGAGATTGCAAGTCGCGTGCAATTGTCATTAAACTACTGCAGCCGATGAGTACGACTTTGCCTAACAGATGAAAGGCCAAACTGTAAGAACGCAAACTTCGCCCTTCTTAGGGCTACCCATTGTTTTATCTCCATGTGCTTCCCCTTGCCAACCCGGTGCAACTAATCGATTGGCGGCTTTGCTTGGATCATTGTGGCTAATGGATCGGACTGTGGCTGTAATACTTGCAGGCATGGCCCATTTGTTGTTGTACTGGGCCTCGATTCCCTTTTTCCTCGTTCATAAGGCTTACCTTTGGTTAGATTATTTTGACCTCACTCCTTGATGACCCGCTGTGTTGACGTGACGCTTATGACGTGTCCGACACATTTGCGTGAGCATGTTGTATGAGTCTGAGCGACGACTTTCCCGGAAATGTCACGTGCGTTTATACGTTGTTTAACAGGTTGGTTATTGTAAACATGGGCTTACCGCTGCGTCGTCACAGTGCTGTTGAAGAGCTATCTATAGATGTTTTGTGACGGATATTTGTGGTGCACTTGCAATGAGGTTTGTGGCCTGCTGTCTTAACGCGTACAAGAAATCTGTGGTGCTGTGTACAGATGACTAGTGACTAGCAGTACTAGTGTTAGTAAAATGAGACCTTTGAACATTACTGCATCACCTTTACATGACGCCTGTGGTGCTACGTACGGATGCTCAGTGACCGAAGTTGTTGCTCTCGCAATAAAATCCATATGTGGGATAAGGCATGCACCGGCACAGGATGCATGCACTGCTATCTTTAGAGGCTCCGTGATCGACATGTTGGTTGCCCTTCCAATGAGAGTTAGCTAGATTACTGTCACACTGGTGCACAATCCCTGTGGTTCCATGCATGTTGACCGAGTTTAATGACGCTTAGGTACTCAGACCTACCTAGTGCCATACGTCACCAGAACATCAGGTCTGTGGTTGATGCCTATAAAACTGGTAAAACGTTCCGTCTACCGAATTTGAGGTGCTTGTCCTTCCACGCGCTTCCTAGTTAGTGGCTGTGAGACTCCTGTTGTCACTCAACAGATTCTTCTAGGTTTGGTCCACATCTCAGTGCGTCACGCTGTGGAAAATTAGGGGAAGGCTGCTTATAGACTGTTGCTTGTGATATCGGGTATCCGCCGCTACTTCGGTGTCCTAAATGCCGACATCTTTGTGAGTCTGTTCTCAGCTTACATGCGACCCCACTTTCATACTCACTAGCCAAACAACCTTTGCGTAGTGCCAGCTGTGTGGTTCGTGCTCATCCCATCCCAGCAAATGGTTCGACAACTGTTTTACAGGACGTGGTGGGATTTCGCTTGACACGCGTACTCTCTATAAAAATCCACAGATGTCCCTATAACAACTATGTAGCTTGGCGGATGTGGCTGGCTACAAAATATATATTTAGTACTGCTTCCCCACTTTTCATTGTTCCTTTTACTTGATCATGCTTATTTAGGCGAGCCTAGAGTGGTTCGATTAGAGGGAACTTATTTATTTCTCTTGCATTTTAGAGGAGTTTGAGGGAAATCAAATTCGGTTACCAGTGTTTACCCAACCGATGTTTTCAAAGCTGTTTCAGTCTAGTAACCGATTCGATGCCTTTAATTAGTATTGTGGCACCATGCTTCACCATTTAGCCTCATTTATTAAAAGTGTTTTATTGAAACTACTTCGCCCTCAGTGTATATCTGTTTAATTGGCAACCACCACTTTTGACTTACCTCGTGTACAGTATCCATGTTTGTGGTTTGCTTCTGTAACGATCAGAAAGTGACCTAGCGGACCAAGGACCTTCATTCTTTTCTCTATCATCCAATAATTCAAGGACCCTTCCCCACAGTGATATTTGCTTCGACTGCATCGCGGCATCCACACATGAAAGGAGGTGACGGAACTGATACAGTGTTTCCTTCCCGCTCTAAGCATTCCAATGTGTCCAATTAATGTAAGCAAAACTGAGTTTCAGACGGCAAGTGCTACGCGTCCATGGGCGTGAATGAGCTCACCATTTTACGACGGCAAACCATATCAAACTTCCCAATTAAAGTGCGTCCAAAATTATCCTCCGCTGTTATGCAATGCTTTGTTCTACCGAGGTCCTCGAACCGAAATGCACATTGCAGGTGCGTACAGTATATTTAGGGATAGTTCAACGTATTTCGTTCACAACAACGAGTAATTTTTTAACTGTTATTGCAATTAGTTCTTGAGTTCATTTAGTAGTAGGTAGTAGAAGAGAAGACCCATATCAACTCCTACACTCCCCGATCTTCCAAGGATTGCAGGCCTAGTAGCTGTGGCAAGCTCAAGATGAAGTATCCGTCTCGTGGATACAGCAGCACTGCGTAGGAACATGTCTAGCAAAGGTTGGGAACTCGCTTCTGCATGCGCAACGAAAATCGGGTCCGGCAGTAGGTTCCAAACAATAAGTACTCGAGCAGACAGAGCACCAGCTGAACAGAATTGGAGTCACCTCTCTGGTATTAACCCGTTAAACAGTTTTAACTCTATTTGCTTTCACACAACTTCTGCAATACATCCATATGTCATGTAAACCCGTGACCTATTCTCTTCCTCTATGTAGTACCTTCTGAACCGTCAGAGATTTCAGTTCCCAGACAGCTTGGGTATTACGTTAATTAATTCGTTTCCATGTTACCTTTTTATTTAGTATATTACGGTCACAGAAATTTCCTAGACATCGATCCGAGTCTTCTTATTGATATGCAACGGATCGTATAGGTTTGCTTTAGTAAAGAGAGAGTCATTATGGCTGTCAGTAAGCTACTCTCATCTGCCGGGGAAATAGCGGCTCGTAACTTTGTTTTTCAATAAAGCAACGAAGATGCGTAAATTTTACCCACCAGAAAGTAAGTCATCTGCTTTCACATTTATGTACGTCACTCTCAAATTACATGCGTTACATTTTGGGGTCAACCGTTACTAATATGCAGTGATTTGGAATACCAATATTAACCATTATATTTGTGCACTCGTACACCGAATTGCAGGTAAAACGGACTAGAAGGTCACAACCTCGTTGCAATTTTGAACACGTCTATGCAGCCATTTGGTTAGCCAAGCCACCTGGAATCCACACAGTTTGTTGTGCCATTACTGACTAGTGAGAACGTATGCATGAATAGCACGGAACGCCGGACAAAACAAAAGCGTGCTTATTTTGAAACTGTGTTAAAACATGCTCTCGCATTTTGGGAAATACTAAGCCCAACATTCGTTGCGTGCATGCAAGAGCAGAGGATGATTATATAAAATAAACAAACAAACAAGAAAACATATTTTATTCCCAACAAAACGAGACACAGTAGTACGGGCGTGAGCATGTGGTTTTCAGAGCCACAAAAACAAACTAAGCGTATGCACCCCAAGCGGCAGAGATGGTAAAATACATAGTTCGACAAATGGTACGCAGTTCTCATATAGGATTGCAAGGAGGATAAGCACGTTCACTGGATTCATATGGCAAGATATCGCCGAAGCAGTGTAAACTATTTACTTGGTACCCTTGCAGAAATGCTAGTTGAAGATTTGAATAGTTCTGGCGATTGATCACCATTCTTCTAGGTACGTAGGAACCCAATAGTATGCTTCATACACACAGTTAAACGAAAGATTAGGATTTTGTTCAGATGCTTTTGTGCCCATAACTCCCGGTCATCGAGATCGTTGTCAGGAATTTCATTTGTAGGACCATGAACCTGAACACGGTATTCTTCTGTGCATACTATTGCTTATAACTTCTGAATTTTCCATCTCAGCTAATTAAATCAACTTTGTAAAGGTCTCACAAATTATGACTTAAGTTTGCGTCAAACTTACGTTCACGCTCACTACTTGCTAGTAGTTGTAACCTCAAACCAACCGCAAAGTGCGGTGAACAGTCGTACAGCTAAGATCCAATGTATGCCTCGAAAACGCCAACAGCGGCACGAAGGGAAGCTTTGTGCACCGCAGATTGCCCAATAGAATAATTGCGGGATCCCTTTCGGGAACAGCTCCTAACAGGTCTCCGAATATACCGTTATTTATTTAGTCACACAGCAAAAGTTATTCCAAAATGGGGGGCGCTCGGTCAGCAATGTGCATAGAGTGTTGTTCAAGCACTAGGGCAGTGGAAATTGTGTTGGAAGCACGAGATTTGCGCGGAGTGTACCTTACGGTGAATTACATGAATGATCAGCCCTGCAAACCGCCGGGAGCCCGCAGTCGTGCACTAAAAACTCTGACTGCAGTCAGAGAGTAGGTAAATAAGAGAACCTCCAAGGATGCACTATTATAAGGTCTATAGACCATTACCACTATAAGTATAGCATGAGGTGCATATAGAAGTAGCAAAAACTTCAACAGCTTTGCTCACCTACTGAGAGAAGCTAGTCATCTAGACTTGAAGTCCACGGCTCCAGTTAATGTCAACGCGGCTTTCAAGCAAAACAACAAAGCTGGCATGCCTAAAGCGCACATGACTAGGTAATCGTACTTCACCATCAGCTTCTTTTTAGTCAACCACATAGCAAAGAATGTATAGCAGCAGGTTTAACCCTTAAAACCTATTCCATAGTCGGTAGGCTTTGGTAAGTACTATCTGATGGAATTCATCATGGCCAACAGCGAAACTTTAGTTTCTAGAATGGTTCCAGCGGGGCGGAAATGACGGCTGCATTGTCATTCAACTACCCATTAACCAGAGAGCTTGTTCTCCCTTTGCTCTTTTGCTATTTAAGTCCCTTAAATTAATAATTTATCCTTGGATGTATCAAAGCATATCAAATCAGGCATGATGAACCTTCACAGGTGATTCTGCTGCGCAACAAACACGTTGCTATGTAGGCAATCAGTTGTGAACCGAAAGTTGTACGGGCTGCGGATAGTGTATAAGTAAGCATGAGGAATAAAGCTAGTATTGATGACTATCCTCATAAGCCATTCAAAGTAAAAAATAGGACGCGGAACTATCAGAAACCCTCCGCTAAACCCAGAGAATTAGATGCCACGGCATCGAGAAAGCTGCCTTCTTCGGCAGCCGTAAAGTTGTGCACATGAGAACCTTCCAAAGATGCTGACCGTCTATGCTGCCGCTGAACCATCCAGTTCTGCCGAGGTGCTCGTAACTGCTAGATGCGACACAAGTTCAACTACTCCTGCTGCAGTGAGCCAAAAGGAGAGGCGGACTAGCTCTGCCTGTAAAACTTCGAATGGGCTTGAATACCCGGGAACCAGTAAAACGCCGGCAGTAGAGCGGAAAACATACGCTACCGTCGCTTCGACATCGTTTCCAAAGTCAGCGATAATTCCACCGCCAGTGGTGAAAACAGCTGGTATGAGGGTCGGATCCAAGGCAAGTCGGGTAAATTCCCCATCGCGTCGACTCTTTTACGGATAGTAGCGTTATATTCCGTAACGTTACTGAATCTGCTGCTGTTCTCCCAAAGGTACGCATCTTGGACGAAATCAGTGGCTTAACCTCTGCGTAGGCAAGCTGCTGCTACCTGGCTTCCCAGGTGTCACTGTCGGAAAGCTGACCAGATTAGGGAATGTCTCTATCGGTAGGTTAAATCCGCAACTCGGACTACATCGCGTGATACTTTCTATCCAGGAGGAATGCAAAACATTACTGCGGTTTGCATTCGAACTTAGAGGTAATGGTGACAGCTTTCAGCCGGACTTTCCACTGGCAATAGACTGAAGTTAAAGAAGGCTATCAAAGACCACAGCAAGACTACCGTCCGGTGGGTTTTCATGTGGTCAGCCAGAAGATATATCCCGCCCTTACAGAACCCAACCTGATGGCGTAGGACCCAGCAATGGTCGTGTGGAATTCCTTGAGGTTGTACTTAGTAACTTGCGTAGCCCAGGGAACAAAATGTACGAGTTGGGTCTACTTGTAGACAAAACACGTCATGACCTACTTGCTTTCACTGGCACGTGGTTGTTTCCGGATATCACGGTTGGTGCGGTAGGTTTACCTGGCTACCCACTGCTTAGAACTGATCATTCCGTTGGTCGCCAAGGCGGCGTTGTTCTGTATGTGAACTGTAAATTAGATTTCCTGAGAACCTGCACATTCCAGTGGTCGGATTAGACGGTCGAATCCCTTTCGGCTGTTTCACGCAATTTCTTTAATCAGTTTACAGTTGGAGCTTTAAACAGGGGTCCTAGAAGTTCTTTCAGGGGCCAGTTGACATTATTCCTAATCATTTGCGAATAATCGTTAAGTTGTAGGGAATTTTAAAAATCCGAAAGTTGGTTGGGCCGATCTTTCTCGCAATTCGTCGTCAGGAACATTCGGTGCAGACTTTCTTGTGGTGACTCTCCAAGTGCCTATGCACCAGTTTGTGGAATTCCCCTCTAAGTATATAGCCAACCAACTACCATCTACTTTAGATCTAGTTTTCGCTAACCCATCCACCTCGTGGCTGACGTTTCATGCGGTGCACCTCTAGGGTCCAGCGACCGCGCATGCATATCCTTTCGGTGTGCTCCCTCAAGTCACCAACAGACCGCTGTTGGATTACTTCTGAATATTTGGCGGACGCACTTTAGTGCAATGCGAGCTGGGACTTTGATTCTGAACTGCGAGATCCCGATGGCTGGCTCTGGCCATGTGGCCTGGGATAAATTTAAGTCGTACTTTACGGGGATTCCACTTCCTATATTCCACCCATGAGGAAAAGTGGGTAACGAGCGCAGCCTCCACGGATAGTTACCACAGGCAACTACCTACAAAAGAAACGGTCCAGATGCTGTCGAACCTACCAAGCAGCTCTATCAGCCAGTACCTAAAGCAGTTATCGAGAGATTAGAAATGAAAGTAAGCAGCATTTCAGGACTGCTCGCCTTCAGTACGAACAGGGTTTAGCGGACTCCGCCGCAGCTAGGCCCAAGAAGGTGTTTGCTTACGTAAATTGCGCAGTGGGGCCAAACTGGCTATACCAGCGGTATGGTGAGCAGAAGCGAGCCGTGCGCAAACTGACGATGACAAGGCTGGTATACTTAGTGATCAGTAGACTGGGGCTTTTGCTCAGGAGACCTCTTTACTATAGTTTGAAGTGGTTTCAAGACTTCCAGAGGATTCTTGCTTAGCTGAGTTTAACACAACGGAGACTCCGGTCTACGAGCAGCTGCAAGGCATGAATCTTTCTGAAGCTTCCGGTCTTGAGTTAATTCCTCAGAAGCTGTTGCATTAATTGGTCCCTGAGCTGAGTGGTTCTCTCACATGCGTGTTTTCAGTATCGCTTGACAGCTGCATCCTACCTTTGGAATGGAAGGAGGCAATCAGCTGTACGAGTTTTAAGGACGGTGACAGCGCAATGCTTGAAAACGATCAGCCTGTCAGTTTGACAAACGTACTAGTCAAGTTGCTTGAAAAGCTGATAAGGGATTCAGTGGAGAACCACCTGAGTAGCTTTTACCTTACCAGCCTTGCAAAACATGGATTCCGCAAGGGAGTTTCAGGTCAGAATAACCTACTTGTAACTCACGAGAGCTTGGCCAAAGCGGTAGACAGTAGCTACGCTGTAGAAATAAGCTTTGTGAATTTTTCGAAGGCTTTTGACGCTGTTCCTCATCTATGACGCTCATTACTTAGAGATTTACGGTGTAGCTGGTCGTGCCATTCAACGGGCGTACGCTATTAATGAGGGGAGGAAACAATGCTTAAAGATGGAACGTAGCATCTGGCTCAGGCAAGCTCTACGTAGTGGCGAACCGCCGGGTTCGGTGTTGAGACCACTGCAGTTCGCCATCTAATAAAATGACTTGTCGGGAGAGCCAGCAGTGTCCTCACACATTTACGTTGACGACATTTATATCCATACCGTTTCCGAGTCACTTAGGCCATACAGGTAACAACTTAAGCTAACCAGATATCAACTTCATCTGGTAGGTTAACACTTTACTCCTTCCGATGAACTAAGTTCAGTCAAGCGACTGTGAAATGTGCGCACCGTCGTGTGGCTGGTTCCTTAGCCGAGCGCTGTCAGCCAATAGCATTTCGAATGCATAGTAGACATAACAACGTGTACGCATGTGTACGGTAGGTGGGTTAGGGGAATAACTACAGCCCGGAGTTGCTCGTGTGCGACTTGATACACGGGCGGTGACGGATTACATGACGGCGGATAGGGGTAGTAACTCGTTAATATCCGAGGTCATCCACGGCAGGCTAAGAGGAAACGGGGTCAGTGTATGATAAGGAATTTGAGCGCGATTCGCAACATTATTATAACGAAGCTTGTTATGGAATGGGGTCACTGGCTACTCGCCTCCTGACACGGTTGACAATCCGTGGCACTAAGCTTAACCCCAGGCGCTTGTTCGTACCATCTATCGCGTGCTGTGAACACATGGCGCGCACCGGACACTAGGCACAATGCGGGTGGGGCATTAAAGCGCGTAGGCCGCAGGCCACCTTGGTCACGCTGCCAAATCGCATGTGCACCGTTAGACATAGACACATGCATAGTGAGATGATACCAGCGCAGAAATCTTTCTGGCGTCCTGCGATTGCGATGGGCGTTGTATCAGCGTGGACAATAAGATGGTAATGCAGCTGACATATGAGTTGTCTGCCCGCTTGTTCCATGGCTAGCACGCAATGCGCCTCAAAGCAATGCGTAAAAGTTATACTCTATATTGTTTAGTAGAGGCAATCAAGTGCATGCTTAACGAGTCCCATAGATCACAAAATCCAAAAAGTATAGTGACACCGCAGTTAGGCGTATACTAATGCTGCGGTGATACCATGGTGTGCTATGGGTATAGAAGTAGTGATGCAAGACGAGGCTGCGAATGGGATATCTACACAGGGAGCGGTTTACTGGCTCGTTGTACGCCGTCGCGTGCTCCCACCGGAATACCCTCCTACTGAGGGCAAATGTGGATGTGTCTTGCTTGTTTCGCAAACAATCAGCGCAGCATATCAGAGTGTGGGATGTTCGACGCTGCCCAACTGGTTATGTATTACATATCACAAAGCCAATGTTTCCGGGTATAGAGTGAGCGACCAACCACTTTTTAATCGGAATGACCTATTTAACGGAGGGTGGATGAACAACCTAGATTACTACCCGCTTCTCTGTGGACTACCATCGACCATTAAGATGTTTGAGCCACTTGGCTATCGACTGTGTTCGCAATCAGCAACGAGTCATATGCTTCAGGAAACGGTTCCTGGTCCCTTCACTGCTATACTCGTACTGTTCCGGTGCCATAGGTTGTTTGTTGACACTCAAAATCTTGTTATGGGCTCTCGACGGTTGGTGGTATATGTTAATCGCCTCACCGCTTTGCTGGTAACGGCTTTAAGAACCAAGGCGTTGGCTCGAGTTTCAAAACAGTTAACCGCTTCTCCTACCTGGGTAACTGAAAAGCTCCATGCGCAGACAACACGGTTGCACATGAATTTACGTAATCCTCAGATCGTTTGCAGCCTACATGCAAGCCAAACTTATATGGAGAAATAGGGAAGAAGCCGCGGACTAGGCTGGTGTACGAATTGTGTTTACTGTGCACGCAAAAGCAGCGCTACTTTTTTGATTCTAATTAACCATTAATCCTGTGCAATTCACGTAAAAGCCTCCATACGATTGTGTAGTCGCGAGGTAACCAAACACTGTTTGTTTGACGCAACAGGGCATGTTCCCACGGGTTACAGCCCGGACTCAGCTGAAGACGAGTTCTACCGTCAATTATTCGACCTACTCCATAAGAATCATTGCAAGTATACGGTGGTTCTCATCGGGGACCACAGCGCACCGGTTGGTAGGCTCGAAGCTTTGGAACAAGATGTCGGTAGTCTGGGTTGCTATGATATTCGCATGACGGCTTAAGAAAGCAAAAGAAAAGCATCAGCATTATGTCATTACGCAGTACCGACACCGTGCTGCCATGCATGCACCATCGGTCGCACGTGGACTAAGGATGCTTTGAGAGTCGCTCGGTCCCGACGCAGGCTCCAACCAGCGTTGTCAGATTACGGGAGAAGCTCGTGATCTTTAGGCTACGGGATTGAGGAGGTCGAGCGCCACAGATCTCTGCTGCTCACAGTCGTTGATCCAGACTGACCACATGGTGATCGATTGTCATTGACGAGGCTGCTAAAGGGACAGCAGATAAAGCACTTAGCTCATTTCTGCTCACACGCTGGTGTGTACTAGCATCGTTCTGCGTTCATTTGACACCTAGCAGCATCGTCGGACACAGCTAGAATTGGGTAAACTTGTTGTTTCAAATAAGCTGAATACCTTTCGGAATTCGTCACCTAATCTGAAAAGCTCTCTACTCGCAGAGGTTGACGCGAATTAGACACATATCTGGAATGCCGTGCACAAATCTGCCATCTGTATGTTCACTAAGCACATCATCAGCGGACACGTTTCCGCTCGATGTTCAACTTGTTAAAGATCACCGCACAATTACTGGAACTCTACGCTTACATTTGAACACCGAGCTCAAGCAGCTCACCGAGGAAGATCGCGGAGTCTGCCGGCAGTGACGGCAGTGACCGTGCGTATTTATCATAGGCACGGTTGCGCGCCGCCAATCTGTGTTAGTGCTTTTTGCCTCATTGCTGTCATTCTGTTTGGCTGCCTCTTGTCCGTTGTCAGTTTTTCCGAGATTACGACAGTTACATCCGCCAAAACAAGAATATTTATCCACTGGGACTGGTCGACCCAGCCTCAATAGGCAGCTAGTATAAACGCTTGATCCTTCCTCCAGGGATAAGGAACCCACACATCGTTTTATATGGAGCGCTTTCCTCCATTCTAGGGAAGATATCTTCACGGGGTCTAAATAAATGGGTTTAGCTCGCCTCGTACTCACAGTGGAACAATTCACTCACCTGGAACAATATATTAGGATGGATCCCCCAATTCACAACCAAAGACAAACAATCCTGGTGTGATTATCTTCACTGCCTCAAACATTCCTATTCGTCAGTCACCTGGAACTTTGCTGACTTCATTGCACGGACAGCGTTGCACTCGTAAAAGTGGCTTTTCCGATGACCTTCCATGGAGTTTTCACTTGGCTGTAAAGACAATCACACTTACATTTGATGGACTTCCGAATCCACTTTTGGAGAATGTCATGTTCGACTGTTTAGACATATTCAATCACAAAAACAACTGCACTCAGCGTCTACACGATATGTACAGCGTGGATAGCTAGTTACGGTTTGTGAGCCAGGCAAGCATATAATAGAAAAGGCCGGCCTCTATTAACAATGTGCTTACTCACCTGCATCATTTTCATTCGAATCTGCGACCCTTTTGCACCCTTGAGCGGCTTCAACGACTGCTGCCGCATCAGTACTAAGCCATTCGGCAAACCAAGGAAGAATTTTGGCTGCCAACCGACTGAGAATAATACAGTGTAAAATCGACCCATATGTTGCATAGATGAGTAGCATTACTGTTCAAAGAAAGCTACGGCAGTCTTCCAGGACGTGGTGGGTTTTTGCTTTGCAAGCGCTCTCCCTATAAAGAGCCACAAATGTCCGATTAACCACGCTGTAACGTGGCGGATGTGACCCGTCACAGCTAATCATTTCACACTGACGCAGTCCTCAGCCTTCTACATCCAATCTGCGCAACTGATGTTACAATGAAGAATGCTTTGAAGGAGCACAGATCATCCAGACTTCGTAATGGTCATTGATAGCACCAAAACCTCGGTTGAGCTCCTGTGCTCATGGATCAATACTACTTGTATCTTGACACAACTGTGATGACTGATATTTGCGCGCCATATCGCCATCATGTTCCTTGGTCTTACTATTACCCGACAATATGCTCATCTGTATGGACTACATATTTTCGTTTTTTCCTTTCATTAAAAGAAAATGTTTTACTATTCCAAAGAAGCTACGATTGTATGCATAATTGATCACGCCTTCGCAGGTGTGTTTCGCTTTACCGAGAGTACACTATTTATTCAGTTATTTATTTATTTAGTTATTGCATCCCATCGCCTGTGTTTCGTGATGCATCCAAAGCTAGTGATTTCCTTCCATCATTCGCGCGGAAGGATCCAAGGTACCGGTTACCGGACCATCGTTTCTACCGTGCTGCACTAATCGCTGAGCCCGTATCATCGTGACGGATGTACAGGTTGCGCCATACCCCCACTCAGAAGGGAGTGTAAACAGGTCAGTTGCAGGCGCCTTGTCCGCTGTACGATCACATTTTAATCTGCCTACAGTATCCACCTTTTTGATGAAATTATTATTATGAGACGCTTCACTTGCACGAGTAGAAATGAGTTGCAGCCGAACTGCAACTTCTTAACGTGCTTTCCGTTACCAGTAGAATGACGGAAAGACAAGTTATCAAATAAACAGACGCAACTGAAGAGCAAAGCGCGTCGCATAACCACATGCATCATACTTGCCATACTGAATTTGCCTAGCATCCTTATCCTATGGGTGTGCCGATGCTGGTGGCAATCTTAACCGGAAGCCGGACTCCTTGCAGTGTCCTTTCAAACACTAGGTTTGTGTGGTTGGGTCGTTATCAACCGCATTCGATCAGCAGGTGGCGTTACATCGTCCGTGCCCATCTACCAAACAGGTTTGGTTACCACCACTGATGAAACCGAGATAACTAGCCCAACCGGTGGGCTGCAGGAGGGAACGAAATACATATATATATATATATATATATATATGGCACTTGACCAAAGTGCCAGTTGTAAAGCGCCAACACACAGGGGTAAAGCTCAAGTGGCAACAACGGTCCTTTAAACGGGTGGTGTGTGCATGGTTATGGATCTGGATCAATTACACTACCGTTCCCAACCAAGTGTGTTCGGTGTCATTGGGACCCCAACTGAGGTTGGGGAACCCTTCACTGTGAGTAACGGTAAGGACAACACCTTGAGACCTCAGACGTAGAATGTGCTTTGGCTACCCTATTGTCAATCTGAACTACCGCTCGAACGTACCCTAGATTCTGGCGTATCACGGACATGTGATAAATAATACTTCAAAATGGGCGAAACGGCGCAGGTCGGGTGCGCTCTGTTCAGTTACTCCATTGAAGCTCCTTGGAAGGGAGCACTCAGGACACGACCTACAGGAGGATGATCCCCCGCTAGCAGGCGCATTGTGTTCACTCACATCACCTGAAACGCTCCCTTGCGACCACAGATATCTTAATTTGTTCTGTCCACATAGTATCTGCCCCACACCGATCGCCATTTTTAGCAGTGCCCAGTCGCCAGTAATGCTGTGACTCACTAAGCAATTAGCCGACACATGCTATTCACCACGGTCATGTTCGCATGTTTCCGTGTTCTTCGCTGATCTACTTGTATCCAAATCTATTAGCCGTCTGCTCTTCAAACACAAACAACTCGGATAACTGCTTCCCAATCATTGCTAACCCTACAACCGTGCACCCATGCGCCGCGAGTTCTCAACTTCTCACAGGATTGTTTCACTAAGCGGAAACGTAAACATCTGTGCTACACGACATTGCGCACTACTTTCGAGCAGTTGTCACGAGTACTGCATATTTTACCCAGAGAGTATAATGCACTATGACCACCCAAGCCGATGAACTAACAACACATTCATTTACAAACAAGTAGTTTACTGAAACAGTGTTTTACTTATCTGCTAGATGAATTACACGACCCTAGTTCTTTACAACAGGATGAACCATCTGCTGGCATTGATGCTATGTCACGTATGCTCGTGAAGCAGACAACACCTTCTTCAGAAAAGCTGTCCGCCACTCGCCTTTGCATAGGACACCTATAGGGTCACCTCTGAGCATTTCATCATAGCTTGCCCTCATTATTTGCTTCACCTAGGACTTTATGATACTCCGGATGCCCTCGATGGGGTTAAGTGTTGAAGAGTAGCAGAAGCAGTAGCAGAAGTTTCCCTGATCGGTAAGGTTCCTCCAAAAAACTGTCTCCAGGTCAGTGTGGCATGGCCCATTGTCGCAAGTCAATAGAGCTTTCGATAAATGCGGAACCGTTAGTATCAAGCAGTTTACGCATCCACTGAACACACCTATTTTTGTTGTAGCTGCCCCTTAAAACGGAGTAAGCTATCAAGGAATTCTTCGTCATGGCGCCGACCAGGTGTAGATTTTGACCCCCAGTATTCGCCATGGTACATTGCGCCCGAGTACCACAAGTGAGCGTCCCTGATTTGCCCGCAGAAAAGGTTGAAATTCATTTCATCTATCCACACTGGTTGGCTTCTTTCTGCCTTCAAATTTAGCAGCTGCAGTATGAATGATTTCTGTCGCCGCTTGTTCTCTGACGTGTTCAGAGATCATGGAGTAGCCTGCAACTGCTTCATGATTAATTATCAGCCGTCTAAGTACCTGGCAACCGTGCTGGTGCATACCACAACTTTAAACTGCGCCATCATACGCGGTCGAATAGCTTCAAGTTTTATTGTTGGCTAAGCAGACACCAACTCAACCGGAGCGTCCACATGACTATCTGCCAACGCTATGCCACGAACCGCTCCAGGCTGTCCCCTAGGTACGGTTGACTTTCACATAGAAATCCAGTTGCGGCAGGTTTTCACATTTATGTTAAGCACATTAGCAACCTGCTTCCAATCCGCTCTCTCCTCATAGGTTTTCATTATTCTGCGCTTTACTTCCATGGAATGGTAAGCATACCGGCCACTTCTTGCCATCGCTTTTTGGTAAACTGCACGTTCACAGTCTTACTGATAATTTATTTCTCTACGTCTCATGTTCCAACCCCCAAAATAGCCTGAGTATCGGGGTCAACCGTTTGCCTCTGTCCTATCTGGCAAAACTAGCTGTCTCATTGACCCAAGGCTGTTCAGCTGTTGGCGGTCAGTCAACTGCCTGTCGGCGTTGCCTATTAAATAAATAAATAAATAAACGTTTATTCTCGACAATGCGAGACACACCAGTACAGGCATGATCATGTTTAGCTAACATAGTGTGATCAAAATGTACAGAGTACATGTTTGGCATAACAGGGAATGTAAGTGTATGGGTGTATATACGTATGTATTTGGCGGGAGAGCCTGTGGTTCGCTGAGGCTGGTGGTGGCTAGATCCTGACAGATGGTCTACCCACTGCTGCTACTGTTGCGCCATAGTCTCATGTCCTGGGCGCCTCTACGTGGCGACGGCTGGGTGGGAGTTAGGTTTCGCCCTTCTCCCTGCTAAGATCCAGGACACCAATCCGCATGAGTCAGCTAACTGACCATGTGCTATATCCGCTGCATTTCGGGTGTTCATTTAATCAAAGGCTTTGGCTGAGGACCCGAGCCGTTCTCCTGTCAGGATTGGGCGCCCTGGCAGTATCCTAGTTCATCCTCTCCGGAGGTTAGGAAGTGGTTGATGGCCCACTTCCCGTAAAACCTAGCCATGGGAGACAACAGGTTACGGGTGATATTCTCAATGCTCGATTGGCGTAGAGCACGAGTGCCACGCATTGTCTCTGACGGTGGGAGGACACCTCCGGGTGTTCAATGGTTTGCTACTGCCCGCCTCAAGCCAGGCAGCCCCTGGTCAAATTGGTGCAAACCCGCCAAAAACCCACCTGCGTCTGGCCGTGGTCGCAGGTGCGTATCCAATTACGGTCGCAAAACATATGATAACAGTTCCAGAACCTCAAAGGCTGCGTGTGACGGCCGTCAAGCAGATCCCCATCGGTCTCTGCAATCACATTCCCGAGCTGGATCTGCTCTCCACTGCCTTGTGGGTCAGGCTATTGAGCCAAAGGCACCGGGCGGAGTCCCTCAAGCAAACCTCCGAAGGTCAACGACCACCTCGCGTGCGATTGCCCACCAATGCAATCGTATGCCTGCGCGCAAAGCACTCAGCATCGGGTGCTGGAACGTGCGCACACTACTGGACCGGAATTCGAGCGAGCGCCCGGAGCGACGCACTGCACTGGTCGCAATGGAGCTGGCGCGCTACCACAGCGATTTTGCGGCGCTCAGTGAAACTCGGCTCGCTGCGCAAGGTAAGTTACATGAAGCAGGTGCTGGCTACACATTCTACGT
>OX104059.1:43413647-43432070 GCA_944474145.2 Dicrocoelium dendriticum | reverse complement strand
CACACAGACTGTGAGTACCATTGTTCATTGGTTCATTGGGTAGTAGACAGCAGGAGGGGAGATCCCCTGTCAGCTTCATCGCTTCCCGCTCGTCACTGGGATGGTCGTCATTGCGCAACGGAGACTCCGGAGAGGCCATCGAACTCGCAGCTGAAGCAACACAATCGCGACATATTCAACAGGTGTGAATCAAGTAGTCGTTCGAAGCCATCATCCGTCTGTGCATCAACCACCGGCGGCGGTAACCGGGTCGAAATATTCACAGCGCCAGTGGATAGAGCAAGAATGGGCCGTACGCTGAGCCTCCGTTGTTTGAATGTTTTCCATTGGTGGCCTCTAGTCGAACTCCTGATGTTGTGAAAGAATTCCTGCAATTCACTTCCTAGTCCTCCCCTGAGGATACGATGGGTAAAAATCAAGTCCCCAAGCCGGCGACGGTAGTCCATGGCAAACATATTCGAACGTCGAAGCCGAAGGGGATACGGTAGGTCACATAACTAATTAACTAAATAAATAAAATAAATAAAACTTTTATTCTGGACAAGGCGAGGCACACCTTTACAGGCATGATCATTTTGACAAAACAATGCGTGATAAAGAATTTGCAAAAATCCGATATGTTTGCAATAACAGTGCTTGTTTGTGCAGGGGGAATGTAAGTATGTAATTGTGTGTGCGTTTATGTAGCTGTGTAATTTGCGCTTGTAACTGTGCTGCTCCATTCTTGAATGTTTGCTATCGTCAGTAATGTGCGAGCAGAAGATTGTTGTCCGTGGGTTGGAAAGGATTATCCAGATATCCACTGGGCAGTGACTTTATGTTGTGGCGAGCCACGACCGCCACGTCACAGTGTTGTTAAACAGACATTTGTGGTTTTTTATAGGGAGAACGCTTGCCAGGCAAAACCCACCACTTCCTGGAACATTGCGCCGAACTATTAGCTGGAACGGGTTAAACCCGAACCACCCAGCTGGCACCACGAAGAGACCTAGACCTTTCCCATCATGTCGCGCTCAAATATGAAAAGCGGGTAGGCAGCAGGGAGACCGTATTCTAGAATCGGGCGCACATGTGAGATGAACAGAAGTCTAAACATTAAACATTCTCTAGGCAGCGGCAACCCTCTTCATAGTGTCCTGATAGGATCTTAAGTCCGGGGAAACAATTACGCCCAGATCTCGCTCTGAAGTGTCATTTTTGAGCGAGAAACCACCTATGTGCTAAGCGCCGAATGGTTCAGGATCACCGATAGGCAGGACGGAACATATGTCTTGATTAATGGGTAAGCGCCACTGAATCGACCAATTGTGCAGGAGATCGAGCGTCTCTTGTAGTCGATCATCATCCTCTAGCGAGGATACCTCCTTTCATATCTTTAGATCATCCGCATAAATCAAGCAACCCGATTGAAGCTTAGACGGTAGATCGTTGATGAAGATGTTGAAGAGTTCGGGGCCGAGGACGGAGCCCTGTGGAACACCGCTGGTTATATGCACACGATCGGAATACCTATCGTTCACTCTCACCAGCATGAAACGAGAGTGAAGGAAATCGGAAATCCACGAGAGAATGTTTCCAGTGACACCGATTCGCCGGAGTTTATAGAGAAGCTGTTCATGCGGGACCTTAGCAAAAGCTTCACTGAAGTCCACGAACCCAACAACCAGGCGTTTGCCAACATCCAATGAATTTGCCCATTTTCTCTAACCATAAGCAAGTTGGTAGAGCAGGAGCGAGCTTTGCGAAAACCATATTTGGCAAGGGCTAGCAGATCTATCCGCTCTAGGTGAAGCCGAAGCGCCCGTTTCAGGTCCCGTTCCATGATTTGCAGGCTATCGATGTAAGGCCAATGGGCCGGTAGCTAACTGGGCTTGCCGGTTTCCTCCTTTGTATATGGGCTTTCTGACGCCCATCTTCCAAGCGGTCGGGAGAAGTCCGGGTTGAAACGATCGATGGAAAAGCTGCGTGATAGGTGCAGCGATGTACTGAGCCACCATCTTGAGGAACAAGGGGTGCAAGTCGCCAGGACCAGACGAGGAGTAAGGATCTAACTCACCGAGAAGTTTCAACACGACGTCAGTGGTTACCTCGACTTGCTCTAACAGAGAAGGGGAGTTGCCACTGTTCTGTCAGAGAACGACGCTGATGCTGAGTACACTGAAGCGTATTGCCGCTCCAGGAGGCTGGCTTTGTCGGTGTCTTCGTGAACTGGATCCTCATACTCGGGAGAACATAGGGCAGGGATACCCCTGCCTGCTCTAGTGCTCCGTTTGAGGTAGGAGAAAAGCGTCTTAGAAGTGTTTCTAGAAAGTGTAGCTAGGGAGAGTTCATATTGTTGACGTTTCTCACGGTTTTGCAGGGTACAGATATTTCTAACCGTTTGTAACCTCTGTAGTCATGCTCTGATCGTGTGATCCTAAAGCCATCCCACAACTTTCGTCTTCTGTTCATTAGGGATCCACGGAGGGCCTCTAGAGAGTGGTCGCTTTCTGGAGATGAGGATAACTTGTTTAATGAGTGATGTCGTCTTGGAGTACGAAAGATTCCACGCACGGTTCACCTTGAGATGTTTGGGAATACACCAATCCATACTGCTTGCGGTCATTTAAAGACGAAGATCCTCAGCGCGCCAGAAATTTCCGCGGACGGCACATGAGTTGAGAATCGTAAAGCGACGATTTCACTGAAGTAAAATAGTACAATGATCGCTTTTCCCAATGGGCTGAAAGACTGTTAGGTCCATGACGTCTGACTGCGCTGAGGAGATCACAAGATCCAGCATATGAGGCGACTGGCCGGCGAGGAAACCAGTCGGCATGGACACACGTTGATACAGGGTGCAGTCGAGAACGATATCAACGAAGGCGGCATCAGAGGATTCGGGTGGACGATTGCAAGCAAAGAAGTCCTAGTCGATATTAGAAACATTGAAATCTCCCAGAATAAGACAATCCTTACCAGCACCGTGCTTCTTGATCAGTTCCAACAGGCGAGCTCCCGCGCCCAGTGGTGCTCTGTAGATGACACCAATCAAGGAAGATATGCACCCATCTTGAATGCGGCACCAAAAAGCATCGAAATCTCTGTCATCGTCACATGAGACCTTAACTATTTGGGACTTCAGATCCGCCCTCCAGTACAGTATTACGCCGCCTCCCGACTTCATCCCATGACGAACGGCCCGAGCAAGATGGTGTCCAGGGATAGATACTTCAGAGTCAATGATTTCAGGGAATAACCATATTTCAGTGAAGGCCATTAAATTAAGACAAACATCTGCGGCAAGCGTCTGGATCTCATCAAGTTTATTTCGCAGACTACGAACGTTAGAGCACAGCACACGCAGTCCGTACTTTTGCGTTACTGTCCAGGGGTGACAAAAATCGGCCTCCAACGGGTTCCCGGAGTTTTCCGAACTACGCGAAAATGCACGATAAGAAGGTCCGTTTCACCACTCGCCCGACGGGTTCGCAGCTCATCAACAACTATTTACATTTTGATCCGATCTTCCGGGGTGAGATCTCTCAACACAAAATACGGCTTGCCTTTGAGACGTGAGGTCCGTAGGAAAATGCGTCGACATTCTTCCTCGTCTTAGAACGCAATCTTAAGGAGGCGAGCCTTGAGGGAATCTTCTTGTTTCCTACCTAAGCGGAAAGCCGAGGTCACGTTGATTACCTGTTCGCCTTCGTCGAATAACACAGAGATCAGTCGTTCTAGGAACACTTGGTCATTTAACATCTTTCCAGCTGGAGCATCTTTGGTCAATTCAGGCGCATTCATGATGATGAGACATCGATCACGGGAGGGTGGTAGGGTACGCCTGGTGGTCTACGGTTGGAAAGGATTTGTGCTGTCTTTGATCAGCGATTCCAAATGGTTACTCTTGTTGAGGGCAGATTTGAACTGCGACTGAGGTGTGGGAGTCTTGGATTTAGACTTCGACTTAGTACTAGCGTTATACCTACCACCAGATGCGGTGGCAATTTAGTTTACAACCGATGTGTATGTCCTTGTCTTGGGCTCACGGTACTGGACTTATTCCAACGGCTCGGAGAAAGAAGCAGACGGTCAGCAACTTCGTTTACCTTGAGGAGGTTGGTATGGAGGCAGGAAGGGGAGAATTAGGGGTAATCAGGGGGACCTGGGTGTCGGGTGCTTTGGGTTTCGTTGGAATGCGGTGAGGGCTGACCGAAGAGAGCCCCTTCATAAGACGTCTGTTGTTTAAAGAAGTACGGTAGACATCACAAAAGCAAACAATAGCAGGAGAAGTCATCAGCTGCAGTGCTTCATACTGATCAGGACCGATGCCATAGCAAGCGATATGCATCCAGCCGTCGCATCCAGAGCATTGTACGGCTTTTGAACGAAAAGTAACGCCTTTAGCGCAAGACGCGCATTTGGACGCCATAGAAGATGTAGTCAAATAAGTCGCGATTCTCCGGAAACTTTTTTGGATTCGCTTTTCCCCACCAAACAGACCGGAAATTTCGGTGGGACGTCGTTATTCGCAGCTAGAAAATGCCGCCTGATTTTCGGAGAAGATTCCTTGGGCATTCTTTTGACAGCTTTGATGACTTTAATAGTTTGTTTTCAGACTTTATGCTTCTTCCTTACGTCAATTTCATATGCTACAGCAGCAGAAGTGAAACGTGTCACTGGTGAAGTACGACAGGGTCATTTATCGATGTGTTCGCTGCGCATATCGAAATCAAAAAGTACAGGAGGGAGACGTGTTTAGTAGGATTTTGCTTCCATTATTCTAAATTTTTGAGCTCACGTGTGAAAGTGAGCACGCGTACCTCATTAGAACGAGGCGCAAGCTGAAAGTCACAACCTTCGATCTGTCTCACAACCACTCAGTTAACCACTTTCTTTTTGAGCGACACCCCATCAATCGTCGTCTGGCGGACGATGAGTTCATTCAGTCCGTGGACCTTTACCGCTACAACGCCCCAACAAGCTACATCAAGCAGTACGTCGAGGTTCGATTCGGAAAGCATATTACCAGCGATGATGTCCGCAATGTTCTTCGTAAACTGCGACCTAGCGTTGAGTATAAGCATATTTTGATAGCTTTTACTACGTGCAGTAAAATTGCATCAGGTTATCGAGTCTATGGAGGAAGACGGAGTTGCGTGAATTATTTCTGAGGTAGACTTGTGTATAAACGTATTATTCGCTCGGCATCAACAAATAGAACATTTACGCCGATTCTCGCATGTCGTTTGTGTAGACGCTACTCATGGTACTAATCGTTTGATGTAAGGATTGATAGCGGCTTTACCTGTTGCTTGCAGCTTCAAACTATACCAGTTTTTAATAACTGACGGCATCTGGACAATATTTTACTCGTTTCTTCGTCGGGAAGATTACTCATCATTGCTTATGTTTTTCTAAGCGTTTCGGGATATCATGGATCGTGATATTCCCGACAGCACAATAATGATGGACAAAATGACAACTCAAATAGGTGCAGCGCATGCGGTTTTTCAATGCGACATTTTATTGTGTTACTTCCCATTCGCCAGACCATCAGGAAGCATGTAAGTGATAAAGCTTTGTTACATTCTGTAGACAAACATTAACAGGTCGCGTTATCTGTTTCAGCGCATGGCAACTTCTGACACGGAGACCGAGTATAATCTCTTTTTATATATAACCTTCCTGTCTTAGATTTCAACAAGGTTTAAAGGTTCTTCAACAAACAGACCCCCGGTTTGTGCGCTACCCTACGTTGTACTGGTTGTACGTAAAACGCTCGTGGTCGAAACGCCCAAGCTGGACCGGTGCATTTTGGCAATACGGCGAACAACCAAGTTGTGAATGCCAACTTGCGGTTGAAGAAAGTTACCCATGCATCGGATGGCTTTTTGGCAGCCGTTCACAAATTCTGGGAGCCTTCGGGAGTTCTTCTGAAACAGTCCCATACGCATGCCGGGTTTTTCTGTGACAGCCGTCAGCTACTAGATGGCAGCGCATACGTTCATCGCGTAGATTGCCTCCTAACTACGTACGCATGCGACTCAGTGATGCGCCATTTAACACAACCAATATTACAAGCAGTTTACTCTGACCTTGGAGATGGTGTGGTATGTGAATACAAATGCTGGCGCTTCCATAGTTTGAGATATCTCACCACGGAAACCGCTTCACCATCGATTGCTGCTTTGGAACATGTACCTGTCAGTTTTATGAAACCGTGTAGCTTCCGTGTGTGCATTTAATGATGGCATACAAGCAGCACGCGTACCCGACAAGTAAGCCGTTTCTGGTAGGTGCATCTATGTACAGACCAAATACCTATTTGCATTCGCTGGCTGGTGGACTATAACCTACCCACCGAGTCCACGCTATGGCGGACGTTGAAAGTTCCCGTTACAAGACCACCCACGTCCAAAATCGCACATCTTGTACATCGTCTGAGAAGTGCTGAAGAAGTTAATCCCTCCGGATTTTCAGCACTGTATCAATAACTTTTGCGAAGGATTAACGAAGTAACCGATGATTCTTCAGACTTTCAACGTGCCAAGAAACAACCACTTTGGCCGAAAATTATGGCACCCACAGATTTGTGTTTCACATGCAGCAAATCTGTTTTAAATGACGCAGTTCGCTGTGCAGACAATCGGTTACTTTAACATCGAAAGTGTTTGGGTGTGCAATCAGGAGTCCGTGGTACGATTTATGTCAACGCTTCACAAACCGTATCTATGCCCATGATGGCAGTGCCTAGCTGTACTACCGGTAAGAAAGGAAAATTTCCCTTTGCTATTTAGCTGTTGGTCGTTCACCTTCACCGGATTTCAACGTCGCCTCTACCCCAACAACCTGCCCCGCTTACGAAGGTAAGCGCCAGCTTAGTACAACAATTTCCTGCGCAGGTAGTCAAGATGAGATTACAGCAGATCCGAGTACAAGTCAACAGACCGTACCCCATCATATTGTACGTGCACTTGGTACTAGTGATCGTTTTCCTTACCTTTCATCGATAGGTTGTGGAAAGGATGCCGTCGAGTTCCCCTCAATCGGAGGTATTATGCAGAATGGGGTGCCAAAGTAAGCTATTCTGTGCAATTTATACTCCCATTTTCACTTCCTTGTAGCGTCGACATGGATGCCAGCCCAGTAAACAAAACGCTCAGAAGGACAAAACTTGATCAGATAAAAACTCTCATTCAATTGCCCGACAGTAGGCTATACGTTCACACTACTATTATATTTTAGCCGATGAATATGACTTTGTGTAATGATACCCTGCATGCGACATGCGCGTCCAAAGCACAAATATAGTGAACAACGTTGAACCTTTTCTCGCTGCTTTCTGTTAAATACAATGTACAGTTGTTATATCGGTTTCTGTCAGCTGGTGGCCGAGTGGTCTGCACGTTTGCTTTGCCACCATAAGGCCACCGTTTCGTATCCGCGTAGGGGTGGGCGTCCTCGCGGTCTACTCAGCCCGCGCGCGACTGGTGGTGGTCGCGCGGCAGCGAAGCGCCGTTACGGCGTACAGCTGAGACATTATTATTATTATTGTATCGGTTTCTGCGCTTCTTTGGGCCTCAAGAATTTTAAACAATTAACTGGACTAGCGGCACGTTTACTGCCAGTGTAGTAGGACCCAGGTGGGTTGTAATAGCACACAGCGTAAAGGCTCTTGCTCGATGTATATAGGTTTCATCAGTGGCAAATTTGGTGTCAACGTACTAGGACCCAGGTGGGTTGTAAAAGCACAAGGCTCCAAGGCGCGTTATCCTAGGATGGCGGCTCCATCAGTGGCACGTTTGCTGTCAACGTAATAGGGCCCAGGTGGATTGGAATAGCACGAGGCTCCAAGGCGCGTTATCCTAGGATGGCGGCTCCATTAGTGGCACAATTGGTGTCAACGTAATAGGACCTAGGTGGATTGGAATAGCACGAGGCTCCAAGGCGCGTTATCCTAGGATGGCAGCTCCATCAGTGGCACGTTTGCTGTCAACGTAATAGGGCCCAGGTGGGTTGTAATAGCTCGCCGTATATAGGCTACAACTGTGGCACATTTAGTGCCGATGTAATTGGACCCAAATGCGTTGTAATATCATTCGACTCCGAGGATTGTGTTTGTAGTATAGATGCTCCGACAGTAGCACTCTCACGATAATGGTGTTGTAGCATCAGCTAAAGCATACTGTTTACTTAAAAGTCATCCTAATTTAAATCCGTTTGGATGAGGTTTGATCATACAAAATCATTTAGGCTTTGGATTTACGGCTACTGCATCGCGTAGGTAGTTTTCTGCTTCATGCTTACGATACTTTCACCGTTAAACACTCGTTGCTGATTTTCAAGGGGCTTTGGAAAATATATTGGGTGACCAAAATGTCGTCCATAAGGTGTACGTTTAGAATGCTGAGGGCCAAAAGTCTGGTCATTTAGGGAGTTACAACACTCACACGAGGGCACACGTTTTCGCTGCACGCGCGGAAGGGATGCATATTCCGTCAACGTTACTCGGTAATCGATTGGACTTGTAAGTATGTACTACCACTGTGACGAATTATTCGTCACTCATGGCGCTCTAAAGGTCACTTGCTCTGGCAGAAAGTACGGTTATAAAGAAGGATTTTACGCACTAAACAGCGCCGATAATAATTTAGGACATAAGTTAACTACATCCATGGACATATAAAGATATTCATCTTCATCTACTTTTGCTTCTCCGTGAGTGGCCAAAAGCACGCTTCAATGAGAGGGCTCGCTGTACATATGTTTGGATAAAATGAGAATTCATAGGTACCATAATTCTGCATAAGTTTTCTATGATTTTACGAAATCCTCGCTGTTAAAGAAGCCACTTAATTATGTCTGCTATGATGTATCAACTGCAATGAAATTCACAAATCCCAAGTGTTTTTTATTTCATTATATTTATAATGCATTTCACATTAAAATTCCGATGCCAAAAATATCGGCACTATAGGAGGCTGATTAAGTAGTCCAGGATGGCAGGTATTTTTAATAAATGGGCTCAGAAATGGTATGCTTATCTTTTATTCCATGTAGTGAATAATTTCTACTTTACCAATATTGCATTAGTGTTACGCATGGTTAAGGCAAATATAGGCGAATGCATTACACACTTGGATGTTTCCCCATCGAAACGTAGACGCATAGTAACGCGAGTTGAATATTAGAACTATTTCAACACAGCTTGCACTGCTGATTGAGTGGACACCTGTTTGCATTCATTTTAGAACCGTTTTGCTGCACATCACGTCTGTGTTCTGTTTTGCGTCCAACAACATCTAGACAGGACGCCGAGAAGACGAATAAAAAATAACCCACGGACTATTAACAGACGCTCGTGCCGACAAGCTTGTCACAAAAGAAAGCTTTTAGGGTATAGGTAGCAGTAATCTAAGGTTTTTAACGGACTTCAGAGACTGCGAATTAGTTAACTACAGCATCCATGAAAACAGGCGACCTAATTCTGACTTCATAGGTTCATAGGATTGTAGAGAGCAGAAGGAGAAATCCTTTATCAGCGCCATCGCATCCCGATCATTGTGTGGAGGCCGCGATTCGATGTTAAGCGGTAATCCACAAGAGACCGTGACAGCTACAGTGGAAGCTGCAAGGGCCCATCGTATCCAAAAGATAAGAACTAACATCCGCTTGAAACCTTCTTCTGTCTGGGCATCAATCACATGCTTCGGTAAGTCGTTCGAACCGTTGACTACGCGAGTTGATAGAGTGAGAGCAGGATGGACCCGAAGTCTTCTGGGTTTAAACAGTATCCGGTTGTGGTATTGAATTGAAAGCGTACTTGCAGCTCCATCCCCATATATCCTCCCAGGATGCGTCTGTTGTAGATCAGTTCGCCGCGAAATCAGCGATAATCCAGGAAGAACAGGTTCATGCGCTGAAGTCTCAGAGGATAAGACAAGTCTCGTACCTCCAAGATGTATTTCGATCCCCGCCGTTGGACCTTCTCAATGAGGTCACATTCGAAGTTGGTGAGAGGAAAGACGGCAGGTAATCCGTAATCGAGCACGGAGCGCACATGGGAAGTAAACAATAGTCGGAAGATCTCCGGAGTCGAACGCGAGAAGGCTCTTCGAATGGCAGGAGACATCCTGTTGGCAGCAGCAACCCTTCGTAATGTGTCCTGTGTAGTCCGTAGATCAGATGACACCAACGCGCCGAGGTCTTTTTCAAAGATTGAGTTTCTGAGCAATGCCCCACCAATGTGGTACGCGCCGAAAGGCTCAGGAGCACCAATGGGGAGGACCGAGCACTTATCGTCATTTATGGGCAAGCACCAATTGACTGACCATGCATGTAACGTATCTAGCGTAGCTTGTAACCGGTCCGCATGGTCAAGACAAGATACCTCCATCCATAAATTCGAGTCGTCAGCGTAAATCAAGCAATCCAACTCAAGTTCCGCCGGGAGATCATTGAGGAAGATCTTGAAAAGTTCTGGACCCAGGTCTGATCCCTGAAGGACATTGCTAGTCATAAGCACAGGAGCTGAGTAAGTCTCGTTGACGTCGACCCTCATTGTCCGGTCATGCAAAAATCAGTGATCAAAGAGAGAACGTTCCCAGAAACACCGATTAATCGTAGTTTAGCAAGGAGCCTTTCATGAGGAACCTTGCCAAAGGCCTTGCTAATGTCGACAAAAATAACATCCAGACGTTTCCCAGCATCTAATGATTTCGCCCACAAGCAGATTTGAATAACATGGGCGCCCCAGCCGAAAACCATGTTGCGCACAAGAGATGACGTTTAAGTTCTCGAGGTGAAAAAGAAGTGCCCGCTTGAGAATCCGCTCAGTTACCTTGCGTAATATTGATGTTCAACAGATAGGTCGATGCTTGGCAGAAGTTTGACGATCCCATCCTTTGTGTATAGGTTTAACAATCTGCCATTTCCATGCAATCGGGAGCCGTCTAAGTTAAAGAGAACGCCGAAATACCCGGCAAACAGGAGCGACAATGTAATCGGCCAAAGTTTTGAGCAACAGCGGATGCAACAAATCAGGACCCGGCGAGTAGTTCGGATCCAGTTGACGAATGCCTTTGGAGACAACATCAGCGCTGCTTTCCACCTGCTCCAACGAAGAAGGGAGTATTGGCACCGCGTCACTTGGAAATGGCCCCTCCATGGTGTCAGACGAACTTGTTGGTAGCTCGTGAGTGCTGGGCTGAAGCCGTAGACAGTGGACATGCGGTGGATGTGGTGTTCATTGACTTCGCCAAGGCCTTTGACACTGTCCCCCATTCGCGACTCTCACTGAAGTTGTCGTATGGAATAGCTGGTCGCGCTCTCCATTGGGTGTTAACTTTTCTGGATGAACGGGAACAGTGTATTCGTGTGGGAAGCAGTCTTTCGTTTCGAAAAGCTGTAATTAGCGGCGTTCCCCAAGGCTCTGTCCTAGGTCCGCTGCTTTTCTCAGTCTACGTGAATGACTTGCCGAGGGAGCTTGAGGTGCCATCGTTCTTATTTACTGATGACCTATAACTCTGGAATATTGTTGATATCCCTGGAGGTCCTGTGGCTCTTCAACGGGCTCTGGATAGACTCTGGGAATGGTCTGTCTTGTGGTTGCTGCCCATAAACCGGGCAAAGTGTTCAGTGCTGCGTATCGGAGTGTCTGCTTCCTCCACAACTTATGTGCTCGATGAGAGTGAACTTCCTCACGTGACTCATCCGGTTGATCTAGGTGTCGTCCACTGTTCCACACTACACTCTGGAGACAACTGGAAGAAGGCGGCTAGTAAAGGGTTTGTTTGTCGTTCTTTCGGGACCCTAACCGCTGATGTGTTTGTGAAGATCTTCTCAGCGTTTGTGCGACCCCACCTAGAATATTGCGTCCAGGCCTGTCCACCATGCCTTGTCCGGGACAAAATGGCACTAGAAAGGGTGTTGCGAGTCGGTACTAGGTTGGTCAATGGATTGCGAGGACAAACGTACCCCGAACGCCTACTTAGTTTGGGGATGCAGTCAATGCACTATTGAAGAATTAGAGGGGACCTAATCCTAACTTACCGTATTTTGACTGAGGTGGTTGGCCTTGATTTGTCCTGACTGTTTAGTCCTGCTAGATTATCTGGTCTCCATGGACACTGTATGAAGCTGGACAAACAGCAGTCCGATCGCGTTAGAGCGGAGACACGGTTATCACGTCGAGTCATCAAGCTTTGGAACCTGCTTCCAGAAAAGGTTGTCAAGGAAGCTACAGTTAGGGGTTTGAGCGTCAACTAGACGCTCTTGGGTGGCAACAAGAAGTCTTTCCTTTTTCCTGACAAATTCCCATCTTCATACTTCGATTCTATTTTCTTTACGTTTCCTCGCCATTGGTATTATTCTCTCCTTTTAACTGATTTCCCCTACTCTCTTACCTTCGATTCTTCTTCCTCTCTTACTTACTTCACGTAACTGACATAGCTGGGACAGGTAATGTAAGGAACGTGGGCATTAACTTGGTGTACCAGGTTGTTTTTCGGGTGTTTTCGTTTTAGACCCTTCAAGAAGTCGGAGCACCCCTATCAACCCCTGGATCGACGACCCGCTCAAGTAGGAACACTTAGGGAATTCATCCTATCGTTCCAGTCCCACTTGAACTTGAACGTGAACTTAAACAAACGGATATTGCATGGCAAGGAGACTGGCTTTCGCAGCGTCATCGTCAAGTAAACCCACATGCGCCAAGGAATACAGAGCAGGTATACCACTTCCAGCTCTAGTACTTCTCTTAAAGTAAGAGAAGATTGCCTTGGGAGTTGTTTTGGATTGCACAGCCAAACCGAAGACGTATTTTTGCCGTTTCTCTCCTTTAAGCATTACAATGCGCGCGCTGTGCAATATTGGACATACGACAGTGGCAATTTTTTGTCTAATTAATTTACCAAATTTGCAGCATTTCGTTAACCGCTTTTACGAGCCTTCGAATCAGCGGCAAGCATTTGAGAGCCTTTTAGCACACTAAAACACAGTTTCAGGGGTACAACAGATAAGCATGGCAGAGTCTAGAGGTCAATTGTTTCACTTTCGTCCAGCCAATCAACAAACGTCACCATCGTTAAAGTACCCTGCTAGGTCTGCGACTACCGGGCAGCCGACAGCATCTGGCAAGCTGTTCCAGTCAATCACTACCCGGCTAAATAGGGCCAGATCGGACCGTGCACGGAGTCTCCACGGTTTGAAAAGTTTCCACCAGTGGCCTCGAGTTGCACAACTTGTGTTTAGACAAAAGAACGATTGCAGCTTACTCCTCAGCTCACCTCGTAGAATACGCCGAGTGAATATCAAATCTCCGCGGCGACGACGATAACCGAAGAGAACAGGTTCAACCGTTGAAGCCGTAGGGGGTAGGATAAGTCCCGCAGATCTGGAACGGGTTTGGATCTACGCCGTTGAACCTTATCGATCATGTTACATTCGGACTTAGAGAGCGGGTACGCAGCAGCCAATCCGTACTCGAGGACTGGGCGTACATGTGAAACAAAAATTAGTCTGAAAAGTGCTGGGGTCAGGCGTGAAAAGGTTCTCCGTATAGCGTGAAGTATTCTGTATGCGGATGCGACCCTCTTCCGGGTGTCTTCGATTGATTTGAGATCAGGAGACACAATTACCCCGAGATCCATCTCTTGGTTGACATTTCTGAGCAGGAAACCCCCAAATGGTAAGCCCCAAAAGGCTCAGGAGCACCAATTGGAAGAACAGTGCATTTGTCATGGTTAATGGGCAACTGCCACTTTAGTGACCAATCGTGGAGCAGATCGAGTGTCGCTTGAAGTCTGTCTGCATCTTCCAGACTGGATACCTCAATCCACAGCTTCAGATCATCCGCGTAGATTAAGCGGTCGGTCTGCAGTTCGGATGGCAGGTCGTTGATGAAGATATTGAAGAGTTCGGGACCGAGTACAGAACCCTGGGGGATCCCACTGGTCATGAGAATTTTATCAGAAAGCGCTTCGTTAACTTTAACCTGCATGAAGCGACCGTCCAGGAAATCGGAGACCCAAGAAAGAAAATTGCCAGTGATGCCGATTCCCCGGAGTTTGGAAAGCAGCCGCTCATGTGGAACTTGTCAAAAGCCTTACTGAAATCGACAAACACAGCATCCAGACGCTTACCGGCGTCTAAGAATCTTGCCCATTTTTCCCTAGATACCGGCAAATTTGTGCCGAATGAACGCGCCCTTCGGAAACCATCGAGATGTAGGCGAAGGGCCCGTTTCAGAGTCCGTTCCATGACTGCACAAAATCGAAGTCAGACAGATGGGACGATAGCTGGCTGGATTCCTTCGGTTCCCTCCTTTGTAAATTGGTTTAACAATTCCCACCTTCCAAGCAGTTGGAAACCGCCCGACCTCAAGGGAACGACGGAAAATTTGACAGACAGGAGCAGCAATGTGTCCGCCCACGATCTTAAGGACCCATGATTTATGTGTCTCAGAAATCACTCAACAGCTGTGTTTTACCTACCGAATGGTAGGAGGCTGTTGTCTGCCCGATTTTCAAGTGCGGTGACAAAGATCTACCGGCTAATTACAGGCCGGTCAGCTTGACTAGCGTGGTCGTTAAGTTACTTGAAAAATTAGCACGAGATATAGTGGAGAACCATTTAAATATGTTTAACCTGCTTAGCGCCGAGCAACATGGTTTTCGCAAAGGATTTTCGTGTCAGACGAACTTGTTGGTAGCTCGTGAGTGCTGGGCTGAAGCCGTAGACAGTGGACATGCGGTGGATGTGGTGTTCATTGACTTCGCCAAGGCCTTTGACACTGTCCCCTATTCGCGACTCTCACTGAAGTTGTCGTATGGAATATCTGGTCGCGCTCTCCATTGGGTGTTAACTTTTCTGGATGGACGGGAACAGTATATTCGTGTGGGAAGCAGTCTTTCGTTTCGCAAAGCTGTAATTAGCGGCGTTCCCCAAGGCTCTGTCCTAGGTCCGCTGCTTTTCTCAGTCTACGTGAATGACTTGCCGAGGGAGCTTGAGGTGCCATCGTTCTTATTTACTGATGACCTATAACTGGAATATTGTTGATATCCCTGGAGGTCCTGTGGCTCTTCAACAGGCTCTGGATAGACTCTGGGAATGGTCTGTCTTGTGGTTGCTGCCCATAAACCGGACAAAGTGTTCAGTGCTGCGTATCGGAGTGTCTGCTTCCTCCACAAGTTATGTGCTCGATGAGAGTGAACTTCCTCACGTGACTCATTAGGTTGATCTAGGTGTCGTCCACTGTTCCACACTACACTCTGGAGACAACTGGAAGAAGGCGGCTAGTAAAGGGTTTGTTTGTCGTTCTTTCGGGACCCTAACCGCTGATGTGTTTGTGAAGCTCTTCTCAGCGTTTGTGCGACCCCACCTAGAATATTGCGTCCAGGCCTGTCCACCATGCCTTGTCCGGGACAAAATGGCACTAGAAAGGGTGTTGCGAGTCGGTACTAGGTTGGTCAATGGATTGCGAGGACAAACGTACCCCGAACGCCTACTTAGTTTGGGGATGCAGTCAATGCACTATTGAAGAATTAGAGGGGACCTAATCCTAACTTACCGTATTTTGACTGAGGTGGTTGGCCCTGATTTGTCCTGGCTGTTTAGTCCTGCTAGATTATCTGGTCTCCATGGACACTGTATGAAGCTGGACAAACCGCGGTCCGATCGAGTTAGAGCGGAGACACGGTTATCGCGTCTAGTCATCGAGCGCTGAAACTTGCTTCCAGAAAAGGTTGTCAAGGAAGCTACAGTTAGGGGTTTGAGCGTCAACTAGACGCTCTTGGGTGGCAACAAGAAGTCTTTCCTTTTTCCTGACAAATTCCCATCTTCATACTTCGATTCTATTTTCTTTACTTTTCCTCGCCATTGGTATTATTCTCTTCTTTTAACTGATTTCCCTTACTCCCTTACCTTTGATTTTTCTTCCTCTCTTACTTACTTCACGTAACTGACATAGCTGGGACAGGTAATGTAAGGAACGTGGGCATTAACTTGGTGTACCAGGTTGTTTTTCTGGTGTTTTCGTTTTAGACCCTTCAAGAAGTCGGAGCACCCCTATCAACCCCTGGATCGACGACCCGCTCAAGTAGGAACACTTAGGGGATTCATCCTATCGTTCCAGTCCCACTTGAACTTGAAATGGGTGGCCACGAATGGTTGGCACTCGAGTTGGGCGAAATAAGGCAGTCAAATCAGGACCAATCTGACCCATCAATATACGATATGTGAGGACCAAGTCGCCCCGAAGCCGCCTATAATACATGGAAAATATATCCAACTTACGTAGCCTCTCCGTGTACGTCAGCTTCTTTAACTCGTGCACCATTTTCGTCCCGGACCGAAGGACTCGTTCAACTGCCAGCTTATCACGAACCAGGCATGGAGGATAAGCCTGAACGCAGTATTCCAAGTGCGGCCTTATAAAAGCCGAAAATAGTCTAACGAACATGTTGGTCGTCATGATCCCGAATGTACTGCGGATCATCCACAACATGTCGTAACCTTTGCGAGCAGCTGTCATCCAGTGTTCACTAGACTTAGTCGGATGACAGTAAAACACCGAGGTCAGATTGGAGTTGAACTCGCGGTACCTCGGTACCGCCAAGCAAATAACGTGTCGGCGGGTCATTCGGCCCAACGCGTAAAACAGAACATTTCTCTAAATTAACGGGCAACTGCCACAAAATTGACCAGTCCCAAAGTCTATCCAGAGCCCCCTGTAGGGTCAATGGACCAATCGGATCGTCTATCGTGAACCAAGGTTTCAAGTCATCCGCAAACATTGGTAATGGCACACCCAATTCACCAGGTAGGTCATTAACGTATAAAATGAAGAGAAGGGGGCCAAGAATCGAACCTTGCGGAACGCCACTGAGAACACATTGGCGGAAGGACAGGCTTGAACCCACCCGCACACACATTTCCCTTCCGATTAGGAAAGCTGAAATCCATCGTAAGACTGGTCCAGAAATACCATAAGAATTCAGCTTGTACAAAAGACGCGAATATGGAACGGTGTCAAAAGCTTTGGAAAAGTCAATGAACTGCCTTCCCGCAATCAATGGCTTCGGCCCAGTGTTCACGAGCGGTTAACAAGTTAGTAAGGCAAGAATAGCTGTGCGTAGAAGGATTAAGCAACTCAAACGCTTCCAGGTGTCTTTCGAGAGCGTCCCTCACGAGCTTTTCCAATAACTTGACCAACAGCTTTTCGGTTATCACGTAGAGTCATGACTTATTGGAACGCATTGCCTGCAGACGTGATGTCACCGACGGTGAAAGAGTTCGAGCATCGACTTGACCCTCTCGGTCTGCAGTTGAAAGTCTTCCACTTCATATCTTAAACTTTTCTTCGTCTACTACGGCATGCGCTTCTTTAACTCATTTTAACTTACATCTTAATATTGCCTACGATATTCGATAAGCTTGTCTTCTCCTCTGTTTCCTTTTCTTTACTGACACTACTGTTATCTTTTATTCTTCACGTGGCCGGCACAGCGGGGACTGCTAGTACAGGGCACGTGGGCATTGATTGGTTGACCACGTGAATTGTGTGTGTTGATTTGGCTATCCTTTGGCACATCAAGACACCGGTTTCCCTGTTGGATCAACGACGTTTTCCAAGGTGGAACATTCGCGGGATTTTCCTGCAGTTCCGGTCCCACTTGCACTTGAAATGACTTCCGATTACCACTGTTCGTGCGGGGTCTAGTTTGTCTTTCCGTCAGTCAGTCCTCAGTGGGGGCCTTCAAGGTTCGGAGCTTGGCTTGTTATTTTCTTTGTATGTCAATGAGCTGCTCGAAATGCTGGAGGTAAAATCTCTCATGTTTGCAGACGACCTAAAGTTTTGGCACACAGTGTTCAAGTTCAGTTGGGATCGAAACGATAGGATAATCCCGTGAATGTTCCTTCTTTTGCGTATCGTCGGATCGGGAATTGACAGGTCTGCTTGAGATGTTGAAAAGCCTAAAACAAAGACCGCATCACACCCTGTCCAACCAATTACTGCCCACATTTTCCTGCCCAGCAGTCCCTGCCAGGCCGGTTTATGTGAAGTAAAAGAGTGAAGGATAAGCTAAGAAAACAAGAGGAGAAATGTCAGCTAAATAATGATAATACCAAGGTGAGAAGAAAATTTAAAAAAAACGAAGGGAAAGTTGAAGATACCAGTCGGTTAGGAGGTTTGGTACTGCCACCCAAGAGAATCTAACTGACGCTCGAAACCCTCTACCATAGACTCCTTAACCACGTGCGTCGGAAGCGAGTTCTAACGTTCAATAACTCGACGCGACAAGCGAGTTTCCGTCCTTACCCGATCAGAACGCTGTTTGTGCAGCTTCACTGGGTGACCTCGGAGACTAGGCAGCTTGGCGGGACTAAATAGCCAGGACAAGTCTGGACCGATCTTACCCAAGCTAAGCAAACGTTCGGGAT
>OX104059.1:43356519-43413637 GCA_944474145.2 Dicrocoelium dendriticum | reverse complement strand
TTCTTGTTGAGTGTCCAGGCGAGCAAACATTTCAGAGTTTCCTTGTGCCTGGATTTTTCAGGTTATGTATAACTTTTGGGAGGGTGAAGACATTGTGTCCAGCTATCATTACTGGACAGCAGTCGTGGTGCTGAGTGTAGCTGAAGCACTTTGGTGTACAGCCATGTTCCTCGTAGGTCCTTGTGGGTTTTTATTTCCTGTTTTGGGCAGAAAACTGTTTTTTAGTCAAATCCTAGGTCTCCAAGACGTTCCGGACTTCGGAGAAAAGAGGGAAGTGAGAGACAACCGAGGCCGCAAGGAACAGGCGTGGAAACAAACATTGCTAAATTCCTATGTTATAACATTTGGAGCGGAGAATAAATGATGTACATTGCGCTACAATAACTGTGCTGAACGTGTCTATTGAACGTTCTACGAAGAGCAATGGCCATATAGGTAGATTGCTACTATCTACATGGAGAACAGCGTTGCGCCAGTAAGCAAACCACACAGTACCGGTTTATATGATGCAACTATTGCGTGATAAGACAGAAAACAGTGTTCAAAGACTGCATGGTGAATGAAAAGCTGATAGCCAGCGTAATTCGATAGGGAGCTCAAAATAAGTAACTGGAGAAAAAATAGCTTGTGACGAAAGAAATTCAAAGGTCAGTTGCTAGTAAAGCAGCAGAACGATTGGACTCAAGCGCAGAGTAAAAATATTCAGGTGGATATATCGAGAAAAGTGACATGAGGGTACTAAGTGGATAGTGCTATGGTCGACTGAGCTGGGAAAAGCTAGTTCGAGAGCTAACCTCCTATATGAGCAAGTGTCAAAACCGTTGTTACGAGGCAGAAACAGAACACCTACAAACGGGTGGTTAAGGAGCGGATGTGCTGACTAGATGAGAATGGATTAATCAATAAAAGCGAAGTAATAAAGATCAGTTAAAGGAAAGCAAAGGTGCGGAACTAATGTATACGTGAAGGTTGCTGAGGACGTCAAAACATATGAGATATAAACGCAGCGAAACGAGTAATTCTAGGGTGTTGAGGGAAGGGTACGGATGCGTGCTGATCCAGGAAAAGCCAGTGAGTATGTTGGACTCCTACATGAGCAAGTGTCGCAGACATAGCAGCGAGTAAGTGATAACTGAACACCTAGAAATGAGAGGCTAACGGGCATTTGTGTGCTGACCAGATGAGAGGATTGATGAACTAAATAGCTAAGAAAGGTTATTTGACGAAAGGGCAGCGAATGGGCAGAATACAGCATAACTAAGGGTTGTTGAGAATATCACAGCATGAGGCCTAGGCGCAGCAGCGCGCAGCAAATCAAGTCATGCTAGGTTGCTAAGACAATAGTACAAAGCTGGATAGAGTCAGGGAATCCTATTCCGAGAGCTAGATCATCATCATCATTACACGTTAGCTGAAGGTGGAAAACACCTCAGCTATTGTGCCGCAATACAAAAGAAAAGAAAAGAAAACAAACAAACAGTGGCACGCCCGCTGAGTCCCCAGTAACGGATGGACATCGTTCCAGAGAGCTAACAGCTGGCTGCCGTAAAAGAGAGTCATATTACGCCTAACAAGTGAGATCGTGATTGGATGGGGATGCTAAACAGGAGGGGGATGGGCAAAGGAACTCACAACACAAACGCCATTGGGGCCGGCTCCAAGCCATATCAGCAAGTGTGTCCAACCAAACGTGTTCACCGTCCTTAGGACCCCAGCCAGGCAGTCGGGATGCACCAACCGACGCCAACTTCGAAGTGAGGGTTTCAATTTCTCTCGACCAAGTCATCACTTGGCCTCCCCTCCTGCTCTTCCAACCGCACCCACAACGCGCAAACAATGAACGTCGCGGGAGTCGGTGTGCTGGCATGCGCAACACGTGGCCCAGCCATCGGAGCCAGGTGCGTGATATAATGGTGCTGAGCGGTTCACTCGCTCTTCCTGCACCAAATACGCGACGTCGAACACACTCATTGCTCACGCGGTGTTCCCACCAGACATGAGCTAAGCTGTGGAGGCAGCGATGATCGAATGTGACGAGTCTCTTCATGTCTGTCGACCTGATGGGCCAGGTTTCACAGCCATATAGGAGAGTTGAACGGACGGCTGCGTTGTAAACTCTGCACTTGAGGGCGAGAGTAATGTTGCGTCTGCGCCACAGGTGGCGGAGATTGGCAAAAGCACCTCGAGCTTTTGCTATACGGTTCGTAACCCTAATCGTTCTCCTGTCTAGGTCTGGGCGCCCTGGCAGTATCCCAGCCCACATACAACCATGACATTTTCTTCAAACATAAACTTCATCCTGCATCGGCCGTCGCGCAGATTATCAAGGGTCGCCTTATCTGCTGCATACAGCAGGGCGGATAAGCGAAAGCATGCTACTGCTGGCGCCTCCCTTCTTTCTTTTCCACCTTTTTCTCTTACTCCCATCCCGGCCCCCATTACTAACCTTCCTTCTATAATTCCCAGCTTAATTGACAGCAACCGAAGTGCTACTGGAGCAGAACCATCTGCAGCCACCATCCCACAGCACCTATCAGACGCCTATCGGCAAAAGTCCCTTATAAAACCACGCTGTGCCGTTTCCATGGCGACATTCAACGTCCGCACTCTAAGACAAACAGGTCAGCAGGCTGCACTCGCACGCACCTTGGACACACTGGGTGTTGATGTGTGTTGTGTGTCCGAAACTAGGATTAATGACCCTAACGGGGTTATTGAATTGACTGCACCCGGCTTATCCTCTCGTTATTGGTTGCACGCATCCGCAGACGCCGATGCGGCACTCACTGGTCAAGCTGGTGTAGGTATCATTCTCAGCTCCAAGGCTGAGTTATCGTTGGTTGATTGGATTCCGGTGAACAGTCGTTTATGTGCAGCCCGTTTGACGACATCAGCTAAGGTGAATTCGCGAAGTAAAACAAAACGCTGTTTGTTTGTGATTTCTGCTTATGCTCCCACGGACTGCAGTTCTAATGCAGTCAAGGACACTTTCTATCACGAACTGAACACGCTGCTACGCAGTGCTACTAGTTCAGATATTCTAGTACTTGCAGAGGATATGAACGTACAAGTAGGGCGTCTGAGCTCTTCAGAAGCTCAGCCGGGTGGTAATTATGGACTTAACTCCGAACGGACTGACAACGGTGAACGTCTGCTACAACTGTGTGCGGAGCACCAGTTGTTTCTTACTAGCACTGCTTTTAGACACAGTGGGCGCCGAAGTGCCACTTGGCGTCCACCTGTAGCTGGTCAGCGATGGACCCAAATTGACCACATAGCCATAAGTTACAGGTGGCCTGGTTCCATTCTGGATTGCCGCTCGTACTGGAGTACCTGTGTCGACTCTGACCATGCCTTGGTGCGCTGTCGTTTCTCCATGAACTTTACCGGAAGGCGCACAAAGCGTCTCCTCCGATTGGCAACGGAGAAATTGTCCCAGCCCTCTGTCAGGCAAGCCTATCAAGAAGCACTGCATAGCGAGCTCTCGCTGTCTTGTCCTAATGATACTGAACTTCAGTGGAATAAGATCTCGGCCACTACGCACGACGCAGGAGCATCTGCTTGTGGCACTATCAGTCGTCATCGCACCAGTCACTGGATATCCGAGAGGTCCGTGAACCTTTTGGAAGCTAGAAGGCACCTCCCGGCTGGTTCTGAACACAATGTGACCAGACGGGCTATTAGGCGTGAACTAAAGCGGAGCCTACGTGCTGACAAGGAAGCCTGGTGGACCAGTCGGGCTCAAGAAATGGAGGCAGGAGCAGTAGGCAATTACCGGAAGCTCTTCCAGCTAATCCGCACCACTGGTCCGAGAAAACCAGGCGTCAGTGAGACAATCAGAGACAGCGCGGGTGCGCTGATACACAATAATGAGCGCCGTATGGCTCGTTGAGCTGAGCACTTTGAACATCAGTTCAGCTGGCCCCCTGCTCCCGGACCTCTTCCTACTCAGGTGATGCAGGACGAGCCATGGACGGTTAGTTTAGAACCTCCGTCGGAGGCCGAAGTCCGAAACGCGATCACAGCCCTTAATCGTTTTCGTGCCGCTGGCCCGGATTCCCTACCACCTGCACTATTTAAGGATGGTGGTGAGGTCCTCTGCAAAGCACTGACCTCCCTATTCGAACGTATCTGGAACGAAGAGAGTGTGCCGGCTAATTGGAGCGAATCGATTATAGTGGCAATATACAAGAACGGCAGTCGCGCAGACTGTTCTAGCTACAGGGGTATTACCCTAAGGCCAGTGGTGACAAAAGTACTGGCCTCGATTATCGTTCGTCGCCTCACTGCAGAACGGGAATCACGGATTAGGGAAGAGCAGGCCGGTTTTCGCCCAGGACGTGGCTGTATAGACCATATATTTACTTTGCGGCAGGTGCTAGAGCAGCGCCACGCATACCGCAGACCGACAATAGCTGTGTTCCTCGATTTCAAGAGTGCGTTCGATTCAGTCGATCGATCGATTCTGTTCGAAATACTTGCGCGAAAAGGTGTTCCCACGAAATATGTGAACATCCTTCGTGCTCTATACTCGAACACTAGAGGCCGCGTCAGGGTCTATGGTGTCCTGTCAGATAGCTTTTCGACTACAAGTGGCGTTCGACAGGGTTGCCCGATTTCCCCGTTTTTGTTCAATTTCGTCGTGGATTCTATCATGGAGTGTTCCCTTGCGGAATCTCACGATGTAGGTGTTGAAGTGCTGCCTGGTGAACGGTTAGTTGATCTAGATTATGCGGACGATATCGTCTTGCTTTTCGACAATGTTGAGGCAGCACAATCAACCCTGAATAGCCTATCCAGAGTGGTCCCATTATTTCGTATGCACTTCGCACCTTCAAAGTGCAAAGTGTTGCTGCAGGACCACCAGCCACTCGATGACCCCTTGACGCTTGCTAACGAGGAACTCGAGGTGGTTGATCAATTCACTTATCTTGGCAGCTGCATCAGCAATGATGGGCGCATAGAAACTGACGTTAGCTCACGCATTTCAAAGGCCAGAGCTGCCTTCTTGAACCTGCGTCATCTTTGGCGACAGAAGGGAGTTTCCCTCCGTCTGAAAGGCCGTGTATACAAGGCCACAGTGAGGGCCGTTCTGCTCTATGGTAGTGAAACTTGGCCCCTTCGGTCTGAAGATCTGAGGCGCCTTCAAGTCTTTGATCATCGTTGTTTGCGAAGCATTGCTGTTGTCGGATGGCACCAGCGTGTCCGCAACGATGATGTGCGTAGGCGAGTACTAGGGAGTGATGATCATGCTAGTTCCCTAGAACAACAGATAGCACTGAATAAGTTGCGTTGGCTCGGGCACGTGCTACGTATGCCTGGTCACCGCTTACCTAGGAGGGCCTTGTTCAGTCTACTAGGTGTCGGATGGCGCAAGGCTCGAGGTGGACAGAAGTTGACATGGCAGCGGGAAATGAAGTCACTGACGACCAAACTAGGTGCCGTTGGTCCGTCTCGCCTTCCGGGTTGGAGTCCACGTGACTCACCTTGTGCTTGGCTCGAGACTTTACAGGACATGGCGCGCAACCGACACGAGTGGCGCGTCTGCTGCCGTCTCCTAATCGGATTGTCTGTTTAAAGTGTGTTTGGTGCTGAGTTATCTGCGGGGTAATGGCTGATTATGACGCGTGGCAGTGAAAGCCGCAAGGAAGCTGTCTCGCCGATGCCGCCTTATCTTTGCACGATAGCCAGCTGTTTGTGATGGTATGTTGTGAACACAAGGTGTAGGCGCCTTGACCCTGAATGTTTGCTTAGGGCAATAAGGTTTTCAGGTAAGTCCCCCTTCTCTCCCTCCTATTCTTTATTTCATAGGTCCTCATGGTTGTATGGCAGCGAAGCATCAGTTCAAATGGCTGATGTACTGCTGTTCATGATGATGATGATCGTAACCTCATCTTCAATCCCACGGGTGCTAATATAGCTGCCCCGGTACTTGAATTCCTGAACGACTTCTAGCAGATCACCACCAAGCGTTAGCTCAGGGTTGGGTCCCTGCCAATCTTGGAGAAGTACTTTGCATTTCGATGGAGCAAAGCATATCCCAAAATGATTGACAGCCAGTGCCACTCGGTCCAGTGCTGTTTGGCATGTTTGGGAGCTGTCACAGATTAGGGCAATATCGTCCGCATACTCCAATTCAAGAAGTCGCTCACCAGGAAGTAGCCCCACACCTAGGTCGTGTCCAGCGAACGCTGTTTCCATGACTTCATCAGTAGCGAAGTTGAAGAGGAAAGGTGACAGCGGGCATCCTTGTCTCACACCGCTGGTGATACTGATGGGTGGCGAGAGTTTGCCATAAACCCTCACTCTACCCGAACTATGCGCGTACAGCGCTTTGATAATGTTTACATATTTATCAGGCACACCTTTCCTCAGCAGACACTCCCAAAGGGCACATCGATCGACTGAGTCGAAGGCACCTTTTATGTCAAGAAACACGACAACGGTGGGTCGCCAGTAAACATGGCGGTGCTCCAATACTTGACGCAATGTGAAGATGTGATCGATGCAGCCCCGACCTCGACGAAATCCGGCTTGCTCTTCACGAATGTGGCTTTCACGAGTGCCAGTCAGTCTGTGGAGAATGACAGAGGCAAGCAATTTCGAGGCAATCGAAATCAGACTGATCCCTCTATGATTGCCGCATTCTAAACGGGAGCCTCCCTTGAAAATTGGGACAATGACGGAGCGGTTCCAGTCTGTCGGGACTGTCTCCTGCTCCCAAAGTTTTACTAGCAACTCGTGTAGATCATCTACTAGAGCAGGTCCTCCGAATTTGAAGAGGGCTGGGGGAATTCTATCTGCCCCTGCGGCCTTATGCAATTTCAACAGCCTGATCTCACGTTCGACTTCTGCGCGTGAGGGCGGGTCCAAAGAGACGGCCCAGGGAGAAGCGCGCTCAATGCCCGAAAAAGAAACCGATAACTCAGGTTGGTTAAATTGCCTTGCAAAGTGTTCAGTCCAACGCTCCAAGCGTTTTGACAGCCTGTGGATCGGCTGCCCACTCTCGTCGCGTATGGTCTCGCTAACACCAGGTCTCCTGCTGCCTGTTTCTCGTATCAGACGGAATAACTTACGATGATTACCAATGGCAGCGGCTGCTTCCATCTCAGAGGCACAATGGGACCATCAAGTTTCGCGGTCCTTCTTTAAGCTAGCACGTAGTTTTGCCCTGAGATTTTTGCGAGTCTCATTGTATTCGCTTCCAGCCGGACTACGTCGGCGGGCATCCACAAGTTCCAGAGACTGTGTAGAGACCCAATGTCCGGTTTGGCAATTTGCTTTGCCACATGAAAACATGCCTGCTAACAGCAACGCTTGACGAATATGCTACAGGCTTACAGGTAAAAAGGTCAAAAACGTTACAACGAGTAAGAGACAGCAAAACGTCTAGAATAGAGAGGCTAAGGAGCGTCTGTGCGCTGAGTTAATGATTTAAGAATGATAGCCAAAAGAAAGCTAAGATAGTTTAAGTGGAGAAAGGACAGCAAACAGGCGGAATGGATGCATACATTCAGGTGGCTGAAGAAGTCGCAGGATGAGGCGGAGGCGTGATGATACTGAAGTCTTGTTAGAGTGCTAAGGGAATCGTGCTAAGGTAGACAGACCCGTAAGCTGTCAGTGAAGGTCTGTACTCTTACCTGAGCAGGTGTCACAGATGTTGCAGCGAACAACGGATAAATGAATGTTAGTAATTAGAGGCTAAGAAGCGATTGTGCGCAGACCACTTGAGGTATGTCTGCTGGACAGAATAGAGCCAAGAAAGGTTTCATGATGAAATGACAGAAAACGGAAGGAGCGCAAGCATATAATAAGGTTGTTAAATAGTTCAGAGCATAAGAGGCTAAGACGCACCGACGCGCAGCTAATCACTCTAAAGCGCTAAGGGAATATTACTTAGGTAGCTTGGATCGGGGAAAGTCAGTGAGCGAGCTGGCCTACAATATAAGTAGTCGTCATAGACATTGCGGCGAGTAATGTATAAATGAACGTCTAGAAAGGAGAGGCTATATAGCGGCTGCTCACAGATAACTTGGGTTATATTTGCTCAACAGAAGAAAGCTAAGAAAGGTTCCATAATGAAAGGATAACGAACGGGAAGAGCGCCAGCATACAATAGGGTTGCTAACTAGTTCAGAGCATAAGAGGCTAAGACACAGCGACGAGCAAATAATCAAATCAGGTTATGGTGCTAAGGGAACATTACGAAGGTAGACTGAACAGGGAGACAGTGAGAGAGCTGGACAACACTTTAAGAACGTGTCACAGACGAGCAAAGGATAGCTGGGCATTTAGCAGGGAGCGGCTGTGCGCTGACTTGATATAAGGAAGGTCGCCAGAAGAGAGCTAAAAAGATTGAATGAAGAAAGGACAGCAAACAGGGAGAATGCAAGCTAAGGTAGACTGCGCCGGAGAAAGCTAATAAGAGAAGTGGACTACAATATAATTAGGAGTCATAGACGTTGCAGCGAGTTATGGATAAATGAACGTCGAGAAAAGTGAGACTTAGGTGTGGCTGTTCGCGGACCTGCTGAGATAGGAATGATTGCCATACGAGAGCTAAAAAGGTTACATGAAAGGACTACGAACAGGCGGAGGTCATGTATGCATTAAGGTGGTTAAATACGTCAGAGCATCAAATGTTAAAGCGCAGCGGCGCGCAGCTAGTCAACTCCTAGGGTGCTAAGGGAATAGTGTTAAAGTATACTGAGGCGTGAACAGCCAGTGAGAGAGCTGGCTTCATACATGGCCAGGTATCACAAATGTTGCAGGGTGTAACGCATGAATGAAAGTCCAAAAGAAGAGACTAAGGATTGGCTGTGCGCAGACTTGATGATATAAGAATGATTACCAGAACAGAGCTAAAATTGTTAGATGAAAGGATAACCAGCGGGCGGAGCCAAAGCATACATTAAGGTTGTTAAATACTGTGCAGAGGCCAGCTTTTTCGAAAAAAGTTAAAATGTCTAGTCAGGATAAAGCATATGACAGGAGAGCTGCTATGAGATGCAGATACGTTAGAGTATCATCTCAGATGCCTGTTGGCAGCCATGAGGTGAGAGTCAGGGAGGCGGGGGGAAAGCTTTGTAACGACGAGTTGTGTAGAAACATTCTTTTTCCTGGGGTTGAGTGAGATCGGATGGCGAAGACGCTTACCCACTCAGCACCATTGTCTGATGAACGCCCGTTATAATCCCGATGGGTGACCGATCGAGCGCCCGAGGGGCACCATAGTGGAAAAAAGTTGTCACTCATCGGACACTCGCGGAGAAAAATTGTGCGGTTTCTCCTTTAAACCCCGGTTCTCCCCAGAGTTCGCTCTCTGTAGTACTAATCTAGTCACATAACCTCCCCCTGCCAATACCATTGATTGCGCGCTATTACAAATCCACACATCTGGAGACCCTACCAGCAAGAAAGTCCGCCGACACACCGCAGAGACTCCGAAACAAGTCTGAACGGAACGTTTAGGACTGTCCGGGAAATATTCAGCAACGCTCCTCCTTTACCCTCCTTTGTGTATTTCCCAACGCGTGGCATTAGGTTACCTATGATCTTGGCTCCAACATAGCCCGTTAATACAACTGATGCACGCGCTTCCGTCAACTGCCTCATAAAGCGTGTTGTTGGATCTAAAACGGAACACCCGTATCGCACCCTGGCTCTATGTCTAGTTACTAGACTGTTGAGATTACATTACCCTAGCCAACCAGTTAATGCCCACGTTTCCAGACCTAGCAGTCTCTGCTGTGACAGTCACGTGAGGTAGGCAATGGATAGGATGAGAAATCAAAGGTACAGAATAAGGAAGTGCAGTTGAAATAAGAAAATAAAGCGAATGCATGAAGAAAGTTAGAGAACAGGAAATCAAGGTATGAAGCTGCGAGTTAGTCAGGAAAAAAGAAAGATTTCGTGTTGCCACCCAAGAGCGTCAAGTTACGGCTCAAACTCCTTAACCGTAGATTCTTTGATAACACTTTCTGGATGCATTTTCCAGCGCTTGATGACTCGGCGTGACAGCCGCACTTCCGCCCTAATCCGATCGGACCGCGCTTGGTTCAGCTTCAAGGAATGGCCGCGTAGTGCAGACAGTCTAGCGGGACTGCATAGCCAAGATAAATCTGGACCAACCTTCCCAGTTAAGATAAGGTAGGTTAGGATTAGGCCTCCTCTAAGCCTTCGGTAGTGCATTGAATGCATTCCCAAACTAAGCAGACGCTCGGGGTACGTCCGTCCCCGTAATTCCTCAACTACAATAATCTGGAGAAAGATTAGAACAATGCCTTACTAGGCCCCTTATATGCTTCTGAGGTGCTGCAACTATGAATTTTGAAGGTAGCTCATTCCTGCTTTTGACTATACGATTCGCAAAGAATTGCGCCCTGATATCTAGCCCAGATCTCTGACTGGTTCATTGATGTGTAGAGAGCAGGCAGGGAGAAACTCGTCAGCTTCCGACGATTCCGTTTCAATACAGGTTTATCGCAACTGGCTGCGATGCGGCATTCCTCTGGGGGTCGTCGCCCTTTCATTAAGAGCAGCCGAACTCTGCCTTATCAGATGGCGGTCAAGCAGCCGTATACTTTTCTCTTTCGGTGCATCGCCAATGATCTCTGGCAGGCTGTTCCAATCATTCACTATACGAATGGATAGGGCAGTCTCTGGAAGGACGTGAATTATTCGGTTCTTGTACAACTTCCAATTGTGGTCTCGTATCGAGCTGTCCACGTTGGGCCGAAAGTGTTCCCTAACTCACTCCCAAGTTCTCCCCTTATGGTCTGCCTGGTGTAGATAAGTTCTCAACGGCGGCCACGATAATCCATTGGATATATGTTCCGCTTCCGGAGTCGAAGATGGTATACAAGATCTCGAAGTTTCATGACGGATTTCGAGCCAGCCCTCTGAACTCGTTCTAGCTAGTCGCACTCAGATTTCAAGAGAGGATATTTAGCTGAAAGTCCATACTTCAATATCTAGTGAAGATGTGAAATGAACAGAGTCCTGAAAATTGTCGGAGTGATACGGGAGAACGACATGCTTAGAGCACCCAGCATTCTATCTACGGCCGCGTCTCTTCTCAGGTTGGTTTGTGAAGTTCTAAGGACATATGATGCGATAACTTCCAGACACTTCTCTGCGTGACATCCTTGCGAAGGTATCCGCCAAGGTGGTACCCACCGAATGGATCCGTGGTACCAATCGGAAGAACAACACATTTGTCGTGGTTAACGGGGTTGCACTAAACGGACCACCCGTGCAGCTGATCCAGCGCTGTTTGGAGTCGGTCCGCGTCCTCAAGTCCAGCTACTGCTTATCATAGCTTGAAACCATCAGCAGACACTAAGCATTTGACTTGAAGAACTGCAGTGCGGTCATTAATGTAGAGCCTACAAAGTTCCGGCCCAAGCATAGAGCCTTGCGCGCCTCCGCTAGTCGTAGACACAGAGCCAGACAGTATTGGGTTCACCTTCACTTGAAGTGTCCGATCTCTCAAGAAGTCCGCAACCCACGCAAGGAAGTTTCCAGTGACTCCAATTCCCTACAGTTTGAGTAGAAGTCGTTTGTGTGGGATTCTGTCCATGAACTCGGTGAAGTTGATGTAGATAGCATTTAGGTGTCTCCGGTTGTCTACTGCTTTGACCCATGCTTCTCTGGAGACAGCCTGTTTAAAGATGTAGAAGCTGGCCCTGCGGAATCCACGCTGAACGGGAGAGATGGCTTACAGGCTTTCGCAGTGAGTGCAGTGAGGGCGCTTGATGATCTGTTCCATAGTCTTACAGGTCATAGACGTTAGACAAATCGGTCGATTGTTTGCAGGATCGTGCCGGTTCCCTCCTTTGTACTTGGGCATTACAAGCCCTAATTTACAGTCAAGTGGTTGGCCCCCGTTTGCAAGCGAACACCGGGAAACTTGCTGTATCGGATGGGCAGTGTATGTTGGTACCATCTTGAGGCACAGCGGGTGAAGTCTTTTGGGGTTTAGTGCGGAGTTAGTGTTCAGTTCAAGGAAGAGTCACTTGACTAACTCGGGATTGATTTCGACTTACTCGAGAAGCGGATAATGCGTTGACAGATCGTCATTGGATAATGACGGTTCCACGAAGTAGCTCGAGGAATACTTGGAGGCAAGTAGTTGAACCTTCACATCATCTTCGTAGAGCACTGTGCCCTCTTCTTGGCCGGATAGAGCAGGGATACCAATGCCAGTCTTGATGTCTCGCTTCAAGTATGATAACAGCTTCGTCGGGCAGGTTCTTTCTTGCATGACTTGGCTGCGTTAGTATTGGGATAGTTTCTGGCGCGTTCTTAGAGTGCACAGATTTTCTGCTCACTTTGTACTTGACTTGAATATGTCCCACAGTTTGTGTCGTCTGTTCATCAGATATCTTACGCTTCGGTCGATTCAGGGGGAGCTTTGGGGAAAGCCATGCTATTGGTAATAGCAACAACTTTTTCCATGACAAGCATATCTTCGAGCGTAGTAAGTTCCATATCTCGCCAAGGTTCAGGGATTGTGGAATGGTCCAGTCTGTGTTGCTTACCACTTCTTGTAATCTGGATAGGACAACCCGCAGGAACTTTCGACAGTGTGTCACCTGGTCGTGGATGGCAAGGCGGCATACCCAAAAGGAAGCGATTGTAGAGTGGTCATCCCAGCATAGTGGTTTGACAGTTTTCAGGCCATGGGCATCAGAGAGGACTGGTGTGAATACGAGATCCAATGAGTTTGATGTTTGACTCGGTGTTTTCCGTGTTGTTGCTGAGATGTGCTGGATCCGATTTCATTTGTTAATAGCTTCGAGAAAGCCAGCCGCGAAATAAACTTGCTAAAGAGCACAGTGAAGAAGGTTCCATTCGACAGTGTGTATATTGTAGTCATTCATTAGCAGACAGTTCCTTCCTCGAGCACTGATTTTACCAATTGTAACCGACGGACGCCTGAGCTCAGTGGTGCTCCGTACGCCACACTGACCGTGTGCTGTTGCTAGCCATCATGAATTCGGCACAAGAATATCTCTGAGACTCCGTCTTCGTCACAAAGAGCTTTGTAGGACTAGTAAATATTAGTCCAAGACGGTACGCGGAAGTAAGCGCGCAAATCAGAAGGCAATTGGAATAGGACACGGCTGACTGTATTCGATGGGCTACAAGAAGAAGCGGAAGGAGGAAACAAGACAGGTGGTACACATTAGCGCGGAAACTTACAAGGCGGTCAAGTGTCGAGCCGGTTGTAAGGGAGATTAAAACAAGCGTAATGTACAATTGGTCAACAATTAACTAGTACGTAAAAGAGCATTTATCATTTCGGCTGGCTAGCCGGACAACCTCCCCGTGGTGCCAGCTGGGTGTTTCGGGTAAATCCCGTTCCAGCAAATGGTTCAGCGGCAGTGTTCCAGGATGTGGTGTGATTTCGCCTGGCAAGCGTTCTCCCTATACAAAACCACAGATATCCGTTTAACAACACTGTGACGTGGCGGATGTGACTCGCCACTAAATAATGTCACCGCCTTTTCCATTTTTCGGAGGATCAATCACACATCACGAACGTCATCCGATTCGAAGCGTTCCATAGCTTTCCCCCTTTGATGACGAACCCAAACGACAAAAGCACAGTCACATTTACCTACTCACACGATATGGCTACTTCCAAATACAGACATAAACATACTTTTACATGTCAGCACACACATGAATCCCTATGCAATTTGTCAAAATGTGCTAATTTGTGCAGTTGCTGATCATACATGTCTGTAATACCATGATCACGCCCTTGATGGTGTGCCTCGCAATGACGAGAATAAACTATTTATTTATTTATTTAAAAGGCTGAATATAGAAAACCTTCGATATCAAAATGTCTGGTGAATCAAGGTTCGTAGGGCGAAATTGTGTCGAGTAAGAATGAGCAAAAGTGCGTGTCAAATAAGGTTCGCCAGAAGTCGGAGCTCGCTGTGCCTTCTGTGAGTTATTATTTACTAACTGCAGGGCGGGGTGCATTTCGGCGAGCCGTTGTAGCGGGCTTGTCGGACTACAAAGGCTGGCTATCCCAGAAAAAGGCCGACAGGACCTCAATTTCCGCTGCTGCCAAACGGTGCTCTTGGGAGTGGTCTCTCGCCTGCCGCACCCGCCCTGCGCCAAAAGGACCCGCGTCCCACGGAGAAACGACCATCGTTTCACGAAGAAAGGACCGTCATTTCACGAAGAAGTGACCCTCGTCCCGCGGAGAAACGAACAGCGTTCGCGTTAAGATCCCCGTTGACTGCACCAATCCTCAAAACATTGCTCGCGGGAACCAGTCAATCGAAGGGGAGGGTTGGGGCATGCAGAGAGACGAAAATAGAAAAACCCTCACAGAAAACGCCCGAACGAAAGAACCAATGATCTGCGTGGTAAGAATTTTTGGTTATAGAATATCTAAAAAAGGTTTTTCGGAGGCTTTTGAGATTTTTTGTCTACAAAACGCAAATCGACCAAGAAACGAGGTAAATATATACACTATCGACAAATCTAAACATATTTACACTGTACACAGTTGGAGAAACGAACGGGATTCCGCACCTACCGACCATGGCGATTAATCGTGAGGAGCGGCCGGCTAGATTCGGAAGATGTCGGAACGGCTTGTGCTTGTAGACCGAGATCGTGATCTGATGGAGCTGCACAAGATGCTGAAAGCTGGTGCGGTGAGTTGTGCCTTTGCACAACGCACTGCCAGAAGAAGTAGGCGAGGTGGTTTCTTCCATAAAAGTGGGCTTTAGACGGTCGATGGGGACGACTTCGTGTCGGCCCACGCGGTCAATAGTGTACGTTTTATTCGCGCGGTGCAGCACTTTGAAAGATCCTATGTACGGCGACTTTAGAGGCTGTCGAACACCGTCTGCGCGGAACAGGTATGAACATGTAGACAGCTTCTCGGGCACTTATACTGGCATCTTCTGCGGTCGAGGAGCGGGTGGACGCAGCTCACGCATCTGGTGAGCCAATCGATCGGTGTACCTTCCGTAGTCAGAAAAGAAGTAGACGGGGCTTGAGCTACCAGTTGTCCGGGTAACAACAGCGTGCAACCATAGATTAGCTGCGCTGGCGTTGCATCGAAATAGATTTTAACCGTGTTTCTTAAACCTTGGAGGACGAGGGGAAGTGTTTCAGACCATGAAGGACCTGCGTGCGCACGTAGCCCTGCTTTCAACTGACGGTAAAAGCGCTCCACCATGCCGGTAGCGGCCGGATGATATGCCGTCGTCTGAACGTGGCAGCTGCCTAAATCCTTAAGCAACGTGGCAAATTTCGACTAAAAATGTGACCCTCGAGCGGTGGACGCGATGGCGGGACAGCCGTATTCAGCTACTCACCGCTCCAGAAATGCTTTCATTACCGTTTCCGAAGAGCAGTTAGGTATGGGAATAACTTTCGGCCACCTAGGGAATCGGTCGACACAAGTCAGTAGATAAACAGAGCCCTTCGAAGGCGGCAGAGGACCTACGTTGTCGACGTGCACGTGATGAAAACGCGCGTTTGGCATCAAAAACGTGTCTAATGGGCTTCTTGTGTGCTTGGGCGCCTTCACGCGTTGGCACGAAAGGCAAGCAGCTGCCCAGGTACGGCCGTCCCGATTGACATTGCGCTAAACGAATCGTGGGGTTGCTAGTTCAACCGAAGCACGAATGGCTTGATGAGACAAGCCGTGCAGCGCGTGGAACACGGTCTGCCAAAACTTGCGCGGGACGACCGGGCGCGGCGTGCCCAGAGGTAAATCGCAAAGTATACCTTCGTCTGATAATGTCACAGGAACGGGTCGTATGTCCAGTGAGGGAGACCTGCGTAGTAGATTAACCTCAGGATTATTAAGTTTTGCTGTGGCCATGTCTGCCAAGTCGATAGCAGTGCCGGCGTCAGCGGAGATAGGTCGGATGCGGGAAAGTGCCTCTGCGACGGGGTTGTGCACACCTGAGACGTCGTATATCGCTTGTAAACTGAGCGATCTAGTCAAGGTGGCGCGACTCTCTAGGAGAGTATCGGTCGGTAGTCGAGCTGAGCACGTAAGTCAGGGGTTTGTGGTCGGTGAAGACTGCAAAGAAGCGACCTAAGACTTGTCGAAAGTGATGTATCGCTAGATATACGGATAGTAGTCCTCTACCGAACGTGCTGTAGCGAGATTCGGTAGGTTGTAGGCGTTGGGAGAAAAACGCTAAGGGCTGCCACGTGTCGGCTACTCGTTGCTGCAGAACAGCGCAGACTGCCACGTCCGAGGCGTCAGTACTGAGGGACAGTGGGGCGACCGGATCGTGATTTGCTATAGAAGCTATGTTGGCGATAGCCTCTTTCAGTGACTTAAAAGCAGCGCGTGTTGCGGCAGGAAATTCAGGTTCCTTAAGTTTCCCTCGGAGAAGGTCCGTGAGGGTTGCATCAGCGCGACGCAGTTTGGTATGAACCGTCGGTAAAAGTTGACAAACCCATCAAAACTCCTAAACTGTTTGAAAGAAGTAGGCTCAGGGTGGTCGATGATGAATTGAATTTTATCCTGCAGTGGCATGACGCCTGCAGAGGAGATACGATAACTGAGGTAGTTGCCTGAGTCGACACCAAACGAACACTTTTCTGCGTTGATCGTCACCGCGTGTTGAGATAAACGATCAAAAAGTGTTCGTACGCGCACGTGCCCTTCTAGTGAAGAGCTCGCGATTGAAATGTCATCGAGATAAGCGGGAGCGAATTCCTAGCCGCGACAAACTTGGTCGCTGTAACGCTGAAAAGTTTGGGCGGCATTTTTTAGGCCAAATGGCATGCGTAGGAATTCTAAAAAATCAAATGGAGTTGCCACGGCAGTCTATCTGTGTCCGCTTCGACTTCCGGAATTTGGTTGTGTGCGCGTACCAAATCGATTTTGCTGAAGATACTTTTACCCGCCAGACTGGCGGTGAGATCCACGATAAGTGGGATCGGATAGCGATCGTGCGTGGTAACCATATTTAAGGTTCCATAGTCGCTGCAAGGACGCCAGTCCCCCAAGACCATTTTGGGACCATGTGGATAGGTGACGCCCATGGGCTGTTAGACGGTCGGGCGATAACGAGCTGAAGCATGTGGTCGAATTCAGCTCGTGCTGCACGTAGTTCATCAGGAGCAAGCCGTCTTGGTCGTGCGCTAACTGGTTGACCACGCGTGACTAGATGGTGGGCGACCTCCGTCGTGACTGGCGGAAGCTACGCAGATGGTCGTACCAGTCGCGGGTATTCAGACAGTAGGTGCGCATACTCTGACGGTGCATCGGCGTTTCGAAAAACGGGACTGATTATCGGGACGTGCGTAAGAACGCCTTCGAACCCTAGTTTAGTACGGTCGTCTGTGGCGACAGCATCAACAAACAACCCAAAATGTCGGAGGAAGTCGATACCGATAATTGCGAAGGGTCCAGACGCAACCATGAAGACCCACTGAAAATCTCGGCGAAGTTTGAGGTACAGGTTCATCATACGTTGACCGAATGAAGCTATCGGAGAACCGTTGTCTTCACCCAGGTTTTACCTAGGCTCTGAGTGCTTGTCGTTCGCGTTCTCATGGATGACTATGACTACCGGTCCCGTGTCGATGGCGTACGTGATGGAAGAACGTCGCTCATTAACGTAAAACAAGCGATTTGCTTGGTTATTGACGGATAAATTGGTCGCGCTGGTAGGCCGGCTAATCGGTTTCGCTGAAGTGGCTGAGCCGTACCCAATGCAAGGAGCCCGACGTCTAGCTCTTCCACCATATTCGCGGTGATACCAACATACTTCTTTGACGGGTTTGTTAATACCTGACTGAGAAAGTGTAGGGAAAATGTTGCGCTTCCATGTCGAGCGAGACGTACTCGGTGTAGGCACAGACGGTCCGCAATGAACAATAGCCAAAACGTGGTCAGTATCTGACCGTGGCACAAGCTGCTCCGAAACCTTCCTTGATGCTATCCTGCTACGAGATAGCGCATTTTCCCCCTTTTTAAGTTTAGATCGGCTTGCCGACTTAGAGCACAGCTGAACCTCGGTTTTCATCGGTGAGAATACACCACCGGAGGTACTGATCGTCTGCTGCCGAAGACGTTCGAACGCAGCGTCTGCTTTGGAAGCTAGTGCTTTCAAGGGCGTATCCAGAAACATGGACAGCATTACTGGCAGTGGCTCTGTGAGACATGCAAACCACAGCTCCTTTATCCCTTCTTCGATCAAGAATAAGAGACCAACGATGCGCTGCATTTCGCGGAACAACAGCGACGGCTTGCGATCTCCCAGCTTGAGACCATTGAGCTGTTCAAATCAAGCTTTGCGCTGGGGTGTAACTCTTTTGGTATGGTTTGCTTCATCGTTTCATACTATACCCTATTTAATGTGCAGAGTAGAATGTCGTCAATCAACGCCACAACCGACGGAGGAAAGCATGGGACAAACTGATTGTACCTCGGACGATCTTAATCCCCTTATTTTCCAGTTTGATCTCGAATATCCTAAACCAAACCTCCGGGCTAGGTTCCATGAAACTTGAAACAGCCAAAGTAAGCATGTTTACACTGCGAAACGAATCAGCTGTCACTTTCGAAATGTGAATCGACGAGCTAAAGGATGAACAAAACACGCGCAATGTACAAAAATCACGCAAATGACGACTGAATACACGTATATAATCAAGGAAAAGGAAAGAACTCACCAAAAAATAAAGCATGAAAAATGTTTAACTTCGAGCGTGCGAATCGAGGTCACCAATTTGTAAGGCCAGTAAATACTAGTCCAAGACTGTGCGCGGAAGTAAGCGCGCATATCAGAAAGCAATTGGAGTCGGACGCTGCAGACTGTTTTCGAGGGCTATAAGAAGAAGCAGACGGATGAAGCAAGTTAGGAGGTATACGTTAGCGTGAAAACTTACAAGGCGGTCGAGTGTCCAACCGGTTGTAAGGAAGATTAAAACAAGCATAATGTACAATTGGTCAACAATTAACTAGTATATCTACGATAGCAGTTATATTTTTGGGCGCTACAGCTTCGATGACGTGCACCTTGAGAAAGAACCCCGGGCAGAGAGCTACTCCACTTCCAGTATGCCCATTGGAGCGATCAACTAATGCAATTTTCTATATTATATGCTAATCGAGTCCTGGAACTCTGGTGACAACCAGGTCATGGTGAAGGTCAGTAAATCGGGCTGTTGCACAGTAATGACAGAAGAATCTCGTCGAGCTTATTTTAATGGCTGCGTGCATTAGCGACTATCACTAGCAATCCGCTGTTTGGGCTTGGGGGTGGGTTGCAGTATTGACTCCTAGTTAGTTTGCTGGGTTTTCTGAACTACGTGGAAATTCACAATATGGCGATCAGTATCGCCGTTCGCTTGGCGGCTTTGCCTTTCTTTGACGGCTTGTCTCATTCTGACTCTATCTCATGAGGTAAGGTCCTTCAGAACAAATAAGGTTCCACCTGTGAGGCTCGTGATGCGCCCGAGGAAGCGGCGACATTCATCCTCATCCTGTCAGACGACGTTTAGTAGACGAGTCTTGGGCGGACCATCCTGCTTTCTACCTAGATAGAAAGCGACGAGGTTGATGCCATGCACTCCTTCATCAAACAGAATGGATACCATCCGCTACAAAAAAGCTTGCTCGACAAGCATCCCTTCACTCTATGACTCTTTTTCGGATTCAGGAGCGTCCGTAATTATTGAGCAACGATCACAAGGTGTTCGTTTCCTTCTGAGAGACGGCTTTTGTAGGACTGGCTTTGCTTTAATGAGCCGTTCAAGTTGGTTAACTTTGTCAGCAGTGTGGTCCAGTTTCAATGGGTTAGATTTTTCTTTAGGACTTGGAGCTATATTTTTCGTCGTCTATCTTTTGCTCCGGTTCACAGTTGATAGTTCTACACCGTTTATGTCCGACACAGCCACATTGGTCCTCGGCTTTATTTTTGGCTTAGTTGCATCCAACTAGTCTTTGCTGACACAACCCTGCGTCAGTAGTGCATGCTCTGGTGAAGAGAAGATTGGGCTTCGATTTTGAGCTGAATAACTTGGCTTTAATTGGTGTTCCCGCAGAGGATTTGAAAATGTCCTGAGGCTGGTAGGTATTGCACTAAATAGCCCGTGGTCAGTAGATTGTCGTGAAGATTTTCATGTAGTCTTGAAATGTTGCAAGTACTAATTTTTATATCTGTTGACAGAAATGAAGAGTTTTAAAAGGAGAAGTGCCTGGTGCTCCGGCTTGTTTAAGGACATACGGAACAGAAAACAAGTAAGGCGCTGGATCTATTTCGTTCCTAGATATTGGCCGGACTAGGGCTGACCTAAACTAACAGCGCATATGCCAAATTGCGGTTTATCCGTGAATTAAAACACAAGAATTGGTCGCCAATCTCGGACACATTACTCAGTCGCAGAGATGACAACAGTTTAGGGGTATGGCAACAGAAAAGCGACATGATCTGGCCGATAACTGCACTTCATTTAAATCAAAACAACGAGATACAAGAGAACATATGCGAAAAGCGGTTGGTCGTTTTAGATAACTTCATTGCGCTGAGGGCACGTCCGATTAGCTAAGGTAGTAAAATTACAATCATGGTAATTTATTACCCTCGCAGTTTTACAGGAGACGCCGACAACTGCAAACCCAAAAGAATTAATGAATACGGAAGTCACGAAATATATCCGCATCAAATTGTGTCATTTTAGCACTATTGTGCTGAAAGCTACCAGGGATTTAGTCTCAGCCACACTGCGAACCCATGCTGTTGCTGTTCTTATCAAAATCGCACTTTGACGATGCCTCCAACTTGTGTAGCTCAGCCAATAAGGACCAAAGCACACTGCATATAATAAGTGGAGCCAATTGTATAAGAAGCACATACATGGAGGTAAGTTCCACCTGAATGTGACAAACGTCCCTGATTGTGTGGCTATTTACGCACGATGGTCACTTGCTTGAGTAATACGAATGACTGATGTCATTCCTGCGGTAAACTAACTTGTTGGCGTACGCCATTCAAGCCTGGCAATCCTGGATAAAAGTCGACTTGTTGGCAATAGATACCACACAGCAAATGGTAACAAAAATTTGTACAGTCTTCTATGTGTCACACCAACTACAACTAAAAGTCCGTCGTATTCTGGTCAACCGCATTCTGGCCTCCCTGATTTTGAGAAAGGTGATCACGCTAGCTGCCGCCTTCTGAAACAGCCGCAACAAAAGTTGAAGGGCCAACAGTTAAACCTAGCCATCTAATACCGTCGGCTGGATTGCCGCAATCATTTACATTCGCTACGATTTGTTACTTCTGTACCCACGCTACCCGTTCTTACGACAGGCTTGACGCTTCATCAGACGGTCTGCAGTTCATAGTAGAAAAACTGTTGATCGGGTAACGACAAGGCGCAGCAAGACATAGTGCACACTTACGGCCACGTAATTGGGGTAGACGGATATCCAAATATATTAGTGTGGGTAATGTATGCCATCACAATAAGGCTGGACCTTACCGTGGTTCGATGGTTTGTGTGCCTCAGTGATCCATTGAGCTATACTGGGTGGTGCATTTTTGCACCTTCAGAGCCACTCATACCAGATTGGTCAATGGTTAAAGGCCAGACAAACTCAGCCTCCTGGTCCCCCAGGTTGGGGGTTGGAATGAGGGTGGCTCCTTATTCCTTAAAATGGACTCCTTGTAGCCCAATGCCAAACCCGCTGCCTTGCTGTCAGGTTTTTGAACCAAAGGCTTTGGTTGAGAACCCTAATCGTTCTCTCGTCATGGCTAGGCAACCTGACAATATCCTGCCCACGCAATACTATGAATCTCACTTCAAACAAATTTCTGATGTTCTGGCCACCGCAGAGGATAATCAACGGTGCCCTATCTGCTGCATCAGGCAGGGTGGATAGAGGTTTGGATGCTACTGCTCAAGCCTTCCCGTCTTCTTATTTCCCCTCTTACGCTTTTTCACCCTTATCGTCTCTTTCCAGCTTCACCTTTATCCCCCCCTGTTTTCAACCTCCCAATTCTCAGCCCTCCCTCACCTTGCTTCAATAGTCGCCCGTCTTTTAGTTTCAACTCACATGTGAACGCGGAGCGTCATTCCTGTCCTGTCAACTGTCCCATGTCCAAGCAAGTGGCCAAGCCCAGTTCATCGGCGTCCATTAGGAGCTCTCGATCCTCCTTCAGATTGGCATGTCTCAATGTTCGCACATTACTACAGATCGGTCAACAGGCAGCACTTGCCCGAACATTAGAGACCCTCTCGATCGACATCTGCTGCTTATCGGAGACCCGCCTACAAGACACGAGCTCTGTGGTCACTCTGCGATCCCCTTTCGGTGACACTAGCAGCACTTTCTCATTGCGCCTATCCGGTGACGATGCAGCTTCGAGCACCAGCCAAGCTGGTGTTGGTATTGCCCTGAGTCCCCGGACTGAAGCTATTCTGGTTGATTGGATTCCAATCAGTAGCCGGATGTGCGCGGTCCGATTGGCTGGCTCGTTCAAAACGTCGAAGTCGCGTGGGACTAACAGGTGTCTATTCGTTATCTCTGCCTGTGCACCGACAAACTGTAGCGATGACTCGGTAAAAGAGGACTTCTATCGTCAACTGAACGAGCTCCTTAGCCACAGAAGAAGCTCGGACACTGGAGTGCTGGCCGGGGATCTGAACGCTCAAATTGGAAAATTATCCACTGATGAGCTGCATCTGGGTGGCCTACATGGTGTAGGCTCCCGTAATGATAACCGTGAGCGGTTACTTCATTTGTGTGAAGATGCTCGCTTATTTCTTGCGAGCACTAATTTCCGACACAGCACCCGCCGGAGGGTGACTTGGCGCCCACCAGCCTCGAACCAGCCTTGGACGCAAACCGATCACATTATGATAAGTTACCGATTGAGAGGCTGCGTTCAGAACTGTCGCTCGATTTGGAGCACAGGTGTGGACACCGACCATGCACTTGTATGTGCTGACCTGCGGATGCGCTTTGGCGGACGCCCACGACGACGTTGTGAGCGCATTGACACCAGCCAACTGGCGAAACCAGCTGTTCTGAATGCCTATCAAAGTACGCTGTCACGCGATTTGAATAAACACTCACTGGATGCAATTGGAGCTCACTGGTCTCATATTCAGCAGACCTTACTAGCAGCAGGAAAATCCTCATGTGGTATGTCTAATCGCCAACATGGACATTGGGCCTCTTCACAGTCTCTGCAACTTATCGATGCTCGCCGGCATATTCCGGTTGGAAGCGAACACAATGAAACTCGCGAAGAGCTCCGGGCAAAACTCCGTGCTAGCCTGAAGAGAGACCGCGAATCCTGGTGGTCTCCTCGTGCATCAGAGATGGAAATGGCTGCTGCCCTTGGTAACCATCGTAAGTTATTCCGGCTGATACGGGGATCGGGCAGCAGGAGACCTGGTGTTAGTGAAACAATTTGTGGCGAGAGTGGACAGCCTATTCACAACTTGTCAAAACGCTTGGAGCGTTGGGCTGAGCACTTTAAAGGCAATTTAATCGGCCGGAATTGTTAGATTAATCATTGGCCACTGGTCGCCCCGCTCCGTGGGCTGTCCCTTTGGATCCACCCTCTCGCTCAGAAGCCGCACGGGAGATCGAACTGTTGAAGTTAAATAAAGCCGCGGAACCTAATGATCTTCCTCCATCCCTCTTCAAATTCGGAGACCTGCTCTTGTGGATAATTTACACGAGTTACTAATCAAACTGTGGGAGCAGGAAACTATCCCAACCGACTGGAGCCGCTCTGTCATAGTCCCAATTTTCAAGGGAGGCTCACGATCGAAATGCGGCAGCCATAGAGGAATCAGTCTGATCTCCATCGCCTCCAAATTGCTTGTCTCTGTCATCCTTCACAGACTGACTGCCACTCATGAAAGCCAGATTCGTGAAGAGCAAGCCGCGTTTCGTCGAGGTCGTTGCTACATTGACCACATCTTCACTTTGCGTCAGTTGTTGGAGCACCGCCACACATATTGGCGGCCCACCGTTGTCGTGTTCCTCGATATCAAAGGTGCATTCGATTCGGTGGATAGACTGGCACTTTGGAATTGTCTACTCAGGAAAGGTGTACCCGAGAAATATGTGAATATTATCCGAGCATTATATGCGCGTAGCTCGGGCAGAGTGAGGGCTTACGGCAAATTGTCGTCACCCTTTAATATCTCCTGCGGTGTGAGACAAGGATGCCCGCTGTCACCTTTCCTCTTCAACTTCGCTGTTGACGAAGTCATGGAAATCGCGTTTACAGGACACGACGTAGAAGGTGTAGATCTGCTCCCAGGAGAACGACTTCTTGACTTAAAGTATGCTGATGATATTGCCCTGATCTGTGACAGCTCCCAGACGTGCCAAGCGGCACTGGGCAGACTAGCACTAGCTGTCCGTCACTTCGGGCTTTGCTTCCAACTCTCGAAGTGCAAAGCGTTCCTCCAAGATTGTTCTGGACCGCCTCCTTCGCTGACCGTTGTTGGTGATCAGCTAGAAGTCGTTCAAAAATTCAACTACCTGGGAAGTTGTATCAGCGCTCGTGTGATTAAAGATGAGCTCACGAACCGTATAGCAAAAGCTCGAGGCGCTTTTGCTAACCTTCGCCACTTATGGCACCGGCGCCCATCACTCTCGTCCTGAAGGGTAGAGTGTACAACGCAGCGGTATGTTCGACCCTACTGTACGGTTGTGAAACCTGGCCCCTTAAAGCAACGGACCTGAAGAGGCTAGTTACGTTCGACCACCGGTGCCTTCGCAATTTAGCTCACATCTGGTGGGAACACCGCGTCAGCAACGAGCGTGTTCGACGCCTTGTTTATGGCACAGGAAAAGGAACTGAACAGCTCAGCACCGTTATTTCACGCACCAGGCTCCGATGGCTGGGCCACGTGTTACGCATGTCAGCCCACCGACTCCCGCGACGTGCATTGTTTGCGCGCCGGGGGTGCGGATGGAAGAAGAGGGGAGGTGGCCAAGCGATGACTTGGTCGAGAGGAATGAAGGCCCTCACTTCGGAGCTGGCCTCGGTTGGAGCGTCTCGGCTACCTGGTTGGGGTCCGAAAGACGATGAACACGTTTGGCTGGACACACTTGCTGATATGGCTAGCAGCCGACCTCAGTGGCGTTCGTGTTGTGAGTTTTTTGTCCCACCCCATCCCTCTTAGCCTCCCCTCCAACCACGATCTCATTATTTAGCCTTATATAATTTTGCATAGTAATTTTTTTGATGCACAGTAGCCGGCTGGTAGCTTACCGGAACGATGCTCATCCGTTGCTGGTAGCTCAGCCGGCTTGCACCAGTTGCTTTTTTTCTCCTTTTTTCTATGTATTGCGGCACAGTAGCTGAGGTATTCCCCACCTCTAGCTAACGTGTATGATGATGATGATGATGAGTAATATATGGGTGCGCCGATGCGCGTTTCACTTAGTGTAACTTTTAAACTTACTTACTTCACAAAATCATCATAGGTGACCTATCAAGTTTTGGCTTTCCATCCGTATCATGCCATTGTCCCATCATTCCTGCCAAATGCTGTTTGGCTGAACTACGTTTGTTTATAGTTTTTGTAAGGAAGCTTCGCTCACACAGTATTACCGGGGTTACTGTTAGGAAGTTTAGGAGACACGGTACCGTCCTAGTTGGCGTAGCAAATCCGACGTTGCCTGCTGCGTCTAGTCCTCTCTATGCTGGATGAACACAGCGCATTCGTAGTGCAGGTTTAACTTAAGGGTAGGAGTAATCGTATACAGCCAGATCATCTGCTTGTGGAAAGGCTAAAGTAAAGCAAGCTCTGTATGCGAACAACTAGATTTAACACATCCATGTTCCGACTAGGCTGTGTAACACTCTTGACATAAGTTTTACACTTGGCACCTCGGATACTGTCACTTGTGTAAAAACCAACATCCCAGTAAGCGACCACAGGGTGGTTCATCTAGCATTTATGTTTTCTATCTCACCCCTTTTCTCAACTAGCCTAGCTGGCGACTCTCGGACGTTCTAAAGCATTAACTGGGATAACTTTCCTATGCTTGTCCGATCAGCCAATTGGTATACCTCTTTCTTGTCCAAGGGTGTGGACACCGCCACTCATGATCTATACAACAACATCAACAACTGTTTAGACGTGGTCGCTCCGCTAATGCACAGCCACAGGTCGAAACGCGACATAGCGTTCATCCCATCTAAACAGGGTGTTGATTAAGTTCCGAAAAATGTGTTACCAATACTCTAAGACATGATTTGCATATACCTGTTCGCATGAACAGAGTCATAAACAACTGTCAGCACTTCCAGGTGCTAGTTAAGCTAGATGGGGAGAGCGCTGCCTAGAACACAAACAAAAGAAATTCCCACACAGCCACTGAAATATAGAAGTAATCGTACAGCAACGTCTATCACCTCCCTAAGACTCTCCGATGAGTCCGTAATTAGCGATCTAAAAGAAATATTTGAGATTCTTAATAGCATCATCTGCGATTACTTCACTGACATCAACTTGATCTTGCCAACTGTTGTGTTCAAACTTACCCACGACTTCCTAAACGTAATTACCTTCGACCTACGTTCTATAACCCGAGTAATTAGATCACTCTAGCGGTCACTACACCTTGGCCCTGGTGGTCTCCCAATTGCAATGCTGGTAATCGACAGCCAGGAAATTCCTGTCTTAATTCTTAACTTATTTACACTCTCAATGAACTACGGCGTGTATCCAACCACGTGGAAGCATTACATAGTCATCCCTGGACATAAACAAGGTAGCCATCAACACATAGAGAACTACCGGCCTATCAGCCACATGCCTATTGCCTCGAGAGTGATGGAAATAATAGTTAAGGAAAACTTGCTGAACTTTCTACTTAGTCGCAACCTTATCAGTCGACAACAACACGGATTTTTATCGTCCAAATCTTATCATACTTGCAAATTTGAGTTTCTTAACCATGTGAATGCACAGATTGCTGCTAAACAAGCACTGGTAATAATCTACCTTGACATGAGAAAAGCTTTTGATAGAGTTCCACGTGCCCAACTACTAGTAAAGCTTGAATCGTACGGAGTCTCATACCGACTGCTCTTATTGTTCTACTCATATCCCTCAGCTCGCACGCAATCAGTAAAGGTGGACGAGCCTATATCACTCCCCAAACCAGTCATAAGTAGTGCTTTTCAGCGCAGCATACTAGGCCTACTGATATTCTTGCTATATATCAATGACATTTTCCAGGTAATACAATATGGCAAGTCCTACCTGTTTTCTGAGGACATCGAAATGGTGTTCTCCATTCACCAATCAAACACGCAAGCCGCTCTTTCCCAGATTCTTAGCGATCTTAGGGCTCTGGATGTTTGGCGTAACACTCAAGCTGGAACACTCACGCGATTCTCCTATAGTTCCAGTCCCACCCGAACTTGGATTTGAATTGCATCATGTTGCTGCAACCTCGTGCCGCATAACAGTGCACTAAAATGTATCACCGCGTTTCTGGAAGGGAGAGAGATGTGTGTTCGTGTGGGGTCTAGTCTGTCTTTCCGTCAGTCAGTCCTCAGTGGGGTCCCTCAGGGTTCGGTGCTTGGCTCGTTGTTATTTTCTTTGTATGTCAATGAGCTGCCCGAACTGCTGGAGGTACCATAACTCATGTTTGCAGATGACCTAAAGTTTTAGTACATAGTGTCTGACCTCAATGGACCCCAGACTCTGCAACGGGCCTTCGCTAAACTTTGGGATTGGGCTGCTCTGTGGCAGTTGCCCATAAATTATGCAAGTTGTTCCATCTTACGAATAGGGCTAAATGGCCCCCAAACGCGTTATCTGCTTGGCGGTAATGAACTACCCCATGTTTCCCAATTGGTAGACCTAGGGGTCACGTTGTCTTCAGAAATTAAATCCAGTGTGGACTGGATGAAAGCTACGTGCAAGGGTTTCAGAATGTTGTGGCTGATTCGCAGGGCATTCGGGACCGTCACGGGCGCTATGTTTGTTAGGTTATTCTCAGACTTTGTCGGGCCACACTTGGAATACTGCATCCAGGCTTGTCCACCTTGCTTAGTCAGGGACAGGATGTCAGTGAAGAGTGAGAGTTGAAACCAAACTGGTTCATGGACTACGGAACCATTCTTACCCAGGAAGACTACTTGCGCTAGGAATGTTCTCAATGCATTATCGTCACCATCGAGGCGACCTAGGCTTGACCCATCGCATACTTATGGGTAAAATCGGACGCGATTTATCTAGGCTTTTCCAACCGGCTCGGCTCCCATCGCTCCGAGGTCACTCGCTGAAGCTACACAAATCTCGGTCGGATGGAGTCCGGGCGGACTTTCGTTTATCACGCCGAGTGGTGGATTCCTGGAAAGCACTGCCCGAGAACGTGGTATTGGCACTAACCGTAAAAGAGTTTGAACACCGACTCGACGCGCTTGGCCTACAATTCTTAACCTTCCTCTTCACGTCCTAACTTATTCGTCTTATTGAATTATTAAATCTAGTACGTTTTGCTTCTTGTCGCTCTTTATTACTTTCGTACTTCTGTTTCTTATTTCACTGGCCGGTGCGGCGTAGTCTGCCAATGCAGGTCGCGTGTGTGCTAATTGCTTGACCGTGGTGTGATTTGCGCGCGCTGATCTGACTCTTCTGGATTCTCGTTATCGCGGACGAATAATACCCTGGATCGACTACGCGCCACGGAAGGAACATTCACGGGGATTTATCCCACTGTTCCAGTCCCACTTGAACTTGAATGATTTTGTAGTTGCTTCATTCTTTAGCAGAAGCCGCAGGTGTTAATCAGACGTCCGATTAGCGCACGCTTTTGTTTCTTTCCTAGTGCTGGTAACAGAATGTTCTTTAGCGAATACCTGTATCGTTCTTTGAAGCCAAAAGCTTAACCTTTACCTTACCTTGACACGAGTACATCTGTTCATGACTGTCGTTACTAGTTAAACCGCCTGACGGTTGTACGAAGTAGAAGACTTCCACACGCATTGTCAATCGAGTTTGTCGGTTATCTCGGCACTTACTGAGAACATGTTCTGACGGGTTGCCTAACTTTGCTTCAAGCGACAAAGATTAACTGGACCCTGCTCCCGTTATCAAGAAGAACAAGCAAACTAAGTCTGCCGTAAAGTCTTTTGAAGGAATCGATGACCCGAAAAATAGTAAGGCATAGACAATGGAGCGAAAAGCATACGCTGCCGTTGCTAAATCATCTTGGGGAATAAAAACAGTCCCATCACCAGTGGTGAAGCCACCTGCTCCAAGTGTCGAATCAAAGACCCGTGGGGTTAATGCACCCCGTCGTGGTGATTCTTTCGCGAATAGTGGCGTTATATTCCTTAACGCGGCAGAATCTACTGCTATCCTTCCTGCTGATCGCATGTTAGACGACCTTCTATGGTTTAATATGTGCTTAACGACGCTACTTCCGCCTGGTTTTCTACGCGTTACTGTCAGGAAGCTGATTAGACTGGCGAGCGTCCCATTTAATGTACTAAACCCTCGACTGCGGCTACTACGTATTGTACTATCTACCCCGGAGTAACGCAACCCTCTCATGTGGTTTCTTTTTAAGCTGAAAGGTACAGATATTAGTGTTCAGCCGGACCTTCCGCTGGCCGATAGGCTAAGGCTAAGGGAGGCCATCAAGGATCTCAAAAGCATGCGAGCGGCCGGTGAACAGTGTCAATGCTTAGTGGGTTTTCGGGTGGTCAGCCGGCGGTTATTTTCCGCCCTGTTACTACCCATTCTGGTAGCGCACGACATAGGTCTGGACCTGACAAATACTGTCGCAACGAGACTGGACCTTAACGTGGTGCGACGGTTTGCGTACCTCATTGACCCATTGAGCTATACTGGGTGATGCCTCCGGGCACCTTGAGAGCTACTCCTACCAGATTGGTCAATGGTGAGAGGTCAGACAAACTCAGTCTCATGGTCCTCCAGATTGGGAGTTTGAAATGGGATGGCGTTAATTTCTGTAAAACTAAATCATTGCCACCTTCCCGCTGCCTTGCGGACAAGCTTTTAAGCCAAAGGCTATGGATGAGGACCCTACTCGTCCTCCTGTCTAGGTCTGGGCGCCCTGGCAGTATTTCAGCCCAAATACAACCATGACATTTTCTTCAAACATAAACTTCACCCTGCATCGGCCGTCGCGCAGATTATCAAGGGTCGCCTTATCTGCTGCATACAGCAGGGCGGATAAGCGAAAACATGCTACTGCTGGCGCTTCCCTTCTTTCTTTTCCACCTTTTTCTCTTACTCCTATCCCGACCCCCATTACTAACCTTCTATAATTCCCAGCTTAATTGACAGCAATCGAAGTGCCACTGGAGTAGAAGCATCTGCAGCCACCATCCCACCGCACCTATCGGACGCCTATCGGCAAAAGTCCCTAATAAGGCCACCTTTCCATGGCGACATACAACGTTGCACTCTAAGACAAACAGGTCAACAGGCTGCACTCGCACGCACCTTGGACACACTGGATATTGATGTGTGTTGTGTGTCCGAAACTAGGATCAATGACCCTAATGGGGTTATTGAATTGACTGCACCCGGCTTATCCTCTCGTTATTGGTTGCACGCATCCGCAGACGCCGATGCGGCACTCACGGGTCAAGCTGGTGCAGGTATCATTCTAAGCTCCAAGGCTGTGCCATCGTTTGTTGCTTGGATTCCGGTGAACAGCCGTTTATGTGCAACCCGTTTGACGACATCAGCTAAGGTTGATTCACGAAGTAGTACGAAACGCTGTTTGTTTGTGATTTCCGTTTATGCTCCCACCGACTGCAGTTCAGATGTTGTCAAGGACATTCTATGACGAACTGAACGCGCTACTACGCAGTGCTACTAGTTCAGATATTGTAGTACTTGCAGGGGATATGAACGCACAAGTAGGGCGTCAGCTCTTCAGAAGCTCATCTGGGTGGTAATTGTGGGCTTAACACCGAACGGACTGACAACGGTGAGCGTCTGCTGCAAATGTGTGCGGAGCACCAGTTGTTTCTTAGTAGCACTGCTTTTAGACAGTGGGCGCCGAAGTGCTACTTGGCGTCCTCCTGTAGCTGGCCAGCGATGGACCCAAATTGACCACATAACCATAAGTTACAGGTGACGTGGTTCCATCCTGGATTGTTGCTCGTACTGGAGTACCTGTGTCGACTCTGATCATGCCTTGGTGCGCTGTCGTTTCTCCATGACGTTTACCGGAAGGCGCACAAAGCGTCTCCTCCGATTGGCAACGGAGAAATTGTCCCAGCCCTCGGTCAGGCAAGCCTATCAAGAAGCACTGCATACCGAACTTTCGCTGTCTTGTCCTAATGACACCGAGCTTTAGTGAAATAGGATCTCGGCCGCCATGCACGACACAGGAGCATCTGCTTGTGGCATTATCCATCGTCACCGTACCAGTCACTGGATATCCGAGAGATCGGTAAACCTGTTGGAATCTAGAAGACAACTCCCGGCTTGCTCTGAACACAATGTGACCAGACGGGCTATTAGGCGTGAACTAAAGCAGAGTCTACGTGCTGACAAGGAAGCCTGGTGGACCAGTAGGGCTCAAGAAATGGAGGAGCCAGGATTAGTAGGCAATTACCGCAATGTCTTCCAGCTAATCCGCACCACTGGTCTAAGAAAACCAGGCGTCAGTGAGACAATCAGAGACAGCGCGGGTGCGCTGATACACAATACGGAGCGCCGTATGGCTCGTTGGGCGGAACACTTTAAAGATCAGTTCATCTGGCCCCCTGCTCCCGGACCTCTTCCTACTCAGGTGATGCAGGACGAACCATGGACGGTTAGTTTAGAGCCTCCGTCGGAGGCCGAGATCTGAAATGCGATCACAGCCCTTAATCGTTTTCGTGTCGCTGGCACGGATTCCCTCCCACCTGCACTATTTAAGGAAGGAGGCGAAGTCCTCTGCAGAGCACTGACCTTATTCGAACGTATCTGGATCGAAGAGACTGTCCCGGCTAATTGGAGCGAACCGATTATAGTGGCAATATACAAGAAGGGCAGTCGCACAGACTGTTCTAATCATGAAGGTATTAACCTAACGCCAGTTGTGACAAAATTACTGGCCTCGATTATCGTTCGTCGCCTCACTGCGGAACGGGAATCTCGGATTAGGGAAGAACAGGCCGGTTTCTGCCCAGGACGTGGATGTATAGATCATATATTCACTTTGCGGCAGGTGCTAGAACAGCGCCACGTTTTTCGCAGACCCACAATAGCTGTGTTCCTCGATTTCAAGAGTGCGTTCGATTCAGTCGATCGATCGATTCTGTTCGAAATACTTGCGCGGAAAGGTGTTCTCACGAAATATGTGAACATCCTTCGTGCTCTATACTCGAACACTACAGGCCGCGTCAGGGTCTACGGTGTCCTATCGGATAGCTTTTCGACTACAAGTGGCGTTCGTCAGGGTTGTCCGATTTCCCCATTTTTGTTCAATTTCGTCGTGGATTCTATCATGGAGTGTTACCTTGCGGAATCTCACAATATATGCGTTGAAGTGCTGCCTGGTGAAAGCTTAGTTGATCTTGACTATGCGGACGATATCGTCATGATTTTTGACGAGGTTGGGGCTGCACATTCAACCCTGAATAGCCTGTCCAGAGTGGTCCCATTATTTGGTGTGCACTTCACACCTTCAAAGTGCAAAGTGTTGCTGCAGGCCCACCAGCCACTTGATGCCCCCTTGACGCTTGCTAACTAGGAAATCGAGGTGGCTGATCATTTCACTTATCTTGGCAGCTGCATCGGCAATGATGGGCGCATAGAAATTGACGTCAGCTCACCCATTGCAAAAGCCAGAGCTACCTTCTTGAACCTGCGGCATTTTTGGCGACAGAAGTGAGTTTCCCTCCGTCTGGAAGGCCGTGTGTACAAGGCCACAGTGGGGGCCGTTCTGCTCTATGTTAGTGAGACTTGGCCCCTCCGGTCTGAAGATCTGAGGCGCCTTCAAGTCTTTGATCATCGTTGTCTGCGAAGCTTTGCTGGTGTCGGATGGCACCGGCTTGTCCGCAAAGATGATGTGCGTAAGCGAGTACTAGGTGGTGATAACCATGCTAGCTCCCTAGAACAACAGATAGCACTGAATAAGTTGCGTTGGCTCGGGCACGTGCTACGTATGCCTGGTCACCGCTTACCTAGAAGGGCCTTGTTTAGTCTGCCAGGTGTAGGGTGGTGCAAGGCTCGCCGTGGACAGAAGTTGACTTCGCAGCGGGAAATGAAGTCACTGACGACCAAACTAGGTGCCGTTGGTTCGTCTCGTCGTCCGGGCTGGAGTCCACGTGACTCGCCATGTGCTTGGCTCGAGACTTTACATGGCTCGCAACCGACACCAGTGGCGCGTCTGCTGCCGTCTCCTAATCGGATTGCCTGTTTAAAGTGTGTTTGGTGCTGAGTTATCTGCGGGGTAATGGCTGATTATGACGCGTGGCAGTGAAAGCCGCAAGGAAGCTGTCTCGCCGATGCCGTCTTATCTTTGCACGATAGCCAGCTGTTTGTGACGGTATGTTGTCTACACAAGGTGTAGGTGCCTTGACCCTGAATGTTTGCTTAAGGCATTAAGGTTTTCAGGTAAGCCCCCCTTCTATCCCTCTTCTTATTCTTTATTTCATAGTTCCTCATGGTTGTATGGCAGCGAAGCATCAGTTCAAATGGCTGATGTGCTGCTGTTGATGATGATGGTGACGATGATGATGATGATGATGAGAACTGAGAACTGGTGGGAAGCAGCGAGTAGAGGTTGCTCTGTGTAGCTGCATCATTCGTCGTTTTCGAACATGAACTCTTTATTTATCGTTTCGCTCTCTGTACTTTGCCTCTGCAAATTGTTTGTCTAGTAGCATCTTGAATTTAGACACTGTGTTGGCTTCTACTATATGCTGAGGCAGGTCGTTCCAGACATTCACCACTCTGCGTTCGAAACAGAGTTGATGGGCGACCCGCTTCAAATCCGGGACGATAAGTTTATACCAGTGTCCTCGCGTGCAGCTTGGTGTGCGCAGATGAAGTAGTTGTCTCAACATGGGGTAATCACCCAGATGTAATATCCGATGCGTCATGATGAGGTCAACTTTCAGCCGACGATAAGATAGGGTGTATAACCCTAGTTTCTTACATCGGTCTTCGTATGGCATACCTCGTAAGTTGGGAATCAGCCTGGTGGCTACATGCTGCACCCGCTCAAGCTTTTCTACTTCGCCCCGGGTGATGGGACAGTATGCGGCAGTGCCGTACTCCAGCATTGGTCGTATTATCGAGACGAAGAGGCGAGTGGCAATCTCTTCGGACCAAGTGCTAAAGCTGCGCCTGAGAGCCCAAAGCATCCGAAGGCTGTTTTGGTAAAGCCTATTCGTGTTGTCAATGGACTTTAGGTCGCAGCGTGAGAGTACACCGAGGTCGCGCACGAAAGGCGCGGGATGCAACGGTTGACCAGCCACTGTGTACGTTCGGCCGTGATCACACTTACCCAACCTCATTAATTGAGACTTGGCAGGGTTGATCGGAAGGTTAACCTCTGCAGACCACGTCGAGAGGCGGTCGAGATCCTGCTGAAGTAAATCGCAATCATTGAGTGTGCGGATTACTCTCCACACTTTCAAGTCATCTGCGAACAAAGCACAATGTGATTGTAGTAGCCGAGGCACATCGTTTATATGGATTAGAAACAATATCGGTCCCAGTACAGTGCCTTGGAGAACGCCGCTGCTCGATGGATACCACTCAGTTAGATGGTTGTCCACCTGGACTCTCCACTTTCGATCAGTAAGGAAATTGCTGATCCATTTGTGCAGCGAACCACCAACACCGCACATCCTCAGTCTGTCAAGGAGCAGTGCATGGTTAACCTTGTCAAAAGCCTTACTGAAGTCAATGTAAATGACATCGACCGATTGGCCTTTGTTCAGCGCTTGTAACCATTCGTGCCTCGTCAACAGTAGGTTGGTGATGCACGAACGACCTTTCAGGAAACCATGCTGTGCGGAGGTTAACAGGTTTTTCGCCTCGAGAAGTAGCAGAAGGCTCTTCTTCACGATCTTCTCGAGCGTCTTTGCCAAAACTGCCGTCAGGCAGATCGGCCGGTAGTTATCCACTTTGCTTGGGTTACCACCTTTCGGGATAGGCTTTACGACTGAGCATTTCCAGTCGTCCGGTAGTAGACCAGTGGATAGTGACCTGTTAAACAGTTCAGTTACAGAAGGTGCAATTATGGTCGATAATGACTTGAGGATTAGTGGGTGTATACCATCTGGTCCAGCAGGTTTCGTCCCGTCAAGATTTGCTAGAAGCTTGCGCACATCCTCAATATTGCAGTCCAGGCTGTTGAGTTCGGCTGGAGCGGTGCTCGTCGAACTCATTACAGACACCTGGTCACTTGCGAATACGGAGGCGAAGTGCGTTGCCAATGCTGACGCACGATCTGTACTCGAGGTTAGAGGCTGTCCTTCTGAGCCTTCTAACACTGGGATATTGGTTATAGGCCTTAGGCGCCGCTTCACATATGCGAAGATCCTCTTGGGAGCAGTTTTTGAGGCAGTTGCAAGCTCCTCTTCGAAGCTTCTGCGTTTTCTTGTTTTCGCGTTGTTGCAGCGATTTCGCTGTACCTTGTAGGCATTGTAGTCCTCATCAGAGCCAGATAACACGAATTTGTTCCATAGTCTACGTCGCCGTCGGGCCAATTTGTTGTACTCTTTGTCAAACCAATGTGGTTTGACTGGCCCAACTTTCCGAAATTTGAGGGGCACAAATCGGGCGCACAACGATTTCACTTCCTCTTTAATGATAGCCCAACAGGTTTCAATAGATGAATCCTGTGGTAAAGACCAGTCAATCTGGCTCGCTGCTCGAATGAGGCCATTAAAGTCCGCCTTCCAGTAGTTGAAGGCTGACTCTAGTGGGAGAGGATACGGTAGCGGTAGTTCTAAACTGCCTATGATCACTGAGTGGTCACTCGCTCCCAGAGGCTCTAAGACTTTAATGTTATGTACACGCTGCTCACAGCTTGTCAACAGCAGGTCTAAGCATGATGGAGTCGCGCGCGCTGTAATGCTGATGCTGATGATGATGATGATGATGATGATGATGATGATGATGATGATGATGATGATGATGATGATGATGATGATGATGATGATGATGATGATGATGATGATGATGATGATGATGATGATGATGATGATGATGATGATGATGATGATGATGATGATGATGATGATGATGATGATGATGATGATGATGATGATGATGATGATGATGATGATGATGATGATGATGATGATGATGATGATGATGATGATGATGATGATGATGATGATGATGATGATGATGATGATGATGATGATGATGATGATGATGATGATGATGATGATGATGATGATGATGATGATGATGATGATGATGATGATGATGATGATGATGATGATGATGATGATGATGATGATGATGATGATGATGATGATGATGATGATGATGATGATGATGATGATGATGATGATGATGATGATGATGATGATGATGATGATGATGATGATGATGATGATGATGATGATGATGATGATGATGATGATGATGATGATGATGATGATGATGATGATGGTGATGAGGATGAGGATGAGGATGATGAGGATGAGGATGATGAGGATGATGAGGATGATGGTGATGATGATGAGGATGATGAGGATGAGGATGGGGATGCTGACAAATACCTTCAGATAGTGCTAAATTATGTGCGCATCCTAGGGAATAAGGTGTGCGAGTTAGGTCTGCTTTTAGATGGGTCTCATCCCTATATACTCGAGTTCACTGAAACGTGGCTGTCTCAGGACATAACGTATGGGGAAGTACATCTATCTGACTACGCATTATTTAGATGCGATCGCTCCGCTGGTCGGCAGGGAAGAGGCGTCGCTCTTTGTGAGCTGTAAATTTGACGTTTTGAAGACTTGCTTATTCCAGTTAGCAGACAAACTGTTAAAGCTTTGTCGGATGTGATTAGCACATCCTTGGTTCAGGTTACAGTTGTAATTGTGTATAGAAGCCCTGAGAGCGTACCCCAAGTGGTACTTGGCTTTATTCGCTCCCAATCCGGCAACAAGTGCTTGGTGATGGGCTACTTCAGCCTTCCGGAAGTTTGCTGGGCAGATCTTTCTTGCAACTCAGCGTCAGGCACATTCGGCGCTGATCCACTTGAGCATCAGTTGCATCAGTTCACTGACCTCCCCACTAGGTACATGGGCGCCCAAGTACCGTCTATCTTAAACCTTGTATTTGCCAAGTCAATCGATTTTGTTCGTGTCATAACTTACGGACCTCCAATGGGTTCCAGTAATCATGTTTGTTTGCTTTTCAGTTGTACTCTGTCTAAACGCTACCAGAATTCTGTTGAGTCTCTCCCGAAAACATGACACGCAGACTATCAATCACTGAGAGCCAAGGCTTCGGATTTCCATTGTGAGATCTCAGGCGATGATAGTGTCTAGATTGTCTGGGATAAATTTAAGTCCTACTTCGTGGAGGTCTCTGCTCCCTTCATCCCAGTCACAAGGAGAAAGGAGGCACGAGCACAGCCGCCCTGGATAGATCCCACTGGCAGGCATCTGCTCACAAAGAGGTTTAGATGTTGGCGGACTTATCGAGATGCTCCGTCCACCGATACTTATGACGTAACATAAGACTAGAAATAGGTGTAAGCAACACTTAAGGAATGCTGGGCTTAATTTTGTGATAGGGTTAGCAGACGAAGCTTCAGAGAATCCAAAAAGATTCTTCGCATATGTCAAAAGGCGCTGCGGTTCGAACATGTCAATTCCAGTATTGATGCGTGCTGACGGTACTCATGCGCATACGGACTATGACAAGGTCTGCGTACTTAGTAGGCAATATGCAGCAGCGTTTGTGAGGAAAACCTCTTTGACAGGCGTTGAGCTGGTTTGCAGGATCCCAGACTGTTCAGAACTATCTGAATTTATTGTAGCGGAGACGGAAGTTCGTAGGCTGTTACAAGGGCTGAACCCTTCTAAGGCCTATGGACCTGATTTAATTCACCCAAAACTGTTGCATGGGTTGGTTGCAGAACTAAGTGGTTAATACGACGTTCTTTCGGAGTCTTGACAGGCGGCAGCTTTACGAGACTGTTCTCGGCTTTCGTTCGGCCTCATCGGGAATACTGCATCCAGGCTTGTCTGCCCTGCCTCGTCCGGGACAAAATGGAGCTAGAGAGAGTTTTACGGGTGGGTACTAGGTTAGTTGAGGGATTACGGGGACGGACGTACCCCGAGCGTCTACTTAGTTCGGGAATGCATTCAATGCACTACCGAAGGCTTAGAGGAGACCTAATCCTAACCTACCGTATCTTAACTGGGAAGGTTGGTCCAGATTTATCTTGGTTATGCAGTCCCGCTAGATTGTCTGTGTTACGCCGTCATTCCTTGAGGCTGAACCAACCGCGGTCGGATCGGATTAGGGCGGAAGTGCGGCTGTCACGCCGAGTCATCGAGCGCTGGAAAATGCTTCCAGAAAGTGTTGTCAGGGGTTTGAGCGGCAACTTGACGCTCTTGGGTGGCAACGCGAAACCTTTCCCTTTTCCTAACTCGTATCTTAATACCTCGATTTCCTGTTCTCTAATTTTCTTCATGCATTCGCTTTATTTTCTTATTTCAACTGCACTTCCTTATTCTTTACCTTCGATTTCTCTTCCTATCCATTGCCTACCTCACGTGACTGTCACAGCAGGGACTGCTAGGTCCGGAAACTGGTTGGCCAGGGTGCGATACGGGTGTTCTGTTTTAGATCCATCAATAACTGAACACTTCATCAATTCCTAGCCCAATGATCCACACAAGATGGAACACTTACGAGATTCTCCTATCGTCCCAGTCCCAAGCGAACTTGAACTTGACTGTGCAGCAAGTTCTGCTGTAGCACGTCAATGTCCCAGTAGCAAGTCAACAAGTAAGTTGTCGCCGAGCGTAGCCTTTATTGTGAGCGTCGTTTCTTCTTCTCTTTACCTTACCATTTCGTCTTCTATCCTGTTGGAATGGCCATCTGTCGTTCGCTTTCACGCCATCCATCTAGCCGTCTCGAGCTCGATCCTCCACGGGCAGCTGTGACTGAACCGCCCAGTTAGCCACCAGATCTGACACGAGCACACAGTTAATCTAGCTCCGACACTTAGTTTGGGTCTCTCCAGCCGCCTACGAAGTATCTCCTTTGCCTTTCAGCGCCCTCGGTCTAATACGACCTACGTACGCCCGCAGAACCGCAAGCCCTCAGAACCCTCGACCGGATGCCTATTACACTGCCCTTGATTCCGATTCTCTGATAGGGACAGTAATTAGAATGTTTCAAAAATTTGTCACTCATCCTACTTAGACTTGGATTTGCGTAGATTTCAAGATCGCATACGAGGCTAGCTTGAAATTGAACTCGTATTGGCACCTATGGCCAATGCCGCTGATTTAGATTTGGACGGGCTGATCTCCCGCCTTCTCGTGGGTAATTTCCATTTAAATCCTGTCTGGACTATAACCTATACTTTATTTTAGTTCGCGGCTCTAGACCCGGCAGAAACGTTCAGTTGACTGAGTCGGAGATCCGCTTTTTGGCCATCAAGTCACGGGAAATCTTTCTTCAACAGCCTATATTGTTGGAGTTAGAAGCCCCATTAAAAATTTGCGGAGACGTTCACGGCCAGTATTATGATCTGCTAAGATTGTTTGAATATGGCGGCTTTCCGCCTGAAGCTAATTATTTGTTCCTTGGAGATTATGTGGATCGCGGAAAACAATCAATCGAGACTATAGCGCTTCTTCTCGCCTATAAGATAAAGTATCCTGAAAACTTTTTCTTGCTTCGTGGAAATCATGAATGTGCTTCAATCAACCGCATTTATGGCTTCTATGACGAGTGTATGTTCTCACTGTCAATCAACGATTCTTTAGGCAAGCGCCGTTACTCAATTAAGCTATGGAAAACTTTCACAGACTGTTTCAATTGCCTGCCGATTGTAGCGGTTATCGATGAAAAAATTTTTTGCTGCCACGGTGGTAAGTTTTGGTCTTGTGCCCATTAGCGCTAATGGCCTGTCCCCCGATTTACATTCCATGGAGCAAATACACAGAATTATGCGTCCAACTGACGTGCCCGAACAGGGGCTCTTATGTGATCTACTGTGGTCCGATCCAGACAAAGACGCCAATGAATGGGGTGAAAACGACCGGGGCGTTAGCTTCACTTTTGGGCCTGGTGTTGTTACAAAATTTTTAACTGACAATGATCTGGACCTTATTTGTCGTGCACACCAAGTACGTTTAACATGTCTATTGATCCTTCCAGGTGGTAGAGGATGGATATGAATTTTTCGCCAAGCGACAGCTGGTGACTATTTTTTCTGCGCCTAATTATTGTGGGGAATTCGACAATGCGGGTGCCATGATGACTGTTGACGGTTCGCTAACTTGCTCATTCCAGGTATTTTCCTTGCCGTTCTATTATTCATCCATTACCGTTAGATTCTGAAGCCGGCTGATAAGAAAAAGTTTAACTTTAGTGCATTTGGCACTGGCTGGCCCGTCGCTCCCCCAAGGGTTACGAAACTCAAGGATAAATGATCGGCGCCCACTCACACTGCTTCTCCGACCACCACTAATTTTGTTTGATAGAACTCAGTCAGTAATGCCATCCTGTTGCGCGTCTTCCGATATAACACAATATTTGGTGCTCCATTTACCTTATAGTTGGTTTATTCATATTGATTTTTGTATGTTTTCACCAGACATGTACATACATTAGATTGGTTGCTTTCTGTTCAACTTATCCTTTGCTGCATTTTCCCTATCAATACTCAGAACTTTAACTTAACTGGTTATATTTTTTCACTTTATTGAGTTCATTTTCGATGTCCCACCAGATTCTTTGTTTAAGTTTTCGATACCATTGTCTCCAAGTTCCACATTGATTTTCCAATTGCTGTAACATATTCTTCATCTAAATGCAAATTGTGTCGATGCTCACGGCTATCCCTAGCGAACTCCACCTGTTTTGATCGATCACTGTTATTCTTTTGAGGGTCTCTTCCACGTCGTTTCATTCCGTTTCTTGGAATTTTATCCTTAACATTTTCACCCGACCTGTACATATTGACCACGCAAAACTTTGATGAGTTTTCTGTCTGCCTTTTCCACCCCTATTGGTTACTAACTTTTCCTATCTTGGCTTGTTTGGATTTGACATCCACTATGCAGCCTACATTATTGGATCACACCGACAGCAACTCATATTTACACTTTACGGCAAGCCTTTTGTTTTAGGCGATCTAATCTTATGTAATGTACATAGTTTAACTGTTTCACAAAAGGCTGACATGTCACACGACTTTTTTGGACTTGATAACCGCGTGACACAATATTCCCTAAAGATCTCGTCACTTTTCGCCTGCTTCCTTAATCTGTCCCATTCTTTCAACTCTGACTTCGACGGATGCACTAGCAAGAAAGCAAGGTCCTCTTCCAGACTTAGCGCAACATCTGACCCTCCTGCGTTAGTCGTATCAGATTTTACAACAGCATACGTTTGCTGTATGTATTCCTTCAAAATCCATTTTTGATTTCGAAACACGAGCACAGGACAGTAACGTTCTAATACATTTGATCCCATTTACCTTGTTTCGATGTCAGCTTCCACATCTGACGATTCCAGTGATACTAAGTCAATGAATCGCGACATTTGAGGTTGGACTATCGCAATATGAGCCAACCTTATCGTTGCACTGGTTTGCATGACTCAGTGATCCACTAAGTTGTAGTGGGTGGTGCTTCGTGCACGCTCAATCAGTCTCTTGGTCCTCCAGTTTCGGGTTGGAGTGAGGGTAGCTCCCCATACCTTAAAACGAACTCTCCGCAACCCGCCGCCTTATCCTCAGACATTGCAACCAAAGGCTAGTTGAGATCCCTATTCGTGTTCCTGTCTAGGCCTGGGCAACACGACAACATTCTGCCAAAACAATACACCGATATTCTTCTCAAACAATTTCCCGATGTTATGGCCTTAGCAGAGGATAATCAGCGGTGCCATATCCGCTGCATCGAGCGTGGTAGATAAGCTTAAGGATGCTACTGCTGAGGTTTCTCCATCTGTTTTCCCCCACTTTTTCGCCATCAACCCTTTTCCCACTCACTTCTTATCCCCATGTTTTCAATACTCCGATTACTGGACCTCTTCCGCCTTGCTTTGGTAAACGCTTGTTTTCTAGTTTCAACTCACGCAATCGCGAAGCGTCATTACCCAATCGACAAATTCATCTCTAACAAGCAGACAATGGTATATCCGCTTATATTTTCAGCTTCCGATCCAAGACTGGCATACCTCAGCGTGCGCACTTTGCTGCAACAGACCGTCAACAAGCTACACTTTACTGAACATCAGAGATCCTATCGACCGATCTGTTGCTTCTCGGAGACCTGCCTGCAAAACTTAAGCCATATGCTCGCTTTTTGATCCCCTTCACGTAAGCCTTTCCCTACTCTTCCGTTGCGTCTATCCAGAGATAGAGGTAGAGCCGGTTTTGACATTGATGTGACCTCCCCAGGACGAGCTATTGACCGAAAGTGCAAAGTGATTGCTTTTAAACCCGGAGGTCTCGGGTTCGAATCTGTGTTGGAGGCCGAACAACCCTTTCAGTATGCTTAGCCCTTGCGGGACTGGTGGCGGTTGCGTTGCAACGAAGCTTCGGTACAACGTACTGATAATACCATTTTCTGAGTCTCCAGGCTGAAACTGCTCCGGTAAATTGGATCCCAGTCAGTAGGTGGATGTGCACCATCTGACCAACTGGCTCGTTCAGCGCTTCATCGCCGCCTAGAGGCACGGTGCCTATTTATCATTACAGTATATGCCCACACAAACGATATCACTGACTCGGTGCACGACTGTATTAATGTTGCCCTTGCTTCTGCTCTCTGCATTGACAACCCAGCCGGGGAGAAATTCAGACACCGAACCATGCTAGACCGAAGTGTATTAGGCACAGAACACGGTGACACGGTGCCCACCAGTCTCTGACCACGTATGGATGCCAATCAAACCCATCGCGATCAGTTACCGTTGGAGAAACTGCACCCGCACCTGCCGCTGGATTTGGACCTCAAGCGTGAACCGCGACCATGCATTTATATGTACCGAGTCGCGGGTGTTTTTCGGCGTACGTCCGCTATGACGCTGTGAGCACACAGACACCAGTCAATTGGCGAAGCCAAGTGTTCTGTGTACGTATCAAAGTGTGTCGTCATTCGGTCTGGGTAAGCGCTCATTGAACGCAGTTAGAATCACTGAGTACCAGTACGCCAAACATTATTAGCAACAGGTATATTTTCATATGATAAATCTGATTGCCAACAGGAACATTGGGTCTCTACGGAGTCCTGGAACTTCTGAATGCTCGCCACCAAATAGCAACTCGTAAAGATCTCAAGGCAGCCTGAGGAAAGACCGCCAAATCTGATCGTCTCATCGTGCGTCGGAGATGTAAACGGCTGCTTTCCTTTGTAACCCTCGGAATTTAGTCTTTCTCCTACGGAAAACGAGCAGCTGGAGACCTGGTTTTAGTGTGACTGTGTGGGACGAGAATGGACAGCCAACCCACAACTTGTCAGAACGCTTGAAGCCCTGGGTTATGCACTCTAAAGAGCAATTTAATCGGCCGGAAGTACTAGCTTCGCTGTCCTCATGACGAGACTGGACCTTATAGTTGTGCGATGGTTTACGTGCATCAGTTATCCATTGAGCTCTACTGCGTGGTGCATTTTGCACTTTTAGAGCTACTCATACCAGATTGATCAGTGGTTAGGAACCAGATAGACTGAGTCTCCTGACCCCCTAGATGGTTTGTTGGAGTAAGGGTGGCTTCTTACTCTATAAAACGGACTCAGTGTAACCCAGTGCCGTAAACCCGCTGCCTTGTGGTCAGGTTTTTGAACCAAAAGCTTTGACTGCGAACCCTAATCGTTCTTCTCTCTAGGTCCGGGCAACCTAACGGTATGCTGCCAGCGCAATACAATTCTATTAACATATCTTCACATGATTTCTTCACGCCCTGGCCGTTGCAGAGGATAATCAACGGCGCTCTATCTCCGCATTGGGCAGAGTTCATAGGGGTTTAGATGTTACTGCACAAGCCTTCCCGTCTTCTTATTCTCCCTCTGGCGTTTCTTGCTCAATAATGTCCTGCTCCAACTTCACTTTCATCCTCTGGTTTTCCGTCCCCCAATTATTGTCCCTCCCTCATCTTGCTTCAATACTCACTTGTCTTCTAGTATCAACTCACAGGCAATCGCATGGTGTCGCTTCACTCCAGTCGACAAATTTATGTTCAATCAAGCGGACCGTGTTAGTTCATCCGTTTCTCTTTGGTGTCCTCTATCCTCCCTAAGACTGGCAGGCCTCAACGTGCGCACTTTGTTGCAGTTTGGCCAACAGACGGCACTTGTCCGAACACTAGAAAATCTATCGATCGCTATTTGCCGCTTCATAATGGAATGCATCGTAATGGAATTCACTGATCTGCTGAGTCAGGGTTTCTGGAAAGGGGATACTTTTACTTGCCCGTAACCCTGAGCTTGGTTGTATCGACAGCTTCTGCATCAACATCTCGATGACCTTGGCCAGCTGCTGCAAAAGTGCCTGTAAAGGTTTTGTCTGACTACCATTTCTGTGTTCGATTGACAACTTCGTCGCCATTGTTGTACCGCTGCCCTCGCCTCTGCTGTTTGCACTGCCAGCCCAGCGGGGGACAAATCAAAACGTCGAAGTCTGTACAGAAGACGTTATGTTTTCTAGGTCATATTCTATCGTCTCCAGAGGGATAATAAGAAGACGGGAAGGCTTGGGCAGTAACATCTAAACCCCTTTGAGCTCTGCCCAATGCGGAGATAGAGCGCCGTTGATCATCCTCTGCAACGGCCAGAGCGTGAAGAAGTCATGTGAAGATATGTTAATAGAATTGTATTGCGCTGGCAGCATACCGTTAGGTTGCCCGGACCTAGAGAGAAGAACGATTAGGGTTCGCAGTCAAAGCTTTTGGTTCAAAAACCTGACCACAAGGCAGCGGGTTTACGGCACTGGGTTACATTGAGTCCGTTTTATAGAGTAAGAAGCCACCCTTACTCCAACAAACCATCTAGGAGGTCAGGAGACTCAGTCTATCTGGTTTCTAACCACTGATCAATCTGATATGAGTAGCTCTAAAAGTGCAAAATGCACCACGCAGTAGAGCTCAATGGATAACTGATGCACGTAAACCATCGCACAACTATAAGGTCCAGTCTCGTCATGAGGACAGCGAAGCTAGTACTTCCGGCCGATTAAATTGCTCTTTAGAGTGCATAACCCAGGGCTTCAAGCGTTCTGCCAAGTTGTGGGTTGGCTGTCCATTCTTGTCCCACACAGACACACTAAAACCAGGTCTCCAGCTGCTCGTTTTCCGTAGGAGAAAGACCAAATTCCGAGGGTTACAAAGGAAAGCAGCCGTTTACATCTCCGACGCACGATGAGACGATCAGATTTGGCGGTCTTTCCTCAGGCTGCCTTGAGATCTTTACGAGTTGCTATTTGGTGGCGAGCATTCAGAAGTTCCAGGACTCCGTAGAGACCCAATGTTCCTGTTGGCAATCAGATTTATCATATGAGAATATACCTGTTGCTAATAATGTTTGGCGTACTGGTACTCAGTGATTCTAACTGCGTTCAATGAGCGCTTACCCAGACCGAATGACGACACACTTTGATACGTACACAGAACACTTGGCTTCGCCAATTGACTGGTGTCTGTGCACTCACAGCGTCATAGCGGACGTACGCCGAAAAACACCCGCGACTCGGTACATATAAATGCATGGTCGCGGTTCACGCTTGAGGTCCAAATCCAGCGGCAGGTGCGGGTGCAGTTTCTCCAACGGTAACTGATCGCGATGGGTTTGATTGGCGTCCATACGTGGTCAGAGACTGGTGGGCACCATGTCACTCTTCGGCGAGTGATGTGCCGCAAGTTGGTGATCGTGAGAAATAGACAAGCACCTTCACATATATATATATATATATATATATATATATATATATATATATATATATATATATATATATATATATATATATATATATATATATGACAACTGTTCACCATTATCGGTAAGGGAGCCTGCATTGTGTTGGCTGCGCAGATGCAGCTCACCATTCATTTATTTATTATACACGTTAGCTGCAGTTGGAATACACCTCAGCTATTGTGCCGCAATGCAAAATACAAGAAGAAGAAGAAAAAAAGAAGTGGCACGCTGGCTGAGTCTCCAGTGACGGATGCATATCGTTACGGAGAGCTAACAGCCGGCTATCGTGCCGCAAAAAATTATATCATGCCTAGCGAGTGAGATCGTGATTGGAAAGGGATGCTAAGCAGGCGGAGGATGGACAAAGGAACTCACAACACAAACGTCATTGGGGCCGGCTCCTAGTCATATCAGCAAGTGTGTCCAACCAAACGTGTTCATCGTCCTTAGAACCCCAGCCAGGCAGTCGGGATGTACCAATCGACGCCACCTTCGAAGTGAGGGTTTTCATTTCTTTGACCAAGTCATCGCTTGGCCTCTCCTTTTTCTCTTCCAACCGCACCCCCGGCGCGCAAACAATGCACGTCGCTGGAGTCGGTGTGCTGGCATGCACAACACGTGGCACAGCCATCGGAGCCTGGTGCGTGATATAATGGTACTGAGCGGTTCACTCGCTCTTCCTGAACCAAATACGCGACGCCGAACACGCTCATTGCTCACGCGGTGCACCTACCAGACATGAGCTAAGCTGCGATAGCAACGATGATCAAATGTGGCGGGCCACTTTATGTCTGTCGACCTGATGGGCCAGGTTTTACAACCATATAGGAGAGTTGAACGGACGGCTGCGTTATAAACTCTGCAGCTCACCAATAAACAATTTTACAACCTGGGTGTTCAGATAACCAGGGAGCATTACAGTATGTTTACTTTTACTGTAACAATTGAGCTCATTCGGTTGGTGATATAAGTCGTTAGTCGGAGGTCGCAGTCTAAGAACGTGATAAGGGTTCGAAAAGTCTGTCATCATGACACTGGTTGGCACCCGACCAGCGGTAGCACGGCTGAGTCACGCCAGGAGCCGAGGAAAGGAGTACGTCACCAGCACAAGGGTTGCTACCCGATCGGCATTAGCACGACTAAGTCAAGCGGGAAGCTGGTGAAATCAGTCCAGCAGCATGGAACAGATTGCCACGTGACAGGCGTGAGTGAGTGCGACTACAGCTGGTCAGTGCGGACCGCAAGGAGGTTTGAAATCTGTCCAGGCAAGTGCATTGAGTCAGCTCAGAAACGTACAACTGGAGACGATAGAATATGACCTAGAAAACATAACGTCTTCTGTACAGACTTCGACGTTTTGATTTGTCCCCCGCTGGGCTGGCAGTGCAAACAGCAGAGGCGAGGGCAGCGGTACAACAATGGCGACGAAGTTGTCAATCGAACACAGAAATGGCAGTCAGATTCAAACCATTACAGGCACTTTTGCAGCAGCTGGCCAAGGTCATCGAGATGTTGATGCAGAAGCTGTCGATACAACCAAGCTCAGGGTTACGGGCAAGTAAAAGTGTCCCCTTTCCAGAAACCCTGACTCAGCAGATCAGTGAATTCCATTACGATGCATTCCATTATGAAGCGGCAAATAGCGATCGATAGATTTTCTAGTGTTCGGACAAGTGCCGTCTGTTGGCCAAACTGCAACAAAGTGCGCACGTTGAGGCATGCCAGTCTTAGGGAGGATAGAGGACACCAAAGAGAAACGGATGAACTAACACGGTCCGCTTGATTGAACATAAATTTGTCGGCTGGAGTGAAGCGACACCATGTGATTGCCTGTGAGTTGATACTAGAAGACAAGTGAGTATTGAAGCAAGATGAGGGAGGGACAATAATTGGGGGACGGAAAACCAGAGGATGAAAGTGAAGTTGGAGCAGGACATTATTGAGCAAGAAACGCCAGAGGGAGAATAAGAAGACGGGAAGGCTTGTGCAGTAACATCTAAACCCCTATGAACTCTGCCCAATGCGGAGATAGAGCGCCGTTGATTATCCTCTGCAACGGCCAGAGCGTGAAGAAATCATGTGAAGATATGTTAATCGAATTGTATTGCGCTGGCAGCATACCGTTAGGTTGCCCGGACCTAGAGAGAAGAACGATTAGGGTTCGCAGTCAAAGCTTTTGGTTCAAAAACCTGACCACAAGGCAGCGGGTTTACGGCACTGGGTTACATTGAGTCCGTTTTATAGAGTAAGAAGCCACCCTTACTCCAACAAACCATCTAGGGGGTCAGGAGACTCAGTCTATCTGGTTCCTAACCACTGATCAATCTGGTATGAGTAGCTTTAAAAGTGCAAAATGCACCACGCAGTAGAGCTCAATGGATAACTGATGCACGTAAACCATCGTACAACTATAAGGTCCAGTCTCGTCATGAGGACAGCGAAGCTAGTACTTCCGGCCGATGAAATTGCTCTTTAGAGTGCATAACCCAGGGCTTCAAGCGTTCTGACAAGTTGTGGGTTGGCTGTCCACTCTCGTCCCATACAGTCACACTAAAACCAGGTCTCCAGCTGCTCGTTTTCCGTAGGAGAAAGACTAAATTCCGAGGGTTACAAAGGAAAGCAGCCGTTTACATCTCCGACGCACGATGAGACGATCAGATTTGGCGGTCTTTCCTCAGGCTGCCTTGAGATCTTTACGAGTTGCTATTTGGTGGCGAGCATTCAGAAGTTCCAGGACTCCGTAGAGACCCAATGTTCCTGTTGGCAATCAGATTTATCATATGAAAATATACCTGTTGCTAATAATGTTTGGCGTACTGGTACTCAGTGATTCTAACTGCGTTCAATGAGCGCTTACCCAGACCGAATGACGACACACTTTGATACGTACACAGAACACTTGGCTTCGCCAATTGACTGGTGTCTGTGTGCTCACAGCGTCATAGCGGACGTACGCCGAAAAACACCCGCGACTCGGTACATATAAATGCATGGTCGCGGTTCACGCTTGAGGTCCAAATCCAGCGGCAGGTGCGGGTGCAGTTTCTCCAACGGTAACTGATCGCGATGGGTTTGATTGGCGTCCATACGTGGTCAGAGACTGGTGGGCACCATGTCACTCTTCGGCGAGTGATGTGCCGCAAGTTGGTGATCGTGGGAAATAGACAAGCACCTTCACATATATATGACAACTGTTCACCATTATCATTAAGGGAGCCTGCATTGTGTTGGCTGCGCAGATGCAGCTCACCATTCATTTATTTATTATACACGTTAGCTGCAGTTGGAATACACCTCAGCTATTGTGCCGCAATGCAAAATACAAGAAGAAGAAGAAGAAGAAAAGGAAGTGGCACGCTGGCTGAGTCCCCAGTAACGGATGGATATCGTTACGGAGAGCTAACAGCCGGCTATCGTGCCGCAAAAAAGTTATATCATGCCTAGCGAGTGAGATCGTGATTGGAAAGGGATGCTAAGCAGGCGGAGGATGGACAAAGGAACTCACAACACAAACGTCATTGGGGCCGGCTCCTAGTCATATCAGCAAGTGTGTCCAACCAAACGTGTTCATCGTCCTTAGAACCCCAGCCAGGCAGTCGGGATGCACCAATCGACGCCGCCTTCGAAGTGAGGGTTTTCATTTCTTTGACCAAGTCATCGCTTGGCCTCTCCTTTTTCTCTTCCAACCGCACCCCCGGCGCGCAAACAATGCACGTCGCGGGAGTCAGTGTGCTGGCATGCACAACCCGTGGCACAGCCATCGGAGCCTGGTGCGTAATATATTGGTACTGAGCGGTTCACTCGCTCTTCCTGAACCAAATACGCGACGCCGAACACGCTCATTGCTCACACGGTGCACCTACCAGACATGAGCTAAGCTGCGATAGCAACGATGATCAAATGTGGCGGGCCACTTTATGTCTGTCGACCTGATGGGCCAGGTTTTACAACCATATAGGAGAGTTGAACGGACGGCTGCGTTATAAACTCTGCAGCTCACCAATAAACAATTTTACAACCTGGGTGTTCAGATAACCAGGGAGCATTACAGTATGTTTACTTTTACTGTAACAATTGAGCTCATTCGGTTGGTGATATAAGTCGTTAGTCGGAGGTCGCAGCCTAAGAACGTGATAAGGGTTCGAAAAGTCTGTCATCATGACACTGGTTGGCACCCGACCAGCGGTAGCACGGCTGAGTCACGCCAGGAGCCGAGGAAAGGAGTACGTCACCAGCACAAGGGTTGCTACCCGATCGGCATTAGCACGACTAAGTCAAGCGGGAAGCTGGTGAAATCAGTCCAGCAGCATGGAACAGATTGCCACGTGACAGGCGTGAGTGAGTGCGACTACAGCTGGTCAGTGCGGACCGCAAGGAGGTTTGAAATCTGTCCAGGCAAGTGCATTGAGTCAGCTCAGAAACGTACAACTGGAGACGATAGAATATGACCTAGAAAACATAACGTCTTCTGTACAGACTTCGACGTTTTGATTTGTCCCCCGCTGGGCTGGCAGTGCAAACAGCAGAGGCGAGGGCAGCGGTACAACAATGGCGACGAAGTTGTCAATCGAACACAGAAATGGCAGTCAGATTCAAACCATTACAGGCACTTGCAGCAGCTGGCCAAGGTCATCGAGATGTTGATGCAGAAGCTGTCGATACAACCAAGCTCAGGGTTACGGGCAAGTAAAAGTGTCCCCTTTCCAGAAACCCTGACTCAGCAGATCAGTGAATTCCATTACGATGCATTCCATTATGAAGCGGCAAATAGCGATCGATAGATTTTCTAGTGTTCGGACAAGTGCCGTCTGTTGGCCAAACTGCAACAAAGTGCGCACGTTGAGGCATGCCAGTCTTAGGGAGGATAGAGGACACCAAAGAGAAACGGATGAACTAACACGGTCCGCTTGATTGAACATAAATTTGTCGGCTGGAGTGAAGCGACACCATGTGATTGCCTGTGAGTTGATACTAGAAGACAAGTGAGTATTGAAGCAAGATGAGGGAGGGACAATAATTGGGGGACGGAAAACCAGAGGATGAAAGTGAAGTTGGAGCAGGACATTATTGAGCAAGAAACGCCAGAGGGAGAATAAGAAGACGGGAAGGCTTGTGCAGTAACATCTAAACCCCTATGAACTCTGCCCAATGCGGAGATAGAGCGCCGTTGATTATCCTCTGCAACGGCCAGAGCGTGAAGAAATCATGCGAAGATATGTTAATCGAATTGTATTGCGCTGGCAGCATACCGTTAGGTTGCCCGGACCTAGAGAGAAGAACGATTAGGGTTCGCAGTCAAAGCTTTTGGTTCAAAAACCTGACCACAAGGCAGCGGGTTTACGGCACTGGGTTACATTGAGTCCGTTTTATAGAGTAAGAAGCCACCCTTACTCCAACAAACCATCTAGGGGGTCAGGAGACTCAGTCTATCTGGTTCCTAACCACTGATCAATCTGGTATGAGTAGTTCTAAAAGTGCAAAATGCACCACGCAGTAGAGCTCAATGGATAACTGATGCACGTAAACCATCGCACAACTATAAGGTCCAGTCTCGTCATGAGGACAGCGAAGCTAGTACTTCCGGCCGATGAAATTGCTCTTTAGAGTGCATAACCCAGGGCTTCAAGCGTTCTGACAAGTTGTGGGTTGGCTGTCCACTCTCGTCCCATACAGTCACACTAAAACCAGGTCTCCAGCTGCTCGTTTTCCGTAGGAGAAAGACTAAATTCCGAGGGTTACAAAGGAAAGCAGCCGTTTACATCCCCGACACACAATGAGACGATCAGATTTGGCGGTCTTTCCTCAGGCTGCCTTGAGATCTTTACGAGTTGCTATTTGGTGGCGAGCATTCAGAAGTTCCAGGACTCCGTAGAGACCCAATGTTCCTGTTGGCAATCAGATTTATCATATGAAAATATACCTGTTGCTAATAATGTTTGGCGTACTGGTACTCAGTGATTCTAACTGCGTTCAATGAGCGCTTACCCAGACCGAATGACGACACACTTTGATACGTACACAGAACACTTGGCTTCGCCAATTGACTGGTGTCTGTGTGCTCACAGCGTCATAGCGGACGTACGCCGAAAAACACCCGCGACTCGGTACATATAAATGCATGGTCGCGGTTCACGCTTGAGGTCCAAATCCAGCGGCAGGTGCGGGTGCAGTTTCTCCAACGGTAACTGATCGCGATGGGTTTGATTGGCGTCCATACGTGGTCAGAGACTGGTGGGCACCATGTCACTCTTCGGCGAGTGATGTGCCGCAAGTTGGTGATCGTGGGAAATAGACAAGCACCTTCACATATATATGACAACTGTTCACCATTATCGGTAAGGGAGCCTGCATTGTGTTGGCTGCGCAGATGCAGCTCACCATTCATTTATTTATTATACACGTTAGCTGCAGTTGGAATACACCTCAGCTATTGTGCCGCAATGCAAAATACAAGAAGAAGAAGAAGAAGAAAAGGAAGTGGCACGCTGGCTGAGTCCCCAGTAACGGATGGATATCGTTACGGAGAGCTAACAGCCGGCTATCGTGCCGCAAAAAAGTTATATCATGCCTAGCGAGTGAGATCGTGATTGGAAATGGATGCTAAGCAGGCGGAGGATGGACAAAGGAACTCACAACACAAACGTCATTGGGGCCGGCTCCTAGTCATATCAGCAAGTGTGTCCAACCAAACGTGTTCATCGTCCTTAGAACCCCAGCCAGGCAGTCGGGATGCACCAATCGACGCCGCCTTCGAAGTGAGGGTTTTCATTTCTTTGACCAAGTCATCGCTTGGCCTCTCCTTTTTCTCTTCCAACCGCACCCCCGGCGCGCAAACAATGCACGTCGCTGGAGTCAGTGTGCTGGCATGCACAACCCGTGGCACAGCCATCGGAGCCTGGTGCGTAATATATTGGTACTGAGCGGTTCACTCGCTCTTCCTGAACCAAATACGCGACGCCGAACACGCTCATTGCTCACACGGTGCACCTACCAGACATGAGCTAAGCTGCGATAGCAACGATGATCAAATGTGGCGGGCCACTTTATGTCTGTCGACCTGATGGGCCAGGTTTTACAACCATATAGGAGAGTTGAACGGACGGCTGCGTTATAAACTCTGCAGCTCACCAATAAACAATTTTACAACCTGGGTGTTCAGATAACCAGGGAGCATTACAGTATGTTTACTTTTACTGTAACAATTGAGCTCATTCGGTTGGTGATATAAGTCGTTAGTCGGAGGTCGCAGCCTAAGAACGTGATAAGGGTTCGAAAAGTCTGTCATCATGACACTGATTGGCACCCGACCAGCGGTAGCACGGCTGAGTCACGCCAGGAGCCGAGGAAAGGAGTACGTCACCAGCACAAGGGTTGCTACCCGATCGGCATTAGCACGACTAAGTCAAGCGGGAAGCTGGTGAAATCAGTCCAGCAGCATGGAACAGATTGCCACGTGACAGGCGTGAGTGAGTGCGACTACAGCTGGTCAGTGCGGACCGCAAGGAGGTTTGAAATCTGTCCAGGCAAGTGCATTGAGTCAGCTCAGAAACGTACAACTGGAGACGATAGAATATGACCTAGAAAACATAACGTCTTCTGTACAGACTTCGACGTTTTGATTTGTCCCCCGCTGGGCTGGCAGTGCAAACAGCAGAGGCGAGGGCAGCGGTACAACAATGGCGACGAAGTTGTCAATCGAACACAGAAATGGCAGTCAGATTCAAACCATTACAGGCACTTTTGCAGCAGCTGGCCAAGGTCATCGAGATGTTGATGCAGAAGCTGTCGATACAACCAAGCTCAGGGTTACGGGCAAGTAAAAGTGTCCCCTTTCCAGAAACCCTGACTCAGCAGATCAGTGAATTCCATTACGATGCATTCCATTATGAAGCGGCAAATAGCGATCGATAGATTTCCTAGTGTTCGGACAAGTGCCGTCTGTTGGCCAAACTGCAACAAAGTGCGCACGTTGAGGCATGCCAGTCTTAGGGAGGATAGAGGACACCAAAGAGAAACGGATGAACTAACACGGTCCGCTTGATTGAACATAAATTTGTCGACTGGAGTGAAGCGACACCATGTGATTGCCTGTGAGTTGATACTAGAAGACAAGTGAGTATTGAAGCAAGATGAGGGAGGGACAATAATTGGGGGACGGAAAACCAGAGGATGAAAGTGAAGTTGGAGCAGGACATTATTGAGCAAGAAACGCCAGAGGGAGAATAAGAAGACGGGAAGGCTTGTGCAGTAACATCTAAACCCCTATGAACTCTGCCCAATGCGGAGATAGAGCGCCGTTGATTATCCTCTGCAACGGCCAGAGCGTGAAGAAATCATGTGAAGATATGTTAATAGAATTGTATTGCGCTGGCAGCATACCGTTAGGTTGCCCGGACCTAGAGAGAAGAACGATTAGGGTTCGCAGTCAAAGCTTTTGGTTCAAAAACCTGACCACAAGGCAGCGGGTTTACGGCACTGGGTTACATTGAGTCCGTTTTATAGAGTAAGAAGCCACCCTTACTCCAACAAACCACCTAGGGGGTCAGGAGACTCAGTCTATCTGGTTTCTAACCACTGATCAATCTGGTATGAGTAGCTCTAAAAGTGCAAAATGCACCACGCAGTAGAGCTCAATGGATAACTGATGCACGTAAACCATCGCACAACTATAAGGTCCAGTCTCGTCATGAGGACAGCGAAGCTAGTACTTCCGGCCGATTAAATTGCTCTTTAGAGTGCATAACCCAGGGCTTCAAGCGTTCTGACAAGTTGTGGGTTGGCTGTCCATTCTCGTCCCATACAGTCACACTAAAACCAGGTCTCCAGCTGCTCGTTTTCCGTAGGAGAAAGACTAAATTCCGACGGTTACAAAGGAAAGCAGCCGTTTACATCTCCGACGCACGATGAGACGATCAGATTTGGCGGTCTTTCCTCAGGCTGCCTTGAGATCTTTACGAGTTGCTATTTGGTGGCGAGCATTCAGAAGTTCCAGGACTCCGTAGAGACCCAATGTTCCTGTTGGCAATCAGATTTATCATATGAAAATATACCTGTTGCTAATAATGTTTGGCGTACTGGTACTCAGTGATGCTAACTGCGTTCAATGAGCGCTTACCCAGACCGAATGACGACACACTTTGATACGTACACAGAACACTTGGCTTCGCCAATTGACTGGTGTCTGTGCACTCACAGCGTCATAGCGGACGTACGCCGAAAAACACCCGCGACTCGGTACATATAAATGCATGGTCGCGGTTCACGCTTGAGGTCCAAATCCAGCGGCAGGTGCGGGTGCAGTTTCTCCAACGGTAACTGATCGCGATGGGTTTGATTGACGTTCATACGTGGTCAGAGACTGGTGGGCACCATGTCACTCTTCGGCGAGTGATGTGCCGCAAGTTGGTGATCGTGAGAAATAGACAAGCACCTTCACATATATATAACAACTGTTCACCATTATCATTAAGGGAGCCTGCATTGTGTTGGCTGCGCAGATGCAGCTCACCATTCATTTATTTATTATACACGTTAGCTGCAGTTGGAATACACCTCAGCTATTGTGCCGCAATGCAAAATACAAGAAGAAGAAGAAAAAAAAAGAAGTGGCACGCTGGCTGAGTCCCCAGTAACGGATGGATATCGTTACGGAGAGCTAACAGCCGGCTATCGTGCCGCAAAAAATTATATCATACCTAGCGAGTGAGATCGTGATTGGAAAGGGATGCTAAGCAGGCGGAGGATGGACAAAGGAACTCACAACACAAACGTCATTGGGGCCGGCTCCTAGTCATATCAGCAAGTGTGTCCAACCAAACGTGTTCATCGTCCTTAGAACCCCAGCCAGGCAGTCGGGATGCACCAATCGACGCCGCCTTCGAAGTGGGGGTTTTCATTTCTTTGACCAAGTCATCGCTTGGCCTCTCCTTTTTCTCTTCCAACCGCACCCCCGGCGCGCAAACAATGCACGTCGCGGGAGTCGGTGTGCTGGCATGCACAACACGTGGCACAGCCATCGGAGCCTGGTGCGTGATATAATGGTGCTGAGCTTTTCAGATCCTTTTCCTGGACCGTAAACAATGCGTCGATCGCGGTCGTTACTCACGCGGCGTTTCCACCATATGTGAGCCAAACTGCGAAGGCACCGGTTTTCGAACGTTACTAGCCTCTTCATGTCCGCCGTCCTTAGGGGCCAGGTTTCGCAGCCGTAAAGTCGAACGTACCGCTGCATTGTGCACTCTATCGTTCAGGGCGAGAGTGATGTCACGCCGCCGCCATAGGTGTTGTTGTTTAGCAAGGCACTTCGAGCTTTTGCTATGCGGTTCGTGATCTCGTCTTCGATCCCAAGGGCGCTGATACAGCTTCCCAGGTAATTGAATTTCTGAACGACTTCTAGCTGATCCCCACCAAGGGTCAGCGCAGGAGTCGATCCCTGCCAATCTTGTAGGAACGCTTTGCACTTCGATGGTGCAAAGCAAAGCCCGAAGAGGCTGACAGCCAGTGCTAATCTATCCAGCGCGGCTTGGCACGTCTGGGAGCTGTCACAGATGAGGGCAATGTCGTCTGCATACTCCAAGTCAAGAAGTCGTTCTCCTGGGAGCAGATCCACACCTTCCAAGTCATGTCCTGTAAATGCAAACTCCATGACTTCGTCAGTAGCGAATTTGAAGAGGAAAGGTGACAGCGGGCATTCTTGTCTCACACCGCTGGAGATATTAAAGGGTGGCGACAGCTTGCCGTAAGCCCTCACTCTGCCCGAGCTACGCGCATATAATGCTTGGATAATATCTACATTTTTCTCGGGCACACTTTTTCTGAGTAAACAATTCCAAAGGGCACATCGATCAACCGAATCGAAGGCACCTTTGATATCGAGGAACACGACTACGGTGGGCCGCCAATATGTGTGGCGATGCTCCAACAACTGACGCAAAGTGAAGATGTGGTCGATGCAGCCACTACCTCGACGAAACCCGGATTGCTCCTCACGAATCTCGTACGCG
>OX104059.1:43337012-43356020 GCA_944474145.2 Dicrocoelium dendriticum | reverse complement strand
CGAGGCTCACTTTAATCATGTCCTGGTAACGTAACTTTGGTTTCCCCACGTGCCGCTTCCCAATACTCAGCTGACCGTATAAGAGTTGTTTCGGTATCCGCGTCGAATCCATACGGCTCACATGACCGAGCCATCTCAGGTGTCTCAATAAAAGTATGCAGTCCAATGCATACATCCCACTTCGGCGCAACACTTCCGTGTCTGCAACTCTAGCGCCCCAGCCGATCCGCAGAATTCGTCGCAGACACTGCTGATGGAACCGCTCGAGATATCGCACATCCCGCCGGTACATCGTCCACGTTTCACTGCCGTATAGAAGAACGGACAGTACCTTGGATTTGTACACCATCAGCTTCGTGCCAATGCTAAGCTGATGGTTGTTCCACACTCGGTACTCAAGCTTCCCGAATGCTGCTGCCGCCTTCGACACGCGATTACGCAACTCAACGTGTAGCTGCTGATCAGTCGACATCACACTCCCAAGGTAGCAGAAGCGGGAGGTGGTTTCCAATACTTCAGCACCAATGCTGATTTGCGGCAATATTGAAGATTGCACCTCCGGTGAAGGCTGAAAGAGACAGACAGTTTTGCTTGTGTTGATGGTGAGCCCGAATTTGACCGCTGTCGAAGCCAGAGCACTAGTCATGTGCTGCAACTCATCCGCGTTGTGTGAAAACAACGCACAGTCGTCAGCAAACAGCAACATACGGATAGTTGTCTCACAGACTCGAGTTCTCGCACCGAAACGACGGATGTTCAGCAACCCACCATCAATACGGTGCTCCACACGAACACCGTAAGCACAAGCCGCATCAAAAGCACAAGACAACACTGCATGAAGATAGATATTAAACAGGGCAGGAGCTAAGACACAGCCTTGCTTCACACCAGAAACAACTGTAAAGTCATCAGAGGTCTCTCCACTCAGCTGCACCCTCGCTCGCATACCACTGTGCAGACATTCAATTAAACTTACAAACTTACGCGGGCAACCAAACTTACCCAACACCAGCCACAGTGCCTCGCGGTTCACCGTATCAAATGCCTTGGTGAAATCAACAAAAAGCGAGTACAAAGGCTGGTGTCGTTCTCTGCACTTCTCTTGCAACTGACGAGCCGCAAACACCATATCTATAGTGCTGCGACCCGAACGAAATCCACATTGCTCTTCCGCCACGTTTGGTTCCACAATCTGACTCACGAGGCGATTGAGCAGGATTCGGGCAATCACCTTGCCCACACAACTCAGCAAGTTGATGCCACGATAATTCGTGCAACATTGCTTGCTACCTTTGTCCTTGTACAGTGGTAGCACAAGGGCATCCTTCAGCTCAGCAGGCACCTCCTCCTCAATCCACACGCGTTGCACCAAGTGGTGCAGCGCAGTCAACAACGCGGGTCCACCGTGTTTCAATACTTCAGGTGGGATCCCGTCACCTCCGGCACATTTGCCGTTTCGCAGCTGAGCAAGTGCTCTCTGCGCATCATCCAGTCTCGGCGTATCCGCCAGATCCGCCTTCACATCGTGCTGCTTCAGGCCATTCAATGTAGGCCAGTCGATCTCTGAACGGTTGTTCAAGAGACAGTCAAAGTGTTTCCGCCAGACCTGCATTATGTCTGCAGTCTGGGTGCAGGTAGCGCCTGAACTACCATTGATCAGTGTCCTCAGCGGCTCCAATCTCGGTCCATACACCGCCTTCAAGGAGTCAAAGAATTCCTTGTGTTGACGGCGTTCGGCGTAGCATTCCATCTGCTTCGCCTTCTCCGTCCACCATGCATTTTTTATGCGACGGAGCTCTCGGGTCAGTCGCCGTCGAAGTTTGCGAAACTGACTACTCTTCCCCAAGTCACTGGGGTCTGCAACATGTGCAGCAAATGCTGCATTCTTCTCTGACACCAATGCGTCAATCGTCACATTGTTGTCATCAAACCAATCAGGCCGCTTACAGTTTGCGCGCCCGATGGACTCCTCCGCAGCAGCTGTCACCTGGTCGCGAATGTGGTGCCACAGGTCGCCCACTGTGGCTATACAGTCCACATCACCACACAGGCGTGCAGCCATCGCCTTCTCCAGCTCAGTACGTTTCGCCACAGTACCGAGGGAGAGAATGTTAAATTTACGCCGATTCATGGCCGGAGCGCAATACATAGATTTACGAAAATATATGTACAGTTTGGTCCGAACCAACTTGTGATCAGTGCCACACTCAGCTCCACGCAGTACACGTGTCATGCGCACTTCACGCATACCACGCTGACGTACGATGACATAGTCGAGCAGGTGAGCGTGACCACTCCGTGGGTGCGTCCAAGTTGCTATATCACTCGCACTCAGTGCAAACCGAGTGTTCGTGATCGTCAGGCCGTGAGTGGCACAGAGTGAGAGCAGCCTGTCACCGTTCGCATTCGCTGAACCAATGCCATGCGCACCGATAACATCTGTCCACGCTGATGCATCACGCCCAACGCGCGCATTGAAATCACCCAGCAGAAATAGTCGGTCGCTTCTCGGCACAGACCGTATCACGGAGGATAGCTCAGTGTAGAACTGAGCACGCGTGTCATCAGGATAACACATGGTCGGACCGTACGTGCTTATGAAAGTAGCAAACTTACCTCTTCCGAGTCGTAGGCGAACAGTCATCAGTCGCGCGCTGATGCCCGTTGGTTCACCCACCAGCTGGCCATTCAGGCGATCGGATATTGCAAATCCGACCCCATGTTCACGTGGTGCTGAGGCGGCGTTCCCCACCCAGTAGAATGTGTAGCCAGCACTTGCTTCATGTAACTTACCTTGCTCAGCGAGCCGAGTTTCACTGAGCGCCGCAATATCGATGTGGTAGCGCGCCAGCTCCATTGCGACCAGTGCAGTGCGTCGCTCCGGGCGCTCGCTCGAGTTCCGGTCCAGTAGTGTGCGCACGTTCCAGCACCCGATGCTGAGTGCTTTGCGCGCAGGCATACGATTGCATTGGTGGGCAATCGCACGCGAGGTGGTCGTTGTCCTTCGGAGGTTTGCTTGAGGGACTCCACCCGGAGCCTTTGGCTCAATAGCCTGACCCACAAGGCAGTGGGTGGTTTGGAGGTTTGCTTAGGGGACTCCACCCGGAGCCTTTGGCTCAATAGCCTGACCCACAAGGCGGTGGAGAGCAGATCCAGCTCGGGAATGTGATTGCAGAGACAGATGGGGATCTGCTTGACGACCGTCACACGCAGCCTTTGAGGTTCTGGAACAGTTATCATATGTTTTGCGACCGTAATTGGATACGCACCTGCGACCACGGCCAGACGCAGGTGGGTTTTTGGCGGGTTTGCACCAATTTGACCAGGGGCTGCCTGGCTTGAGGCGGGCAGTAGCAAACCATTGAACACCCGGAGGTGTCCTCCCACCGTCAGAGACAATGCGTGGCACTCGTGCTCTACGCCAATCGAGCATTGAGAATATCACCCGTAACCTGTTGTCTCCCATGACTAGGTTTTACGGGAAGTGGGCCATCGACCACTTCCTAACCTCCGGAGAGGATGGACTAGGATACTGCCAGGGCGCCCAATCCTGACAGGAGAACGACTCGGGTCCTCAGCCAAAGCCTTCGATTAAATGAACACCCGAAAGGCAGCGGGTCTAGCACATGGTCAGTTAGCCGACTCATGCGGATTGGTGTCCTGGATCTTAGCAGGGAGAAGGGCGAAACCTAACTCCCACCCAGCGGTCGCCACGTGGAGGCACCCAGGACATGAGACTATGGCGCAACAGTAGCAGCAGTGGGTAGACCATCTGTCAGGATCTAGCCACCACCAGCCTCAGCGCACCATAGGCTCTCCCGCCATATATATATATATATATATATATATATATATATATATATATATATGTATAAACGCTTACACCAACCATGGCACTAGATCTTGCAGGCTTTTTCCAGGGTATGCTTGACCTCCATACACCCAATTGAGTGGAAAGGGGAAATTATCACTCGGGTACACAAAGAAGAGATCGAATCCTGCTAACTAATGACCTATTACTCTCTTACTTGTTTTAACAAAAGTGTTGGAATCGGTAATCGCAGATGAGCTGACGCGATATTTTAAAAGTCCGCAAATAATTTCCAATGTCCGACATGTGTTCAGACGCAAACGATCTTGTCTCAGCAATCAGCTCCTTGCCCTGGATTCATGGACCATGGCAGCTGATGAAGGAGTCATCATAGATGTGGCTTACCTAGATTTTTCTAAAGCATTCGACAGGGTCAATCAGCACGTTTTCCTTCAAAAGCTTGCTGCCTATAATATCAACGGTTTTCTGCCCACTCGGTAGAATGATTAGCTACAAAACAACCATAAAGATAAGAATAGTCAACACTCATTCCGAAAGCCTATGAGCATACAGATGTGTACCGCAAGTATCCGTCCACGGTCCGTCACTGTTTTTAGTTTAAATACATGACCTCCCAGAAAATCTTTTCTTATCCCGGATGGATATTTACAGATGATGCAAAATAGGGAGAGCAATTCGTTCAGCATCCGACCGGATGAACGAATGGTCAGAAAAGAATAAACAACAATTACCGCCCAGTATCCCTACCTCTTATAATATCCAATAACATGAAATCCATAGTTGCTGATGTACTGATGTGCTATCTGGAAAACTGCAACATCATCACACCTGAGCAGCATGGTTTCCGTACATAGCGGTCATGTACAACGAATTTGCTAATCGCACGTAGTAGTTGGATCGAGTCAGCTGACGCTGGAGGCGTTGATATGATCCACCTGGATTTTTCCAAGGCTTTCGATCGTCTAGACCATCGGATACTACTCTCCTAACTCCAGCAGTACGGGAGCGACGACCCTATTTTAAGCTGGATCGCCAACTTTCTACTTCAACGGCAATTAGTGGTCAGAGTTCAGAGCTGTTTATCGCACCCCATATAAGTCAAGTGTGGTGTGTCGCAAGGCCCAGTGCTAGGTCCACGTTTGTTTATGGTGTTTATTAATGACTTTGCACAGGGAATCGCTTCAAACTTCCTAACGCTTGCCGGTGGTTTCAAGAACTGGTGCAAGATCCAGACGGACGCCGACCACCATGTGCTTCAGAGTGACCTAGATACGTGTATCAATGATCAACCCAAAACTGCGTTTCAACGTCAGTAAATGCAAGGTGCTTTCCAGCCAACATCAGAGCAACTACTCATACCGGCTCGAAACGAATGTAATGCAACAATCAAATGTCGAACGTGACTTGGATGTCCTGGTTCAATATGACTTGGGCTGCTCCAGGGAATCCAAAAAGGCCTCGAAGACTGGGAACCAACAGGTCGGACTGTTGCAACGTGTGTTTGGACAAATAAACAGCTCCATGTTTCGGCAAATGCGCAGTGCATATGTTCGCCCCTATGTCGAATACGTCATTCAAGCCTGGCATCCATGGCTGAAACACGACCTTAATGTACTAGAGCAGCCACAACATCGGGCATCTAAGAACGTAATTAGAATGCGCAATCTTTCATACTACGTGAGGCTGCAACGATTGGGGGTATACAGTGGAACCTATCGCAGACTAAGGGGCGACTTGATTATGGAATTGAGTTTTATGGCATACTTGATTCTACGAGGCCCACATCATGTGTGCCGTCTTTTACTGCGACTCAGCACCAATACAACCCTGAGGGGCAACTCACTGAAATTCGCAGAACAGTATAGCCGTCTGCAGTGCCGCAGAAATTGTTTTATATTCGTGTCTGTCACCCGTGGAATGCTCTCACAGAATCCGTCGTCACCGCACTGACACTAACAGTATTTGAAAGACGGTTGGATGATGCACTCATCCATTTATGCTTTGTCACAGCATTACGTCTCCATCCTACACCCGCAGTTTACCATGGAATTATTTGACGTTAACCGCGGGTGATGTGAATATAAGTGGATTGCAGAACCACGGCGGAGCAAACGTTAAGTCCTTATTTTCATATTTAAAGTACTAACTGTTTTACTCTTTTAATTATCATTATTGCTATGTCGATATCCCCGCCAACTATCCAACGGGACTTGGAAAGTAGCGCTTCTTAACCCCTATAAATTCATTGTTCACGGTCCCATTGAACCCTGCAAAGCGTCATCTGCTGACGGTACGTGACAGCTTCATCAACACATCTTCTGAGACAGCACGTTTTGTAACAGATGACTAGTGAATGAGTATCATCGTTCGAAAAAATCCTAGCAATTCGCTCCAGTGTTCGAAAGCAGCGGATGTGGCAAATTGGGACTTGAGGTTTTTGGGGTGAGTCCTCGGCACCTTTGAGCGATGGCTAGTGCCACTGTTGATCAATAGATATATTTGCCTCTACGTTGAATATGCGGTTCATGCCTGGCGCCCATGGTTAGAACGAGATATTCGTCTCTTGGAGCAGCCCCAAAGAAGAGCTACCAAGGTAACACGTGGGCTATCCCGTCTCAGTTACTAACAGCGCCTTCCTTTACTCGGTGCTATTCAGCATACCGACGGCTTCGCGGAGATGGCGTTCTCACAGACCGGATACGAACTGAAAGTGAGCACCTACATATATCATTGCTAACCCTAATCACATATAAACAATGTCGATTTCATCACCAGAAACCAGTAACGCAACACCCGTTTGGATTGTAGGAAGTATTTTTCATATGATAGCCCAACACCCGGAAGCCAACTGCCAAGTTGTATACTTCCATAGCTTAAACTCTCGCTCTGCGTCTCTTCCAACCCAAAGTGGAGCGGAAATATCACAATAGCACTCTTAGGTATTCGCGGCAACACCAACCCTGACTTACAATGCGCACCAGCAGAGCTGGTTAATGGCACAAAACTAAGGGTGCCGGAAGCATTCATATATATATATATATATATATATATATATATATAAGCCTGTCACATTTCCGTCACACAACCCGCCACACAAGTTTACTCACAGCCATTTCTAATTTGTCGAGTCATTCCGGCCTGTTTGATCCGATATCTTCGCTTCTGTAAGTCGCGTTCCGACCGGCTTGGATTTGTTTTAAGGCTCTTAATTTTGTTGAACGTAATTCTATTACTTCTGGAGGCACGGACAAAGACGTTTATTGGACATTCCATAAAACTTCCCCTGTGCTCTTAAGTGCAGGAGCGACAAATTGGCACACAAAGTAACACACGACCCAGCAGTTTCACTCCCGAGCTAGCGATCACGCAGACATGAGATGATTCACCGCAGATGCACTAGTTAAATAAATAAATTTGTATATGTAGCGACAGACGGTACACGGCCCCATAAGTGGGAGCGATCGTTTGTATAGTGAATACGTTTCATAACATTAAATAAAGTTTATTAATAGCATTTCGGATCATGATTATTTTTCCCTGGGTCCTAGACTCGTGCACCTCATATGTAAAATTTACGAATGTTTGTATCATCAGGAGTAGATAATAAAGGTAGGGACTACTAGGCTGCAAGACACAGGATTTGGTATTGTATGTAATGACATGCAGTGGGCAGGCTAGCTGTAAGCGAATATTTGCTCATGTGTTTTTTATACCAGCTTCTGTCAATGTTTCTAGAGTACACTGTGAGTCAAATATCTTCCAAACATTTGGTATAATGAGGAAGGTCTGAAGGAGACTTCGAAACGTGACATGGCTTGTACACATGCGTGTCTGTAGGGGTAATTTGTTCCACAGATGTGTATCTCACTAAGAAGAAATTAGACCGAATTTTATGACTTGAAAGGTTTGTACGTATCAAGTAGCCGCCATTACGTGTGGGGTAGACTGCAGTCTTCCGTAGTTAAAGTGCGGTGCTGTCTGCGTAAATTCGTTGGTTTATAATATTGTAGAAGAGAACGAAGTTGTTCTTTAAGCGTCGCAGCCAAAGTGGATCCAGTTGGAGTTTTCGACAGCGATCATCATAAGTCAGGTTTGAGCAGCGCCCCATGATCAGCTTGGTAAATGATCGTTGGACATTTTCCAGAGCCGTTAGGTCTTTCTTTCTCAATTGGCTGTGAACGACAGTACAAGATTCCAGAGTCCGTCGTACTATCGTCTTGAATGACTCAAGTCGTGCTTCTGGTAGGGAGAAAGTTCTGGTGATATATCCGCATAACTGTCTTGCTTTCGCAACCTGATAAAGAACATGTTCGGAGAAATTGAAAGAGTTGGAGTATCTAATCCCTAAGTCCCGAATTGAGTCAGATGTTGGGATCACGTTTCCATCAAGTATGATGGAGCCTTCTGGAATGCGGCATCTATACCCAAGTACTTGGGATTTCACTGCGGAGAACTTCATTAATAAACGCTCACTGGCTATATTTAGTGCGGATAGGTCTTCACAGATGTTCCCCAGACATATATGTAGTTGGTCTGGATGAAATGAGTAAACCAGTTTGATATCATCTGCAAACAGAATTGGGTGTCCATGTTTGACCGGGTCACATATATTGTTTACGTAGATTAAGAAAAGTAGTGGTCCGAGCACACTTCCCTGGAAGACACCGCTGGTTATTGGTTTCAGTGTAGAATGTTGCTGACCGATTTTAACTACCTGAGTTCGACCGTTTAGGTATGAGTCGAACCAGTTAAGCAGAGGATTCCCAATTCCATATGACTCTAGAGCAGACGGCAGTGGCTTGTGCGGCACGCGGTCGAACGCCTTTTGCACGCCCAATAGAATTATAATAATTGCCATTCTTCTGTCAACCATAATCGTGACGTGATTCAGAAATTGTAGCTGGCATGTAACGCAGGAGCGTTTTGCTAGAAAACCATGCTGTGAGGGGTTGATCAGATCCAGTCTTGTAAGATATTGAACAATGTTCTTCTTGACTATTCGCTCTAGGGCTTTGGAAGCAGCAGAGGTGTGATTTATTGGGCGGTAGCTTGACACTTGATTTCTCGGGCCACCCTTGTGCTTAAGCATCATAATGGATTGCTTCCATTGAGTTGGAAAGCAGCCGGTAGCGAGTGAAAGTGTGAAGATGTTTAATAACAATAGAGCGAGGCTTTCTCCTCCGAGTTTTAACACAGTTGGGGAGATCCCATGTAGACCTGGACGAGTTGATGGTTTTATGGAAGCGATGGTACTTTGCACCTCTCTTAACGTCACAGGGATATTGCAGTATAGTTCGGTCGTTCTTTTTGGAAGTGGAGGATGAAGTGGCTGAATGTTGGGGAGAAAACAGGAGGCAAAACTAGGGTTCATAGTCTCGCATATACAGGAGATGTCGCGCGCTATTGAGCCATCGTCTAGAGCCAACGTTTCAATTTCCTGAAGTGGTTTAGGGTTCCTTCTTTTGAGTAGTTGCATCAATGTACGCACTTTCTCAGGATTCCTGAGTACCCGGCTTTCTTCTTTGTTTTTGACCGTTTGGGTTAGACGTTGTAAATGTAGTAAATTTGTAGCAATGTTGCGAAGCTGTTGTTCCTGCGATATAGCGATTTGAGTTTCTTTAGTTTGGCTTTGGACCGAAACTTGAGTTCACCACTATGTTCATGGGTATTTCTCCATACAGTAGGTGCCAGTAGATCCACAACAAGGGCAATATTGTTCATAAACTCACTTGTAACCACAGTAGGGTTGAGTTACGAATGACGTTTTCCAATTCATGGTACTGATAAGTTCGTTAAATGATTTCCAGTCCACATGATGGAGGTTGCGAATGGGTTTTAGCATTTTACTTGGTCGTTTAGTTGAATCTATAGTCATATCACAAAGCATCGTGTTGTGATCACAGCCAGGTAGTGGATTATCAATGAATGTATAAGCGTAAGCAATTCCCATCGTGCATACAAGGTCTAAGGTAGTGGCACTTCTGGTTGACTCTCTAACATTCTGGGTCCAGCCATTGAGGTGAATACATGGGGTGATCTCCTCAATCTCCGCCGTGTTTCTGAGTGTAGGCTGCATCCAGTTAACATGTGGTAGGTTGAAATCTCCACACATAATTTTGGATTTGTATGTGGCGCTGGAAGCAACATTGATCATATCGATTAGCATTTGGGTTGCACATTGAGTAGTTCGGGGCGGCCGATAGATACGCAACCAGTCATCCGGCCAAGTGAAACGCACTGGCCGGCCGTTCCATAGCTTTTCTCTGCCAATTGAATCAAGAACGCTTAAAAACTGCTTCTCTAAAATATCCTGTTTCTATATAGATATCCCAAGACGGCTTTTAACGCTTCAAGTTGAATCTAGCGGGCACGAACGCTGCTAAGTAATCCGGCCCATTAAGTGGCCGAGCCCGAAACAGACAATAACTTCCTACCGTGTGTGCATCGGTTTTAATAATTGCTTGTTTTTGATTGGTTACTCAACGAACAGCACGCGTTTGCGCCCGATGGATGCGACGTGAAAGCACAACGTATCAGCTCGAGATATCAATGGAGGAACATGATTTCCTTAAGGAGAAATTTGAAAGTGCTGTGGAATCGATTGATTGTGAAATGATACAGTGTCTCAGCTCTGACCACATTCTATACAGGTGATTAGTAGTTATGAGATCTCTGTTCTACACCAACGAACAAATCGGAACGTATACAATAAAGCCATACCGTTTCATTCCATCCGAAATAATGGAATGGGCACCATAAGGTACCTATTCAAACGTTTTTATCCACGCAGGCACTAGAGCGGGAAATCTGCAGCGGTTTTGTGTGGCTCGTATTGTTATTTTTAAAGGTTCGACTACTCAAAAAGTATTGCATAGTTTGTTTAAACTGGCGGAAGTGCCAATAGGTATATTTTATTTCCCGACAATGCGAGATCCAGTCCAGTACAGAGCTGATCGTGCCGTTTTACATTGTGCTGCATTAATAATGTGTTAAAAAGGCGTTCATAACAGTCTCTAGTGCAGCTGTAAATTCGCGTTACGCAGCGTGGTCAATAGTGCGCACATATCTCACAAGACTTACCAAATAAGGAATCGTCCGGGTTCGAGATGAAAAATTACTGCTTTGAATCAGCGAAACGTTTTCTTCAACCGGTTTGAATCCGCTCAAGAGTGTTTTACGAGATGCCTAGCATCACCAAATACATCGGCATTTCTTCCCAGCCAATAACGCTTCCCATAGCATTTGAAGAAACTCGTGTTTGTGCTACAGCTACCATTGTTGAGCGATGATCACGACTTTTTGCGTAGCTATTTCATTCCACATGATCATCAGACATGATACTACATATTACTCGGCTTCCACTTGCCCGACAGAAAAGTGGCACATGAGTTCATGAAAAATACCATGCACGGCGGGTAAGTGTATTTCTTAGGACTGTAACCCCATACAATGAGGTCCGCACTTCTTGGTGACTTGGCATTTTCTATCTTATTATTAGCTACAAGTTGATTTGTAGTAGAGCGCTCAATACTTTGGAGCACCTCGTTGCCGGAAAGCCACGTTGATTTGCGTGAATGCGCGCATCTCAAACGAAAGGAGAGAGGCTTTACAACATCCGTTTCACACTAGTGTACAGTGGAACCTCATCAGTCATACAGCGTCGGATACATTCCTGCAAACCTATATGCCAAGTACGTAACTAATCGTCTGTTGCAGACTCCGATGAGAGCCAAGTAATAGATATAAAACCCAATCTAACATGGTATCTCACCGATGGCACCTGATTTTAAACGGTGATAAGAACTACGTGCTCATTCCGTGCGTTGAAAAGGAGCCAGAACCGGACATATGCAGTGGAATGCAAAGTAAATGGCCTGAAATATCGCCAAAAACACAAACTCTTCAGCCGCAATTATACGGTGGGTGGAAAATTCTGATGTCAAGGATTTGCAAAGGAAACAAACTTGACAACAGACCACAACTATGTGATGGGAAACGTATCCGAGTGACATCGTTCAGCCAAGCTACTAAGGCAAGAACAGAATAACTGAGTAGCTTGGTGTAGCGAACATGTGAAAATAATGGACTCGTCTGCTATATCCAGCTGCAATGGAGGTAATAACAAGTAGAGAAGCGTTTCACGACCAGACGGTTTCGCGGTACATGATCGGTAAATACCTTCTGTTTACAAAAAAACAGTAGGGGGTTAGATGTTATCCATCAATTACACGACAACCAGACGCATCAGACAGCCATTCCAGATTTGGACATGTTCTGTACGACCGATTTATACTCCCGTTAAGCGCCGGTCGTGATTATTCCATTTGCTCTCAGTGGGATTAGGAATCGCGACCCTGTACTTTAGAGTCCGTAGTTAAGAAGATTGAGTCAAGTGGGGAGCAGTAACGACCAAAATGAGCAACAATATACCTCTTGATTAGGCAAAACAGTGAGCTTAGAAAAGCATCATGTAACATCACATAAGGACACGCCAAGTTCAGACCGGGGTTAACAAAACACCGAAAGATTTAAGGATGCTGATGTTAGAGAACAACAAGTGATCGCAAACTTTTATTTGCGCTAATATAAACCGTACACCTAGACCAATGACAAATACTAGAAGATTATGCGATCCGTCGCTACCGTACGATAGGCTCTGTTTTGCGAGCTTCAAGGGAGAAAACCCCACCTGTAGCACAGTACTGGATAGTGAAAATAGAGAGCTGGTAGATATGCATCTGTGTTGATGCATCATAATCAGTTCGGACACGTGTATGGATTCAAGTCACTGAAGTCTGAGCGCCTGCTATTATCACAGCTGCGCCACATGCTATTCGGGTGCGTTGCGCTCTCTGTATCTGAAATCCACAAAGTGGGTGTCAAGGAAGTGCTTGAATTCCGACACCGATTTCGCCGCAACAATTTTCGCAGATAAACTGTTCCAATGTTTCACCACTCGACGCTTGAAGCATAGTGAGTGAGCTATCCGCTTTAGGTCCGGTACCACTAGATGGTAGCGGTGCTCGCGAGTGCTGCTTGGTGCGCGCACGTGAAGCAGTGGCATCAACACGTGGAAGTGACCCAGACGCAATATCCGATGGATCATAATGAGACCAACCCTAAAGCGATGATACGACAGGGTGTATAGCACTAGTGGTTTGCATCGCTCTTTGTGGGGCATACCCCGCAAGCTAGGAATGAGCCTGGTAGCCATATGTTGAACACGTTCAAAGCTGTAAGCAGTAGGGGGATTTATTGGGTTGTTGTGTGAGGATTCGTCGCAGAAACACAATGTGGCGAAGAACCGAAATTAGTCTGAGAACGAAGATCCGAGTATCCTCAGCAACCATTCGTGCCATTTTACTCTATGGTTACGAAACATGGCCGATGCGATCCGAAGACACTCGGAAGCTGGAAGTTTTCGACCACTGGTGTCTAAGGCTTATCTTGAAAACGCAGTGGCATTAGTGTATCACAAGTGACAAAACCTGAAAGCGCGAGTACGGTCTTCCGAAGTTCATAACGCTCATTCAACGCCGCAGACTTCAGTGGTTCGGTCACGTCCTCCGCAGACCAGACACTGACATCACTAGGGTCGTGGTTTCACCCTCGCCTTGCCAGGGTTAGTGTCGTCGCCGTGGTGGACAACTGAAAAGGTGGATCAGTGCAGTGAAAGCAGATGTCGATCTTCTGGGACTCCATGTTGTGCATGGTGCTCTTCACTGGAGGAAACACCGGACCAGTATCTGCGTGGAGCTTGCCGCCGAATGTCGCGCTCGAGCAACTGCAATTCGCAACATTCATCAAGCCGGCTCATCCTGTCGCAGGAGCTAGCCACAGTAAAGTAAGTAAGTATTCGTCGCAGTTAGACTCAGGCAGACGGCCACCATACATCCAGGAAAGCGCTAGACGGCCGTTTCGTTCTACTGGAACTCACTAGTAGCGCGCACCCGATGAATCCTGTCGGATTGGAATCCACGATCTTACTCTCGCGAGCCAGCGACTTATGTCACTGGGCCATGGGTGACGGCAGCGGGCCGCCATGGCTGTTATCTAACTGCGATATAGTGCGACTCATCTTCCAGTGTCTTGCATGTTATGAATGTGCAGAAGAGAAGGCTGGCCTCCAGAGCAACAACTTCCTTTGCAAGCCGCCATCAATCGAGGTGGCATGTAAGCTGCTAAGGCGACTGTTGATTACCTGTAAGTAGTAGGATGATTTTTTGGGTTTTCGCGAAGATCCGTCGAAGTTCTACTCAAGCAGATAGCAAGTGCATGTGCATAAATGAGCTAGACGGCCGTTTCGTCCTATTTGGGACTCGTCAGTAGCACGCATTCGCTGAATCCTGTCGGATTCGAACCCACGAGCTTACTCTCGCGAGCCAGCGACATATCACTGAGACTTGGACGACGGCAGCAAACCAACATGATTGATATCTAACCCCCATATTGGGGCTTATCCTCCACTGTCAGGTATGTTATGAACGTGTAGAGGACAGGGCTACGGTCGCCCATGGCTCAGTGACATAAGTCGCTGGCTCACGAGAGTAAGGTCGTGGGTTTGAATCCGACAGGATTCAGCGGGTGCGCGTTACTAACGAGTCCCATTAGGACAAAACAGCCATCTACCGCTTTCCTGGATGTGCGATGGCTGACTGCTTGAGTCTAACTGCTGCGAAGGTTTCAGTATTTGCACCTCGCCACGAGTGATCGGGCAATAGGCTCAAACTTCTAAGTAATAGAGCAGTTTCGCCAACCGAATCGGGAGGTTAATACTTGTGGGATCTGCAGTCAAATGGCTAGTCGGACACAGAGGAACCTAACATTCACATAGGAAGTGTTGTGTCGGAGCCCCGCGACTACTCCCCCCTGCTTCCGGTAGTGAGAACACGAAGGACCGAGTAGAAAATGATGTTACACGCCGCACGCCAAACCGGCCACCAAGCGTCTGCGTGTGCAACTCAATCACGTGATTCAAATTAGGGCATATACAGAGGCTATGTAGAAAGGCTGACAATCGATTAATCAAAGCTAGTCATTCCAGGTGTGAAGGATCGATACGGTGTCTCACGAACGAGCGAAATGCACAGAGTAAGGGAAAAGCTATTAAGCATAAGATTCTGTGTCAACCCAATCTAGTCACAAATGGGGTGCAACAGAAAAAGTATGCGGAGAACGGTAAAACAAAACGGCGTGGAAAGGGGTGAGTGGGGCAAAACTCGCAAAACAACGGGGGTGGTGGAGTATTCCTACCTCCGCTATAACATCTCTCCCTCTTTGAAAAAACTAGTATCCTGAGGACACTGTAGCTCTTCAAACAAGGGGATCGGCCTGGGTCCACATGCATCCAACACCAAGGTGGTTCGGCTCAGGCCAAGTGTGCAGTCGTTCGTTTGAGTATGTTGTCAGCACAGAAGTATTCGGGATATGTATCCCCACTAGTGCAAGACATGATACAACTCGTTGACTCACTGATAAAATACAGTTTCTGAATTCCTTTCAGTTTAGAAACATTTTTACCCGTTAGAAATTTAGGTTTGACTGCCGATGTGCCGAGTCCTGGCTGGGTTGAGAGAAAAATGGTCTTGCTAGTATGCAACGTTTCTGGTCGTAGCGACACCAGAACATTGCTGCGTTTCAGTGTAGGGTATTTTCTTTTATGTGGAAAGTCTGTGCGAAGTACTGCAAAAGTCGCCTCCCTTGCATCGCCGCGAAACCGGTTTCTTTTGAAGTTGGAACTTGTTTGTGATCTTGGAGTATGTTTGCATGTGAATTTGTACGCGTTTTGACAAAAATGAATTTTGTGAGTAAAATTTCGCTTAGCATACCTCTCACAGTCTTTCCAAGATGTAGTCGGGGGCACATCTGGATTCACATAAAATGAGCACCATTGTGACAACTAACAGTCCTCTTAGCAACTTCGCCGGCATTGCGGAAGAAAAAGGAAGCAAGGCATCAGTAGTAAACCGGTACGCAGTACCGACGCATAGCTGCCGCGCACGTGGGCTAAGGATACTGCGAAAGTCACCCGGTCCCTATGCAAGCTTGAACCCGAGTCGTCGGATTGCAAAGCAGGCTTGTAATACCTAAGGCTGCGGGATTGCGAAAACCTGTGACTCAATGGTTACTCTCTTACGAAATGGTGACCTATTCGGTAGTGGGAAGTAGAAAGATTAGAATAATTCGACAGATAAATTCCGTTCCTTAATCGGAGCTCATGCACCCATGAGAGTAAGTCTCGGCTCCTTCGATCTGAGGCGCCTGCAGAGCAATGCTGGTGTCGGATGGCATCAGCGTGTCCGCAACGACGATTTGTGTGGGCGAGTGCTAGGCAATGATAAAGAGATTAGCTCGTAAAAACAACAGATAGCACTGGAGAAGTTTCGTTGACTTGGACAAGTACTACTTATGCAGGATTAAAGTTTACCGAGGAGGGCCTTGTTTTGTTTGCTAGATGTAGGTTGGCGCAAGTCTCGAGGGAAATGAAGCCACTGAGAACCAAAGTGGACGCTGTTGGTCCGTCTCACATTTTACGCTGAAGCCACGTGACTAGGCTTATGCTTGGCTCCAGACATTACAGGACATGGCTGGTAATCGGCATCCGTTGCGCGTCTGCTGCCATCTCCCACTCAGACAAACTGTGTCTGATACTGGAGGGTATTGGCTGATTATGACGCGGGGCAGTGAAAGTTGCAAGCAAGCTGTCTCGTTGATGTCACCTTATCTTGCACGATAGCCAGCTGCCTGTGACAGTATGTTGTTGACACAAGCTCTAGGCGCCTTGATGCTGAGTGTCTGCTTAGGGAGTTAAGATTTTGCTCTAGATCCCCCTTCTCCCTTATTATTTAACGTTCTGTGGGTCACTGCAGTCGTGCAGTAGCGAAGCATCAGTTCAAAAGGCTGATGTACTGCGGTTGTTGTTGACGATGACTCGTGCAACATACCGCTAGGAGTCTGCGTGACACGGATGTGGCGAAGTAGGCGAATTCCTTTGCCTGTCCTTTTTGTATGCGAAAAATGCAGAGTGGACGAAAAAAATAAGTAAAAGAATAAAGCACAGATTTAGAGACCTGTGCTTAGAGAAACAGGAGTATACAAAAGTGTAACTAACACAGCTGGTTAAGATACCACCAAATTGACCAGCATCGAAACACAAGCACAAGCTCGGTAAGCCATATCGTTCCATTCCACATTTCTGTCGCTTCCATCACAATAAGTCAAGCGGTTCCGTTAACTCGTGGAAAGCAGGCGAACAAAACATTTGATAAAAAATATTGATAGAGATATAAAACAAGCAGTCAACTAAGCGAACTCGATGTAAAATGTACCGAACATGGCATTTAGGAACACCATACGGACTTTGTTTAAAGACCGAATGGTAAAAATCAATTCAAGCCACACGGGATTCCGACAGTTAAAGAAAAAGCGGTATTCAGCATCATCATCATCAACAGCAATGCATCGCATGAGGCCCCAATGTGCACGAATCATGGTGCCAATTTTCCGAATAATGATGACAGCAATTCAATCTCACCACTGGCACAGAAATCCTCAGCCCCCTCACATGAACAGGACAACTTTAAATCGCACAGGTGTGAACAGGAAACATTTAGGGCTCAGAATCGGGTAAAGGGGTCCAGAAAGCAAAAGTGACCGCTCCAAATGGTAATGCCACACAAACTCTGCTTCGAACGATTATTGCTTCGACATCAGCGGTGCGATAGTCTAAACAGGTTGGTGAACAGCTGGACACTTCCAAGAAGTTCATGTCTGACGGGCTTAGCTGATCTCAAAAAAGAATACGTCCCGAAATTGAGTAGTAGTGTTCATCTGCAGCCAGCTTAGGTGCAACTAGGAGCAAAGCAAAATGTCAGCGGAGCGTATAGGACTCGCGCAGAAGCATCGCAGCCACTAGCGATTGCATGTGGTCTGGGATACGGCGGTGTCGCACGGACGTACGTAGACTCAAACTGGTGACTAGTGGATCACAAGATTAAAGGGCGAGCCGATTCGCTACCGAGTCGCTCTCACATTATGCTTGCAATAAAACGGCATCCTGGAAGCTAATAAGGATTTGAACTCTGACTGGATATGGTCTACTAGAGTTATCACCATTTTATAGAGCGCTTAGAAAACGTGCATTTGAGTGGTTGCAACATTGTCGGGATCAGGTCAGGTATCACGGAGGATACAGACTTTCGTCTAACGAGCGTCCTGTTTCTTGTGCAGGTAAGTGAAAAACAGCAAGAACAAGCTTTGTACTTTCACGTGTCTGCGTCAGAATACACTACATATTCCAGTATAATTACAGTATTTCCGGAAAAAGGTCAAACCGACACTTATCCAAGCCTCTTCTGAAGGCTTCTACAGTCTCACATTCCAATAAATCAGAAAAAAGTTTCTCCCAGATGTTAAGTATTCGGTTCGTAAAAATTTCGACCCGATGTCCAAACAAGCCGTATGTTGTTTGACTTTCAGGCGATGCCCGCGCAGATGATCCGGGGTAGCGAACTCAAACAACTGAGTAAGATTGATGCCGCCGAGGTCCTTAATGATCTCAAACGTCTCTATCTAATTCCCTCTCAATCTGTGCCGTTCCAAGGAAAATAACCCTAAGCCATCTAGACGATCTTCGTAGGACTTTCCTCGTTGACCTTCGATCATCCAGGTCGCAAGTTCCTGAATCTTTCCCATACGCATAGCGCCATTACGAAGATAGGTTGCCCAAGCCAGTGCTTCAGATGTGGCCAAACCAGTGTTTTATATCACGACAATACTTGTGCTTTAGTGTTAATCAGCGCCTTCCTGAAGAGAAACAACTTTCGTCCAGCTTTATTGGCAGTATGGCGACATTGTGCAGAAGGCGTAAACATGTTCCCTATGTTGACACCTAGATCGCTGGTTTCATCAGCACATTGCAAAAATAGAGATCCCGCAGGAGACTGCACTGCAATTCTGCTACTACTATAGGTCAACAGCTGACATTGATTGGCATTCAGAGGTAGATCCCATTGGCTCGACCAATTCACGACAGTGATGATGTCCTTAGCCAATGTCGCTCGGTTTCCCCTACTAACTAGCTTTAAGTCATCTGCGAAGAAACAGCAGGGATCCTCAAGAAGAGCAGCCAGGTCATGTATAAACATAAGAAACAATGGAACCAGTACCGAACCCTG
>OX104059.1:43284944-43336516 GCA_944474145.2 Dicrocoelium dendriticum | reverse complement strand
ACAGATTGTGGAACCAAACGTGGCGGAAGAGCAATGTGGATTCCGTTCGGGTCGCAGCACTATAGATATGGTGTGTGCGGCTCGTCAGTTGCAAGAGAAGTGCAGAGAACGACATCAGCCTTTGTACTCGCTTTTTGTTGATTTCACCAAGGCATTTGATACGGTGAACCGCGAGGCACTGTGGCTGGTGTTGGGTAAGTTTGGTTGCCCGCGTAAGTTTGTAAGTTTAATTGAATGTCTGCACAGTGGTATGCGAGCGAGGGTGCAGCTGAGTGGAGAGACCTCTGATGACTTTACAGTTGTCTCTGGTGTGAAGCAAGGCTGTGTCTTAGCTCCTGCCCTGTTTAATATCTATCTTCATGCAGTGTTGTCTTGTGCTTTTGATGCGGCTTGTGCTTACGGTGTTCGTGTGGAGCACCGTATTGATGGTGGGTTGCTGAACATCCGTCGTTTCGGTGCGAGAACTCTAGTCTGTGAGACAACTATCCGTATGTTGCTGTTTGCTGACGACTGTGCGTTGTTTTCACACAACGCGGATGAGTTGCAGCACATGACTAGTGCTCTGGCTTCGACAGCGGCCAAATTCGGGCTCACCATCAACACAAGCAAAACTGTCTGTCTCTTTCAGCCTTCACCGGAGGTGCAATCTTCAATATTGCCGCGAATCAGCATTGGTGCTGAAGTATTGGAAACCACCTCCCGCTTCTGCTACCTTGGGAGTGTGATGTCGACTGATCAGCAGCTACACGTTGAGTTGCGTAATCGCGTGTCGAAGGCGGCAGCAGCATTCGGGAAGCTTGAGTACCGAGTGTGGAACAACCATCAGCTTAGCATTGGCACGAAGCTGATGGTGTACAAATCCAAGGTACTGTCCGTTCTTCTATACGGCAGTGAAACGTGGACGATGTACCGGCGGGATGTGCGATATCTCGAGCGGTTCCATCAGCAGTGTCTGCGACGAATTCTGCGGATCGGCTGGGGCGCCAGAGTTGCAGACACGGAAGTGTTGCGCCGAAGTGGGATGTATGCAGTGGACTGCATACTTTTATTGAGACACCTGAGATGGCTCGGTCATGTGAGCCGTATGGATTCGACGCGGATACCGAAACAACTCTTATACGGTCAGCTGAGTATTGGGAAGCGGCACGTGGGGAAACCAAAGTTACGTTACCAGGACATGATTAAAGTGAGCCTCACACGTTCTCATCTTGATTGCAGATCATGGGAATCGAAGGCGGTTGATCGGCGTGCGTGGCGCGATCTAATCATGAAGGCAGTTGCTGAGGTGCGGGAGAAATCCCTCATGCATGCAGAGAAGAAGCGGCAGTTGCGGAAGCGGCAAGCACCGATGAATTGTACTCCATCGACATCGAGCGCATTGTGCTGTAGAACATGCGGTCGCGAGTGCCTTAGTCAGGCAGGCCTAGTGAGCCATGAGAGAGGTCACTCGGGACCACTGCCGAAGCGACGACGGGTCCCGCAGTGAACGTAGGCAGCACCGGCGCAGCGTTTGTAGGCACGCTGAATTCGATTTACTAACCGCATGCTTGCATGCCAAGTCTCTTTATTTCAGGTGGTGGGTTTTTAGTTCTCTCTTAATTCCTTTCTTTCTCATATAAATATCTAGTGGGCCATGAGCTAGGTCCTTTGGGGCCACTACAGAAGCGACGACGCGTCCTGCAGAGAATTACGGCGAGCCGGCGCAGCGTTTGTAGACACGCTAAATTCGATTTACTAACCGCGTGCTTGCATGCAAAGTCTCTTTATTTCAGGTGGTGGGTTTACAGTTTTTACCTTACTGCTTTTCTTTCTCATATAAATATCTCCCTGTACTCTATTCCATTAACTTGCACACATCGCTTCAGCCAATTGTATCCGATTTCCATAACATTTTTGTGTTCGTGGCATACCGTGAACTATACTTCCTGACCTCGTGCACTTAGCTAGGATGTGTTTGTAAACAACTTATTACGTATGCTATTTAATTAAGGTTTATGTCACCGTTTCCTTATGCATTAATCGAGTTTTTCTCTTTTTCTTTCTCTCTCTCAAGTGATTGGCTGTTGTTTGATATCCCCGGTGTGGCTGCGCTTGATGTGCATGTTGACAAGGTGCCTACCTGTCTATTACCCACTACGTCGTCCATACTGGCTCCAGGAGACAGTTGGTCGTTGCTGGAGGGGACGGGGTGCACGGTCCTTGTGGCCGTGTTAGGCTCGAAGAGTGGTTCCATGCACTCAGTGTGGAGCGGACTACGGTCCAGCCACCGCCTTGTGTGCGCTTGATTCCCCAAATACAGTGTGCTTGTGTTTGCCTGTGAAGGAGTGTGGGCCGGCTCCGTTGATGAAACGTGGTTCCCATCCACATGCCTCCCGGTCTTATTCCTTCGGGTTTACACTGGATATGGGGTGTGTGGTTGGAGCTGTGGGTGGTGCAGCGCAAGCCATCCATGGTCCCTCTGTAGGCGCAGGCGTCCTGTGGCTTGCCACAGTGACAGGCAAATCCGAAACCGGATGCCGCCAACCATATATGGGTCACAATCTGTGTGCTGTTATTGTGCCATTGAAACCATGGCGGAATAGGAAAACGTGATTAGATTAAATGATAAAAGAAAACGAACAAACTTTTTGTCCATTTTCCGCACGCAGTTTTTGCGTTTTTTGATGTTTTTATTGGTGGTAGGAAGGGCATTATCCATCCAGGGTTTGTCAGTGAGCGAGATACTACCCGGTTGCCCAGACCGAAGTAGAGTGTTGTTTGAGGGGGCCCCACCCTGAGGCTTTGATCCTGGGTCTAACCTACAAGGCACTAAGACGATATGAGGGTATCGCAACCCGTTGAAAGCCGGTGACCAAACAAGTGGTTCATACGCCTTTAGAACCGCATAGGACCAGGAGCCCGACACACCTATGAATTACAATGACACTGAGAGAGAGACAAGTGTCAGTGATGTTATTTAGTGGTGAGTCACATCCGCCACGTCACAGTGTTGTTAAAGGGACATATGTGGCTTTTTATAAGGAGAACGCTTGCCAGGCGAAAACCCACCAAGTCCTGGAACACTGCCGCCTAACCATTCGCTGGAATGTGATAATCCTGAACCACTCAGCTGGCACCACGAGGAGATTGTTCGGCAAGCTAGTGTTTTAAGTACCTTTTGGCATGTCTCGTCGATTCTCGAGGCACTGTTTTCCCGGAGTGACTAATTTGTTCACGACAGCCGCTGGGTGTAGGGTGACACTGCATAAGCCGACGGCATTTGTTGGGAGTTGCTAGAGCAAGCGTTCCATGGTATTTGTAACTACTGAGCCAAACTGGAGGAGTAGAGCGTTCGCGCTATCCGCAACATAGTCGTTTAGTCACTGGTGATATTCCAGGTTTTACCTTTCTTTTGTCGTTCACATACCTGTATAGCAGTTTGTTGTTACTCGCTAACTTGAGTACCATGGTCTGTCATTCGTACTTGTCTACTCTAATAAGTGACGTGTAGTAATTTCCAATTGTTTTGTAATTTTTCCATGTTTTATCACATGGGCTTAGCGTTTGTTGCCTCCGAATATCATATCTTCTGTTGTGTTCAGCTTCGGATCCAATTGTTGGTCCGGAATGATACTCGTAATGGTACAACTTTTTGTGGCTGCTTGTATGACCCAGTTAACTTTAACTTTTAATTCATTCCATGTTTCGTTCGCCGAACCGTGAGTCCATAGGTCCCAGTCAACGGTTGTCGCTAGGTAGTGAAGCTTAGAATAGTCAGTAATAGTTCGTTGGGTTTCGGGTTCTTTATCAACCATCCTAACATAACACACAACCAAATATTAGGACTGAATGGTCGCTACTGCTTAGTGGAGGTTCGTGTGAGACTGACTCAATTATCCGTTCTTCATTTGTCAGGATTAGGTCCAGAAGTGATGGCTTGTTTGAACCGCGATGATACAAAGTGCAATGCCCATGAATTCAAGGGGTTTTGATTTAAATGATGACCCATTAGGGGACACTGTGACTATTGAAAGTACTTTAAACCCACTCATTTTAACGTAATGAGAGTACCTTTTTGAAACCGCATAGTAGAGTGCGTTTAACGTAATATCATCACTGTTTTTGCGGCTGAGTTCGGTATCTTGTGGACAACTGCTGAGAAGCAAGGATTACGCAGCTTCAACTTCTGTGATCCGCCATCCCGATTTGCTAGCTGCAGTCGTCAAAACAGTGTGCGTAGGGAATAACGGGGGAATGTTCGGTAATGGCCTCGCATTTAAGATAATTTCGATAGTAAGTGGCAACAACGCCACCGCGCAATGGACGATTAGTACGAATGACCGACATCCCGCTGAGTTCAATCTCTAGATCTAGTATGTAGTTTTGGAGCCGAGTTTTAGTCACTGCTATGATCTCCCAATTAGTTGTTTAATGTCGATGGCGCAATTCAGAGAGGTTAGAATACAACCCTTGAGCATTGGTGTTGCAGCATTGTATTTGTAGACGAATTAACAGCTTGATTCCTTATGAATGACCGGCACTATTTGTGCCGCTCTGTTGGCATTTTTTGAAACTTGTGTTTTTACGGTTGATTGATCTGCGGTAGGAACAACCGAGACTGGCTCATCTGTAACTGGGATCTGTACATCTTGTAGGAATGGTCGTAAGTTTACCTCTGAAAGCCCAAGTTTTCTGTTGTCATGCCACGCCTGGATTGCCATTGTTACCATCTCGGGCGTAACCACGGTAACTGATATCCAAAATCAAATCCCGTTTCCTGGTGGTACTATTGCTGGCAGCAATCACTGCCCATTTTCTCGTAATTTGTATGTGTGCGTAACCTCGCTAAACCAACTGCTTTCTACGAGCTTTTTTCAGTAAGGACACTAAATTTCCTCTTCATTGAAGCATCTATTTTTCGGTAGCTGTATCTCTAGTCTGGAACTTATTAACATCATTGCACCCAAACATCCTAATTCTTATAAAATAAACTTTTTAAAATACTCCTTGGTATAAGTCACCACCTATAGACTGAACGTGCATCCACGTGTATCCACAAGACAAATGCGAAAACCAATATGTCAGCCCACAGGCTGCGATACCACAATTTTTTTCCTCGCTTTGTCACCTTCTTTGGTGGATTGAAATTTAGCCGACCAAGAACTAGCAAGTAATTGGCTTCAGTGACATTGCCTTTGTCAACTTTTCTCCAAAAGCGGCTGTTTTATTTCTATCTCGTAATATTTTATTTCATTAACTGTCTCTATCCAGGGCGTATAGTGCTACTGAATATTCACCCTTCATGGGTTCATAAAGCACATCTCGATCTGAAACATGGTCATGTTCGATCCTTGGCCTACGTTATGCTACTTCGAAAATTGTTGCGAAACAAAACAGTGAACTTGTTCTTCCCGTCGGAGTGGGAAACCGATCCGCCCTTTTTCCACGCGTAACGTCGTGTTGTATCACACTGTCGTACTCGTTGTTCGTCACTTACCGCACGAATCGAAGGCTGTTTGTCCACTGAATCAGCACATTTCTTGCTTTATCTAACAATCTGATTTTTCATTCCTAATATGGCCTAAGAAGACTTTGTTTCTGGATCCCGGCAGTTGGCCTGGGAACAATATCGTTCTACAGCTTAGGGTTACGGGGGTTACGGAGTACGGTCACCGTCATTATCATTGTCAACAACAGTAAATTAGCCATTTGTACTGATGCTTCTCAGCCGTACAACCATGGTGACTTACGGAACGGAGAATAATAAGAGAGAGGGGATCTAGAGCACAATCTTAACTCTCTGAGAAAACATTCAGGGTCATGGTTCATACATTTTGCGAACAACAGGCCGTCACATACAGCTGGTTATCGTTCAAATATAAAGCGCAATCATCAAGACTGCTTCCTTGCGGCTTTCACTGACACTCGTCATAATCAGCCACTACCCCGCAGATAACTCAGCACCATACACCCTCTAAACATGCAGTCCGACTACAACAGCAGACGCACCGCTGGTGCCGACTGCGAGCCATGTCCTGTAAAGCCTCGAGCCAAGCATAGGGCGAGTTACATGGACGCCAGTCTGAAAGGAGAGACGAACCAGCGGCACTGAGTTTCATCGTCAGTGACTTCATTTCCTGCTGTCAAGTGGTTTTTGCCCACCTCGGGCCTTTCGCCACCCTACACCTGGCAGACTAAACAATTTCCTCCTCAGTAAGTGGTGACCAGGCATACGTAGTGTGTGCTCATGCCAACGCAACTTAGTTAGTGCTATCTGTTGTTCTAACGAGCTAGCTTATCACTGCTAAGTACTCGTCCACGAACATCTTCGTTGCGGACACGCTGATGCCATCCGACACCAGCAACGCCTCGCGGACAAGGATGATCAAAGACTTGAGAGCGCTGCAGTTCCTCAGATCGAAGGGGCCCAGTTTCACTTCCATATAGTAGGACGGCTTTTCAGATGGAAGGAAACTCCTTTCTAATGCCAAAAATGTAGCAGATTTAGGAAGCCATTTCTGGCTTTTGTACTACGTGAACCGTCTTCAGTTTCTATGCACCTATCGTTGCTTATGCAGCTGCCAAGGTAAGTGAACTGATTAACTACATCGAGTCTCGCTATCAACGGTCACTGAGTCATAAAGTGGTCGGTGCTCCTGCGGTGCGGTCATCATGAACATCATAGCCTATTCTTCGTCAAAAAAGTGTCCAGCCAATTTTCGTAACCACTCCTCAGGTTAAAGTCTTAACATCTGCATGAGGGAAATTCGCTTTGTGGCTACAGCTAGCCTATATTCAAATGATGGCGGCGTAATCATGTGAACACGGTAGCCATGAAGGGGAGTACCGAGAGTTGTGATCACATGCGTACTTCGGTGTACAATCGTCATGTAAGGGTACTGAAGCAATCAATTGCTCTAAAAGTGAGCCACCCTAGGTGTTGCAGGATTGGGACCAACCGTATCTGTGCCTGCTACATTTTATATCTCCTAGTGTGAATCACTGGTAAATATCGCACATTCGATTGCGCTTCATTGCCTATCAAAATCGTGAAGATGGCGTTCCGACAAAACGGACGCGAACTTTAGAACCCGAATGGAACTGACCTACCATCAATAGGGAAATTGTTTATCACTGGCCTAAAACGATTTCATTTTTCAACATCCGTGAATTCAGCGGCTATTTCTGAATGTGTGATCTCAGTTTTGCAATTGTTGGACCCTGGTAATATGAAGGAGTGAGAACTGAGTCCCTTTGATAAGCATCAGCTATGAACACGCACGCTGAGAACCAGACTTCCGTTCTCTAAAGACTGGTACATGACAAATTCAGACGAATTCACTCGCGTCAATTAGTTAGTGGACTAGAGTTTGCAACTCCGGTTCCTGGTTCACTTGCTGATTTTGGACATCAATGTAAATATTCACAACAGCTCTTTATTCTCGTCTCACTCAACCTCCCATACGGCTTGTAAGGTTGTATATCAGCTTGCCACCCATTCCGCCAACGGTGACCATGGCAACAAGACATCTGTTGCCCGCAATTTGGCTTAGTCGGAAGTTGTTACAATGAAACCCAGACACATCAGCCACTTCCGTATGCTTACCGCGTAATTTATTTAAGCACAGTGTCACCGACGCAACGAATCAACCTACGCAGGACCTCGTGTGTAGAGAAGTCGGCTACCTGTCGTTACATACGACTAACACACCCTAACGCAATGCTAATGATAAGGCGAATGTAACCGCCTTTGCATGCAAAGACGATGGACTCGTTTATTCTGCATTCTAACCTTTTAGATTCATCGGAGTCGATCGGGATGTATTGGGCATGCTAAGACCTGAAAGGTGTTTTGAGGCTAGCATTAAAGAGAGTCTCGATCTGGGGCTATGCGTTGCAGATGCATCCACAAACATCTACCTGGACATCCAATTTAGGCTGCAGGTATTCGAGCTAGCTGGAGTGCTAACTCGCGAGCAAAAGTGTAGATAGATTACCAACAGATTCCACCTCATCATCACCCTCACACTTTAGTTAGCGGTGGGAGTCAACTCAACTACAGTGCCGCAATACAATACAATTACACGGACATAAAAGAAAAAAATGAAACATGAGTAATAAACTCACGCTAAACAACATCGCACTTGGTTTTCCTTATGCATCAATATTCAGATCGTGCTTGAAGAGGGAAGGGCACAGAAACTCAACACAAACACCACCGGAGGTGGCTACTCGCATTGTCAACCACCGTATCCAATCAATCCTGGTCATCCTCTTTCGAATTCCAACTAGGGAGTCGTGAGACGCCAACCGATGTAAAGCTCAAGGTGACGACCCTCATTATTCTTGACCAAGTCCTAAGTTGACCGCTTACCCAAATCTCACGTGTCTCGGGAGTCAGTGGGCTGGCATGCGCAACGTGTGGCCCAGTCATCGGTGCCTGGTTTGTGAAGTAACGGTGCCGAGTAATCTACTAGCTCTTCCTGCGCCATAAATAAGACGGCAACGACGTTAACTACTTGTGATATTTTTACCAGCCATGAGCTAAACTGCGAAAGCACCGACGGTCGAAAGTAATTACCCTCTTTCTATTTGTTGATCTGACTAGCCAGACTGTCGCAACAAGATTGGACCTTAACGTGGTGCGACCATTTGCTTACGTGGTCGACTTGTTGAGCTATACTGGGTGGGTCCCCCGGACCCTTTGAGAGCTACTCCTACCCCATTGACTAATAGTTAGAGGTCAGACAAATTCAGTCTCCAGGTGGGAGTTGGAATGCAATGGTGTCCATTTATGTAAAACTACACCACTGCCACCCCGCTGCCTTGCGGACAGACTTTTGCGCCAAATTCTTTGGCTTCTTGTCTACATCTGGGCACCCTGGCTGTATCTCAGCTCACATACAACCATAACAATCCCCTCGAACGTTAACTACATCCTGCATCGGCCGTCACGCAGCTCATCAAGGGTCGCCTTATCTGCTACATACAGCAGGTCAGATAAGCGAAAACATGCTACTGATGGTGTCTCCCTTCTTTTTCCACCTGTCTCTCCTACTCCCTACCAACCCCATTACTAACTTTCGTTCTATAATACACAGCTTAGTTGACAGCAGCCGTAATGCCACCACCCACTGGACGCCCATCAGCAAGAATCCCCTATAAGGCCACGCTGTCCCGTTTCGTTGGCCACGTTCAACATTCGTACTCAAAACAGATAAGTCAACAGACTGCACTCCCACGCACCTTGGGTACACTGGGTATTGACGTGTATCGCGTATCCGAAACGGATCAATGACCCTCATAGGGTTTTTGAATTAACTGCACCCGGTTTTTCTCTAGCTATTGGCTGCATGCATCCACAGACACTGATATGGCAGCCTCTGTTCAAGCTGGGGTAGGTATCGTGCTCAGCTCCAAGGCTGAGTCATCGTTGGTTGATTGGATTCTGGTGAACAGCCGTTTGTGTGCAGCCCGTCTGACGATATCACAAACTTATTTCACGAAGTAGTACAAGATGCTGTTTGTTTGTGCCTTCCGCTCTCATCGACTGCAGTTCTGGTGCTACCAGGAACATTCTACCACGTACTGAACACGCTACTAAGCGATGTTTTCAGTTTAGATATCAAAATACTTGCATGGGATATGAATGCACAAGTAGGTATTCTGAGCTTTTCATAAGCTCAGTTAGGTGGTAATTATGAGCTTGACTTCTACTGTGCAGACAACGGTGAGCGTTTTTTACAACTGTATGCGGAACACCAGCTGTTTCTTATCACATAACCCTGCTTTCAGACACACGACGCCGAAGTGTCACTTGGCGTCCTCCTGTAACTGGCCAGAGATGGACACAAATAGACCACATTGCCATGGGTTACAGGTGGCGTGATTCCGTCCTTGATTGTTGCTCGTTCTGGAGTACTTGCGTCGACTCTAATCACGCTTTCGTACGCTGTCGCTTTTCCATGAACTTTATCGGGAAGCACACTAAGGGACTCCCTAAGTTGGCAACTAAGACATTATCCCAGCCCGCGGTCAAGCAAGCCTACCAAGCTGCACTGCGTACCGAACTCTCGTTCCCTTGTTCTAATAACACTGAGCTTCAGTGGAATAGCATCTTGGTCGCCATACACGACGCAGGTGCATCTGTTGGTGGTACTATCAATCTTCAACACGCCAATCACTAGATATGCGAGAAATCTTTACATCCAGAAGAAACCTCTCAGCTGGCTCTGAGCACAATGTGACCAGCCGCACTATTAGGCGCGAACTAAAGTGAGTCCGCGTGCTGAAAATGAAGCCTGGTAGAAGCCTGTGCTCAAGAAATGGAGGAGGCGGGAGCGGTAGGGAACTATCGCAAGCTCTTCCAGCTGATCCGCAACACTGATCCCACGAAACCAGGCTTCAGTGAGACAATCAAGGACAGCGCGGGTGCTCTGATTCACAACCTAGTGCACCGTGTGGCTCGTTGGGCGGAATATTTTCAAGATCAGTTCAGATGGCTCCTGCCTCTTTAACTCTTCCTACTCAGGTGATGCTGGGTGAGCCATGGGCGGTTAGTTTAGAGGCTCCATCGGAGGCTGAGGTCCGAAACGCGATTACAGCTCTCAGTCGTTTTCGTGCTGCTGGCCCGGATTCTCTCCCACTTTCACTATTTAAGCATGGAGATGAAGTCCTCTGCAAAGCACTGACCTCCATGTTGGAACATGTCTGGAAGGGGGAGACCGTCCCGGCCAACTGGAGTGAATCGATTGTAGTGGCAATATACTAGAAGAGCAGCTTCACCGACTTTGCTAACCCCAGAGTTGTTGGCCTAGCACCCGTAGTGACAAAATTACTAGCCTCCATTCCCGTTCGTCATCTCACTGTGGAACGTGAATCCCGGATTAGGGAAAAGCTGGCAGGCTCCCGCCCAGGACGTGGCTATATAGACCAACTATTCACTTTGCAGCAGGTGCTAGAGCAGCGCCACGCACGCTCCAACCTGAGAAAGAGTGATAAACATCAATAGAAAGTTTACAGCGCTACTTTGCGAAGCGCCTAATGAGAAACTCTAGTGATCTTACTATGACCGCTGCTGTGAGATGAACATAGAACTTCACTGGTTAATGCGACCTAAAGTGTTTGATATACTCCACAAAGGCGTCTTTACGTCAGATATTGAGGTTGTACTCCAAACTGCCCTCAAGTACAATGTAAGGAATAGACATAACATGTTACAAATCGAAAAGGCACGATCTAGCTTAAAATCAAATTTCTTTCTTAATCGCTATGCAGTTATAGGGAACAAATTACGGCAGAATCTGTAGATGTGTGACTCCAAGACTGTTTTTCGTGCTCTAGTTAACGGAATTGACAGTGAATACAGTGAAGGATATGTTCACGATAGAGGTGAATATAACCACGTTGTATAAGGAAGGGTCGAGTGCCATATAGTATACAACAAAATTCTCTACTTCGAAGTCAACCCACATTTGCCACATTTTTATTTATAAAACAACTTTGTTCCGCACTTCTAACTAACTCTCTTTTCTGTCCGGAGGTATCAATAAACAAATTACGGAGTGATTAGCGAAACCGGTCGATATCATTCCCCACACATCTCGACTGCCTCGTTTGGTTGAACCACTGAAACATAAATTAATTAATGATATATTCTCGATGAAACGAGACACACCAGGGAAGGCGCAATCAAATATCCGTACAAGCATAGCTGCTTTGAAATTTTTGAGCGTGCTGTCTTTTTGAGTTTTTACTTTCAAAGGACGGTCTCAGAACAGTGTTTACAAGTGTCGTACAAAAAATTTGACTTTTGTCAAATTTCGCTTGATCCAAATAATTTTAGATCATCGTTTTCCCCGGATTACGTCGTACCTGTTTTCGGGTATTTATCAAACGTCATCCATCATTTTCGGGTTCAACCTCTGGCTTTTTGTCCGGTATTTTTGTGTTTGGTAATCCGTTTTGCACCTTGTTTTAATCCGTAACTGCTTCTATTGGCTGCCCTGCAGGTAACAGCTTGTCGGTTTTACGTTTTGATACTTGTTTCCCACTCCTTGAAAGCTTCATATCGGATTCACTGAATACCAACGCTAATGTGTCTTCGGCTGCGTTGATCAGCGAATCTAATGCTGTATGCGGCAGCGGGAGCTGCTTAAAGCCTATGAAGGACGAGTCTGGTGGCATGCAGTGCTATGTATGCAACTGCTGGTACCATGAGACCTGTACCGATTTGAGCCCTGATCAGTACACAATGCTTTCGACTAGCGATAGCATGCTGTCCAATTGTCTTCTATGCTGTCGCCATCGCTCTACGCGTCTTGAGGTCAATGAGGAGACATCGAGCAACGTCGGGCTGGGTAACCAGCAGTTGTGGTCTTTCCTCACATCTCTTGATCGGAAATTGGAGTTACTGATGAGGAATATGGGAGTCTCTATTGATGTCGGCTCATTGAAGGAAGACGCAACTAACCTCAATTGCTGTCGAGGAAAATCTGACTGAGGTGGTGGTTACCGTGTCTTGTGTCTCAGCGGTCCAGAATGCCTCTAAATGGGCCTCTGAAATCGTACTAGAAGCCGTCCAAAGCGAGACCGAACTTATGGCCCCTGGGCCCAATAAACGCAAAAGGAAGAGGGCTAAGAAAATCCGTATGGCTGCCTCAAAGTCTGAAGGTACTGAAAGCATTAAGGTATTGGAGGTGGAACACAAAGCTCCAACTCTAATCACCCCAGTTCAATCGGGGAAGCAAAGCGTCATGTCGACTTCGGCCACACCCCCAAAGTCTGAAAAGGCTAGACCGGTGAGGGAGTTGGAGGTAGAACATAAAGCCTCAACGTCGATTACTCCAGCTCCCTTGGCGAAGAAACGCGCCGGGTCACCTGTCAAACCGGATGAAACTGGGGTCGAGTCAAAGACTCGTGAAGGGAATACGCCTCGTCGAGATGATTCTTTTACTGATAGTAACGTTATCTTTCGTAACGTTGTTGAATCCGCATGCTGGATGACCTACGGTGGTTCAAGCTCTGCGTCAAGAAGATGCTTCCACCTGGTTTCCCCGGTGTCACTATTAGGAAACTAACCAGATTGTGGAACGTTGCTATAGATATGCCAAATCCGGCACCCCGACTACTTCGTGTAGTCTTCTCAACCCCGGAGGAACGCAAAGCGTTAATGCGCTTTGCATTCAAACTCAAGCGTAGTAATATCACTGGCAGATCGACTGAAGTTAAAGGCAGCCATCAAAAGCCTCAAGAGCACGCGGGCGGCTGGTGAACATCATCATCATCATCATACACCTTAGCTAGAGGTCCGAAACACCTTAGCTACTGTGCCGCAATACACAGAAAAAAGGAGAAAAATAAGAAAGCAACTGGTGCAAACCAGATGAGCTACCGGTAACCGATGGGCATCGTTCCGGTAAGCTACCAGCCGGCTAATGTGCATCAAAAAAATTACTGTGCAAAATTATATAAGGCTAAATAATGAGATCGTGGTTGGAGGGAGAGGCTAAGAGGGATGGGGTTGGACAAAGAACCTCACAGCACGAACGCCACTGAGGTCGGCTCCTAGCCATATCAGCAAACGTGTCCAACCAAACGTGTTCATCGTCTTTCGGACCTCAACCAGAAAGCCGAGACGCTCCAACGGAGGCCAGCTCAGAAGTGAGGGCCATCATTCCTCTGAACGAAGTCCTCGCTTGGCCACCCATCCTCTTCTTCCATCCACAACCCCGGCGCGCAAACAACGCACGTCACTGAAGTCGGTGGGCTGGCATGCGTAACGCGTGGCCGAGATATCGGAGTCTGATGCGTGAAATAACGGTGCTGAGCGGTTCATTTCCTTTTCATGAGCCGTAAACAAGGCGTCGAACTTGCTCGTTGCTCACGCGGTATTCCCACCATATGTGAGCCAAAGCGCAACGGCACCGGTGGTTGAACCTCACTAGCCTCTCTGTGTCCGCTGATTTAAGGTTCCAGGTTTCACCATCGTACAGTAAGGTCGAACGTACCGCCGCATTGTACACTCTACCCTTCAGGACGAGTGCGCCGGTGCCATAAGTGGCGAAGGTTAGCAAAAGCGCCTCGAGCATTCGCTACGCGGTTCGTGCTTTCATCTTCAATCCTACGGGCGCTGATACAGCTTCTCTGGTTATTGAATTTTTGAACGTCTTCTAGCTGATCTCCACCAATGGTCAGTGAATATGGCGGTCCACGCCAATCTTGGAAGAACGCTTTGCACTTCGAGGGTGCAAAGCGAAGCCCGAAGTGACGGACAGATAGTGCTAATCTGTCCATTGCCGCTTGACACGTTTGTGAGCTGTCATAGATTAGGGCAATATAGTCTGCATACTCCAAGTCAAGAAGTCGTTCACCTGGGAGCAGATCCACATCTTCTACGTCGTGTCCTGTGACGCGATTTCCATGACTTCGTCAACAGCGAGGTTGAAGTGGAGAGGTGACAGCGGGCATCCTTATCTCACATCGCTGAAGATATTGAAGGGCGACGACAGCTTTTCGTAAGCCCTCACTCTGCCCGAGCTACGCGCATATAATGCTCGGATAATATTCACATGTTTCTCAGGTACACCATTCCTGAGTAGGCAGTCCCAAAGTGCATGTCTATCCACAGAATCGAATGCACCTTTGATATCGAGGAACACGACAACGGTGGGCCGCCAATATGTGTGACGGTGCTCCAACAACTGACGCAAAGTGAATATGTGGTCAATGCAGCCTCGACCCCGACGAAACGCGGCTTGCTCTTCACGAATCTGGCTTTCATGAGTGCCAGTCAGTCTGTGAAGGATGACAGAGACAAGCAATTTGGAGGCGATGGAGACCAGACTGATTCCTCTATGGCTGCCGCATTCCAGTTGTGAGCCTCCCTTGAAAATTGGGACTATCACGGAACGGCTTCAATGAGTTGGGACAGTTCCCTGCTCCCACAGTTTGACTAGTAACTCGTGCAAATCATCCACAAGAGCAGATCCCCCAAATTTAAAGAGGACTGGCGGAAGATCATCAGGTCCCGCGGCTTTATTTAACTTCAACAGTTCGATCTCCCATGCGACTTCTTAACGAGAGTGTAGATCCAAATGAACAGCCCAGGGAGCGGGGCGATCAGTCACCGTTGAGTAATCTAACAATTCCGACCGATTAAATTGCTTTCCAAAGTGCTCAACCCAACGCTCCAAACGTTTTGACAAGTTGTGGATAGACTGTCCACTCTCGTCACGTATAGTTTCACTAACACCAGGTCTCCTGCTGCCCGTTTCCCGTATCAAACGGAATAACTTACGATGGTTACCAAGAGCAGCAGCCATTTCCATCTCTGAAGCACGATAAGACCACCAAGATTCGCTGTCTCTCTCTTCAGGAAAGCACGGAGTTTTGCCCGGAGCTCTTTGTGAGTTTCGTTGTGTTCGCTTCCAGCCGGAATATGCCGGCAGGAAGCTTCTATAAGTTGCAGAGACTGTGAAAAGACCCAATATCCATGTTGGCGATTAGATATACCACATGAGGATTTTCCTGCTGCTAGTAAGGTTTGGTAAATATTAGACCAGTGAGCTTCAATTGCATCCAGTGAGCGTTTATCCAACTCGCATGACAGCGTACTTTGGTAAGCATTCAGAACAGCTGGCTTCGTCAGTTGGCTGGTTTCAATGCGCTCACAACGTCGTCGTGGGCGTCCGCAAAAGCGCATCCGCAGGTCAGCACATACAAGTGCATGGTCGGTGTCCACACCTGTGCTCCAATTCGAGCGACAGTTCTGGACGCAGCCTCTCCATCGGTTACTTATCGCAATGTGATCGATTTGCGTTCATAGCTGATTCGAGGCTGGTGGGCGCCAAGTCACCCTCCGGCGAGTGCTGTGTCTGAAATTAGTGCACGCAAGAAATAAGCGAGCATCTTCACACAATTGAAGTAACTGTTCACCATTATCTTTACGGGAGCGTACACCATGTTGGCCGCCCAGATACAGCTCATCAGTGGGTAATTTTCCAACTTGAGCGTTCAGATCCCCAGCCAGCATTACAGTGTCCGAACTTCTTCTGTGGCTAAGGAGCTCGTTCAGTTGGCGATAGAAGTCGTCTTTTACCGAGTCATCGCTGCAGTTAATCGGCGCATAGGCAGCGTTTACGAATAGCTACGTGTTAGTCCCACGTGACTTCGAAGCTTTGAACGTAGCAGCCAATCGGACCACACACATCCTGCTGCTGGTTGGAATCCAATCAACCGGAGTAGCTTCAGCCCGGTTACTCAAGGCGATACCAACACCGGCTTGGCTGGTGCTCGAAGCTGCATCGTCACCGAATAGGCGCAATGAGAAAGTGCTGTTAGTGTGAGCTGAAGGGGATCGCAGAGTGTGTACAGAGCTCGAGTCTTGCAGGTGGGTCTCCGATAAGCAGCAGCTATCGATCGAGAGGGTCTCTAATGTTCGCGCAAGTGCTGTCTGTTGACCGATCTGTAGTAATTTGCGAACATTGAGGCATGCCAAACTAAAGGTGCATCGAGGGCTCCAAATGGAAACCCAGGAATTGGAATGGGCCGCTTGCTTGGACATCGGCCTGTTGACAGCGTAGGAATGACGCTGCGCGTTCACATGTGAGTTGAAACTAAAAGACAAGCGACTATTGATCAAGGTGGGGAGGGCCGAGAATTGTGGGGTTAAAATCTGGGGGGTATAAAAGTGAAGCTGGAACGGGACGATATGCGTGAAAAAGCGCAAGAGGGGGAATAAGAAGACAGGAAGGTTTGAGCAGTAGCATCCAAACCCTATCCAACCTGCCCGATGCGGCAGATAAGGCACCGTTGATTATCCTCTGCGGTGGCCAGAGCATCAGAAATTTGTTTGAAGTGAGATTCATTGGTGATCAAGGCCTTCGTCTTGTGGATTTCCAGGTGGTCAGCCGGAAGTCAAATTCTGCCCTGCTACAACCCCTGCTGGTAGCGTACGACCCAGGGCTGGTCGTGCCGAGTTCCTTCAGGTAGTGTTTAGTAATGTGCGTAGCCTAAGGAACAGGGTACACGAGGTGGGTCTACTTGTAGACAAATTTCGTCCCGACATACTTGCTATCACCGAAACGTGGCTGTCCCCGGATATCACAGATGGTGAAGTATGTTTTCCTGGCTACGCACTGCTTAGATGCGATCGATCCGTTGGTCGCCAATGTGGGGGCGTCGCTCTTTATGTGTTGTAAACTTGGTGTTGAGGACCTGTGTGTTCCAGTCGCTGAATCAAACTGTTGGAGCCCTGTCGACCATTGTGTGCACTTTCTCTGCTCAGTTTACAGTTGTAGTGGTATATCGAAGTCCTGGAAGTATCTCCAGAGAGGTTATTGAATTTATTCGTACTCAGACTGCCAATAGGTGTCCAATACTGGGTGCCTTCAACCTCCCTGAGTTCTGCTAGGCTGATCTATCTTACAGTTTTGCGATGGGCACTTTCGGTTCGGATCTCCTCGAGCTAACATTGCAACTGCCTTTGCATCAGTTCGGGGACCTCCCGACTAGATATATGCGCAACTAAATTCCGTCTACCTTGGATCTCATTTGTGCGAATTCACACGATTTCTTGAGTGATATTATCTACGGCTGTCCTCTAGGAGCCAGTGATCATGTCTGCATATCCTTTCAATGTGCTGTAACTAAGTGTCATCAAGCTACCGCTGAGGCATGTCCAAATATTTGGCGGGCAGCCTTTAATTCAATGCGAGACAAAACTTCAGTTCTGCGTTGTGCGATCACCGTGGCTGACGCCGTTGAGACAGCCTGGGAGAAATTTAAGGCATACCTCACTGAAATCTCTGCTTCCCACAACCACTCATTAAGAGACGGGTGGCACGGGTGCAGCCTTCTTGGATAGATCATACAGGTAAATATCTGCTCAGGAAGCGCTCTAAGTGCTGGCGAACTTACCAAGCGGCTTCATCAACCAGCACCTACGAAAGCTATCGAGCGGTTAGAAATGAATGTAAGCATCATCTTAGAACTCTTCGTCTTCAGTACGAGGAGGATTTGGCTAACGCAGCCGTAACAAATCCAAAGTTCTTTGCTTACGTAAAGAGACGTAGCGGTACAAACTCGTCTATACCGGCTTTATTACGAGCGGACGGGACCCATGGGCATACCGAGTATGATAATGCTTGTATACTTAGCGACCAGTATACTGGTGTCTTTTCTCATGAGGCCTTTCTACCTCAGGTTGAGCTGATCACAAAAGTTCCAGAGGATTCTTGCCTAACTGAAATCATCATGACAAAGACACAAGTCTTCGGGCTATTACAAGGGCTAAATCCTTCCAAAGCTTCTGGCCCTGATTCAATTCATCCGAAGCTGATGCCTGAATTGGTCGCTGAGCTAAGTGGCACTCTGACATGCATGTTTACAATATCACTCGACAGCTGTGCCTTACCTTCGGAATGGAAGAAGGCAATCATCTATCCGATTTTTAAGGGCGGGGACAGAGTTCTGCCCGAGAACTACCAACCTGTCAGCTTAACTAGTAGCTAAGTTGTTTGAACAATTGGTCAGGATTCGGTGGAGAATCACGTGATTAAGCTTAACCTCAGTGCGGCCCAGCACGGATTCCGTAAGGGATTTTCATGTCTGACAAATTTACTTGTAGCTCGTGGAAGCTGGGCTGAGGCAGTAGACAACGGCCACGCCATCGACGTGCTTTTCGTTGACTTCTCGAGAGCCTTTGATACTGTCCCACACCAACGACTCTCATTGAAGTTGAGACCGTATGGGATATCTGGAGCCGCCCTTAAATGGGTTTCTGCTTTCTTAGAGGGGAGAGAACAGTGTGTAAGCGTGTGGCGTAGCCTTTTGCTTAGACAAACTGTTCTTAGTGGCGTTCCGCAGGGCTCAGTTCTAGGGCCGTTGCTATTCGCAATTTACGTCAATGACCTACCCCTGGAACTTGAGATACCGTCGCTATTGTTTGCTGATAACCTCAAGCTATGGAATATTGTGGATATCCCTGGTGGCTCTGATGCACTTCAGAGTAACTTGGATAGGCTCTGGGATTAGTCAACCTTATGGTTGATGCCCATAAATCAGGCGAAATGTTCTGTCCTCCGCATTGGAGCTGATAGTCCTCCCACGGGCTATGTAGTTGGTGGATGTGAACTCCCTGTTGTCATTCAGCAGATTGATCTAGGTATCACCCATACCTCATTGCTTCACTCTGGGAACAATTGGAGGAAGGCTGCTTGTAGAGGGTTCCGTATGATGTGGTTCATTCGCTGCTCCTTCGGTGTCCTAACGGCCTATATTTTTGTGAAGGTGTTCTCAGCTTTTGTGTGACCTCACTTAGAGTAAGGTATCCAGGTTTGTCCACTTTGTCTTGTAAAGGACAAAATGGAACTGGAGAGGGTTTTACGAGTGGGTACAAGGTTAGTGCTGGGATTACGGGTGTCATTTCTGTAAAATATACTTTCTGACCCGCTGAACTTATCTCGGATCCTTTGTTAACAACTTATTTCATATGCTCATTAATTTAAGATCTTTGTCACGTTTGCTTATGCATTACTCGATTTCTTTTCTTTGTTAGCTTTCTCTCAAGTGATTGGCTGTTGCTCGATATCCCCGGTGTGGCTGCGCTTGATGTGCATGTTGACAACGTGCCTACTTGTCTATTACCCACTACCTCGTCCATACTGCCTCTAGGAGACAGTTGGTCGTTGCTGGAGAGGACGGGGTGCACGGTTCTTGTGGCCGTGTTAGGATCAAAGAGTGGTTCCATGCACTCAGTTTGGAGCGGACTACGGTTCAGTCACCGCCTTGTGTGCGTTTGATTCCCAAATACAGCGTGCTTGTGTTTGCCTGTGAAGGAGTGTGGGCCGGCTCCGTTGATGAAACGTGGCTCCCATCCGCATGCCTCCCGGTCTTATTCCTTCGGGTTTACACTGGATGTGGGGTGTGTGGGTGGAACTATGGGTGGTGCAGCGCAAGCCACCCACTGTCCTTCTGTAGGCGCAGGCGTCCTGTGGCTGGCCACAGTGACAGGCGAAACTGAATCCGGATGCCGCCAACCATACGGTGTCGGCCGGCGGAGTTGAGCGCACTGGTTAAGCATGGGATTCACGTCAGACGAATCAGAAAGAAAGAACTTCATAAGGTGGGGATAATCGGCTCGTCTTTGTGTTAGCCTGATTGCTGATAATAATACCCCTTTAACATTTGTGTAATTCGTCTGCCAGAAAATTATCAGGTATGTTAAACGATGAGTGCGTCTTGAGGTTCCGACTTCCTTAGCTCGGTAGAGTTAGTGGAAGTGGCTTTGTTGGTGTTATTAAAGTTGCAGCGCGTGTCAACGGAGCTACGAATTTGCTTGCTATTCATTAGCTTCCAGGTTGCATCCTATGTGGCGCTGATGCTGGTCATGTTATCTAGGCTTGTGCTATCTGTGGCAACGGTAGGCTGAGGACCAGATCGGCCTCTATATATATCTGTGGATGGTATCGGAGTTACCACTAATTCCGTCTGGGTAGTACCATTTGTGATATTATTAGATCGCTGGATGGGAGATATTGCAACTGAAGATCGGTTGTGTTAGTGGTCAGTCAATCGCAATCACAGAGTCATGAACGTCAGCTGCGCAGAGAAGATTCGTCTGCATAGCCTCGTCACATGCAGTTTGTAAGTGTTTGCGAGGGGTCAGGTGCGTTACTCTGTTTCTTTGGAATAGGCGTATGTATCCGCTCAAGTGGCGTCTTATCTGACCATATAACAATATTCTTAAGTTCGGTTGTCGCGTTTATAACTGACATATTCCGTGTTACAATTTAGCACTCTGTGTTTTTGCATTTCAGTAGCACCGGTCACATTTGTTTTAAGCTCTTCTTCTAGACTGACCACAAAGCACTCTTCATTTTGAAGCGCGATGGTGTCCAGTAGTAAGTGTTTCAGCTTCTTCATATATAGCCTATCTGTGACATTAAACACTATAACATTACGTGAACGAATAACTCGTCCAGGCACGTTAGCGGAAATCACTTTATCTTCTTCTTTGTTTCACCGTTGGTCATGAATCGGCTGATCACTTGTGGCGACGGATTACAGCTTCCAAATTAAAAAAGTATACCCATGCAAACCATATTACTACTGACTCGCTGGCTTAAAACAAAAAAGTGCCATAATTGATTGATCCGCATGACAGAAAGGGCTGAGGCTTCATCGCCTATAATGTATGCATAAAGCAGCCCAAAAAAGACATTTAACACCTAGTTCTGATGGCCTATTTACTATCTTGCCACACAGGCACAGAGCCAATTGGAGCATGGAAGTGCGGGTGAAACCCACCGTGGGAATAACCTGCATGGAAGCAAGTTCCCTAGAAACAGTTCCATGGATGACCGTGTTACTTTACTTGAACTTTCCACAAACTCTACATTTATTTTTGTTCCAAGTTTCTTTATCTCTCTACTTTTTCCAAACTGCTAATCATTTCAAAAACCCATATGGGAACCATTGATCAAAAGACGAATAATTAACTATATTATGCGATCAAGTTGCACATGTTGATAAGACCACCCAGTTGGTCTGTGCCTCGCACTGCTGAGGAATAAAACGTTTATTTATTTATCAGCGATACGTAGGTGGTCTGATAACGGATTAGAAAGTGGGTTACTTAAGAGGAGAAGTGAATTCATAAGAGAAACCAGAGGCCTAACAGCAGCCAAGCTTCCTTACAAGTCTCACATCTCAAGTTCATTTATTCGGTCCTACATTCCATATCATCCAATGTTGTCCTGTGTACTGCAAGGAGTAGGATTATTACCGCTTATGGTGACCACTGTGGTATTGGTCCCTGCAGTAGCTTGACTGGTGACTCTTTTCTTTCTCACAAAAAACACGTGGTTACGGCTTTCATAAGATAATAGTGGTTTTCTCAAGGCGCACAAATGTCAGACGTACGAGGGTAAAATAGAATAGTACCGCAGGCACGACAGTCACTTGTAATGCCTAATTTTACTTGGCTCTACCCGATAAACTTGCAAGCAGAAACTGGATGAGGTGGAACAAAATATGAAGCAGTTGCCGGCCTAGACTTTCTGTTTATCCAGGTAAGGACAACACGTACTGTCGCCAGTTTCACATCAAGATCGTTAACTGGGGTGGGGGAATGCGATCAAACCGACCTGCTCTGACTTGGCAAAGCCAAATACGTTTGTGTACAATTTAGTTTTTCCTTTTTTATGACTCGGAAAACACTGTTCTATGTGATAATGGTCGTACTTTGCATACATCTCCCTAACATCGCCACCTTTTCCTAGTTCACATCTTCAGAATAAACAAGTTCGTTTCTTTTCGCGCATGCAGTGCTTTCCCGTATGCTTCGAGATACCATTTGAACAAATCTGTGAAAAGCTTACGTGATACAAATCAACCTTTGAACGGTTTCTGGAGTAAGTACTGGTTTATTTAAGAACCCTCCGTCACTCAGACTACGACTCGGAGCTATATTTAAGTTACTTTACTTTCCGCGCTGACCTCATTGATAGTCATCGGGGGCAATTTTTCACAACGGGGTAATAAACACATGATCATGTGATTATTGCTATTCGTTATACGCTTTATCTTTGCCTCTACCGGTAACAGTGGGATTTACTGTCATCCGACAAGTCACACTGCGTCTATTGTTAAATGCGCTGGTCTCCCGGAGCTCTTATAGGTCACCATATTACGCAACGCCAATTTTGGCAACCAGTATTTTCACTGTCACCGCCTAACATTTGGTTATATCCAACGAGGTAAAATTCCTCATGGGGCATCCGTCGTTCATGTCAATGTCACTTTCAAGTCAAGTCAAATCAGACCAAGTCAAAATCAGCTTCATGTTCCGGTTGGGCGCATTTTTAGTATTGTACACTGTCGACTGCGGATGTGTTGAAATAACATTGACAGCAAATGAAAAGTTTTATGAATGGGAACAACGCACAGATAACACGAGGGTATCCAGGCTAGCATTATACCGGCCACCTTCGCTAGATCAATAAGTAAACCTGAGAGACACCATAGACACACAATTATAATATTAAGCAGTGCGGAAAACTAGAACATCAAAGCTTTGGTGGGTTGCCATTAACTTTTCGTGTAGTTGGTGAAAAATGTGTAGTGAACATGAAACAGTTACGCTTATGGTATTTGGTGACATGGCATTTTATTCTTGTTTGTCTCTTCCTATGGTTGATTTGTTTTACTAATGGTACCTCCGGTTTACTTTCAAACTATCTTTTAGTCGTGCGCTACCTTGCTCCGCGCTCTTACTAATCTGCTTTCAGTTCATTACAGCTCTGTACATTCGGCCACCTTCTCACCTATGAATAATCGGTATCCGTATTCGTTCGTACTGGTTCTTGTAGCAATCAGTAATTGAGTTCTGCTCTACAGGGGTCCTTTATTTCCTTGAGAGAAAATTTGATACGTACATTGGACGCTCATTAATAAAGAATTTAGCAAACTCTCCAAGATAACTCACTGCATCCGAAACACACTTTATCAGCCATACAAACGGAAGACCTTGGGAAATAAAAGAACAGTGCAGATAATGAGGGTGAATACCAGCAGTATCCATTTCGAAAATTAACTCTTGGAGTGTCGAATTAACCTTTCAACTCTATAAAATAGTTGGTTAATAAACTTGGACCAAGATAAAGTTCTGGATTGAAAGGTACCTAGATATATGAGGTTGAATGATCTAGTTAGGATCTATGTGAGAATCTTCCGGTCTTGCGTTTCAAGTTCTTCTGCGTTTAAATAGTACAGGATCTCGCATTAGATCTTAGAAGCTGCAACACAAAATTAGTACCTCGTAAGCTGTTAGACTGTCATATCACAGCCACGTAGTAGGGGAGCAATCTAAAGAACGCGGTGAAGGCAGCACGAAAGAGGACAGGACAAATTGGGCCGGAGAGTAACAAGGAGCTAAGGGTCAGGCAAATAAGAGAAATCCTTATCGACCTACATTTTAACGGGTTATGGTAGCGCCGGTGGATCGGCTACAATTTGTTCCATCATATACAATGGAAGAAGGCTTCAGATAATTGGCATGAGGAAACCCAAATTTGGAATCATAACATTTAGAGACGTTGAGAGTTGGCACGGAGACGATGTCCACTCCACAAACTCATTCAAAATTTTTGAAGTGCCAAAATTGACTCAACGCCGAAAACAACACTTCCAAGTTGAGCGTCCTCAGCACATCTGAAGTTTATGAAGGCAGATGATAAAAGGCCTTGCAAAACCTAAAGGGAGAAAGGGTGGGGAGAATTTCCTCAAGACAACATGATCTGCTGAATGAATGCATATTCTATTTATCTAAATTCAAGTGCACTCTAAGGAGAAATTTCTATCTTCTTAGGTATGGCTCCATTTGGAATAAGCTGCCAAAAGAGATTAGATGTATTGAACATTACTGCATGTTCAAGAAAATGATAAAGGCTTATCTGTCAACGGGCAGAGCGAAATGGATCTTAAAATTCAGCTTGATGATGAAAAGCTGTATGAAGAAGGGCCGGATCATGTATGATACCGGAGAACATCGACTCTGATATTGACTGGAGATCGTGCGCCGCACCTACTAAATATTCGAGACTGATGTCTTCTTTACATAGTTATGGATGGACACAACATGTCCATTCACCCACCAGGGGAAACCACACTCTCGATTTATTCCTTACACTAGGCCTATCCAACGTTTCTGCTGTTGTTCTAGACAATTTCCCTGGAAGCGATCACAAGATGGTCCAACTCACCTTCGATAAGCCATTTTCTGATCCTACCCAGACTAAACCTGCCGTCCTCTACCGACCATACAATTTGTTACACATGGAATCGCTTTCCGCCCTTCTGAGATCCTTGCACTGGGAAAATTTCTTCCTAACCAATGATCCACAAGTGGCAGCCGATGAGTTCTACAAGAACATTGAGATGTGTCTAGATGCTCTAATACCACTGAATTATTGCCGTCATTCCAAAAAAATAAAATTAGAGTCCATCCCCGAAAATTTTTCACGCAAACTTGCACGACTCCGAAATTACTACATGAAAACAAATGACTTCTCCCTAGTATTGCTACAACAAAAGATCCTTGCTCAACTTGACAGACTTCGGCATATCAGCCTTATGGACGTAGAAAGACGGGCGCTAAATAGCATGAATAAAAACCTAGAACTCACCAAGCTGATGAAATATAGAAACAAGAATACAGAAACCCCATCCATCCTGATTTCTGGTAACCAAATAACTAACAATCCAGCTAAAATAAGCAGGGATTTCAATAATTACTTTTGTTCTACTTTTAACACCGCTGCTGCGGCTCCGTCGCACATTATCCCTCTGCTTACTGATGACAAGATCTGCACAGTTGATTTTGAACTTCGTGATATAAATCGGCTTATCACCTCTACGAAGTCATCATGGTATGCCGGACCTGATAAATTACCACCAACACTTATAAAATACGGTGGATCTGACTTCCCTGTACTACTTTTGAATCTTTTTTCTCTATCCATGAACACCGGTACCGTGCCATCACAGTGGAAGACGGCTGTAGTCATTCCTCGCTACAAGTCAGGCTCTGTGCATGAAATGAGAAACTACCGCCCAATAAGCCATACTTCTATCCTCTCAAAAATGATAGAGCGTCACATAAAGTCCAAAACTGTGGACTTCATGATGTCGCGAAATCTTATCAACACCTCACAACACGGCTTCCTAAGCACGCGATCCTGCATAACATGTCAGATAGACTTTCTCAGTCTCCTGACTACTTCGCTCGATGACGGTTCATCAGCGATAGTCATCTACCTAGATATGCACAAAGCATTTGATCGTGTCCCTCATAACCACCTCTTATCCAAACTAACTGCATATGGCATAGACAACCCTCTGCTTTCATGGTTTGATTCTTACCTAACTAATAGAACCCAGGTTGTTCAGATCGAGCACGAAACAAGCACGCCAAAGCCTGTCACCAGTGGTGTGATACAAGGTAGTGTTCTGGGACCCTTTTTATTCCTACTTTACGTAAATGATATTTTTGATGTCTTTGCTTCCGGCAAACCTTTCCTGTTTGCCGATGACATCAAAATTGTTTACACTTTTAATCCAACTGAGGTCAGGGATACGCTTAGCGAAATCCAGCGCGACTTACGTACACTAGACTCATGGAGTTCCAAATGGATGATGACATTCTCTACTGATAAATGCCACGTGGTATCCTACAGATGTGACATCACACCAGGTTCGCTAACTATAGATGGTAAACCATTGTCCCACTGCCACACCATCCGTGACCTAGGGATCCACTACTCGAGCACCCTTAACTTTTCCGAACACGCAGGACACACAGCAGCTCAAGCCCGCCGAAGCATTGGGCTTTTGTTCAAAACATTTAACTTAAAAGAATCCATTAACACCATGTATAGAATAAAAACGCGCCCGCTGCTTGAATATGGCTCCATCACCTACTGTAATTCTAGAGTGAGTGATCGTATGGCATTGGAACGTGTTCAACGATCATTTACTAAGCGTCTTCTAGGCTATTCCACCACCCTATCTTACATGGATCGTTGCGTTGCCTTAAAACTTGATCCACTGTGGCTGCGAAGAATGAAACTTAACCTTTTCATCTTCTTTGACACAATTACCCAAAAAATACATTCTTCACGCCCATCGGTACAACGAGCAGAATTATCAAATTATCGCACCCGAAATAACAATCACAATAAAGTAAAAGTGAAAAGATCACGAACGAAACTGTCTGACAACTTTTTCCTAAATCGATACTCCATATTGTGGAACAGGCTTCCATCTGAGATACGTGCAATCCAGTCAGGGATGAAGTTCCGACACGTTATACATTCCTTTCTAAACGTCGAAACAGCGATCGGTATATTGCAACCTACCTTGACAAGTGAATCCCCATACGAAATAGGAGCAAGATGGATATAGTATCAATATCAGGGGATCTTTTTATTCTCCTGTTGCCCGATCTTACTGCCCTCCCCAAATTTATCAGTAGCAATAACGTGTTTTCTAAAGGCAAAATATCCTGATTAACAATGAAGTTCACACTCACCAAGACGGAAATGTGCCCTAGAGTTCCTCTCGAGCAAATTATTTTGCGTTTGTTCTGCAATGCTAATTATCTTCTACTTATCTTTTCCCCTGGACCCCTCCCCTAGGTACGAGCTGCTGTGTTACGTGCTCAGCGAAATCAATGTTGATTTAATCCTTCTGCTTCTGGACTGAATCCATTTGAAACACCTTCCGAAAACCTACCATGATCTTCCACGCTTACGTTCACTCTGAACAAATCCCCTCATCGAAATCAGCTTCTCCTCTTACCGCACACAGCTGAACAGTTGGAACGACGGTTAACTTACTTTACTTTGCGTACAGTCTTCTCTCCCTCCCTGAAAAATACCATGCGTACATACAACATTTCCCAGTACCATACAAAATTATTTCGCATCACAAATTTTCCCATTTTGATCTCCGACAACTGCTGGAGCTATCTTACTATTTCCTCCGAAAATTCTTCTCCTTTTCTGTAAAAAACATGTATATTCCTGAGGTTGTCAGTTACCAGTGAAACTTGTACAATCTGAATCGAACAACGTCGGACAAAAATCTAGCATTTCACGTTACTGTACGTCCACCCACTTTTATTTGTGCACTACCCGACTTTGTTGTACCACATGATCAGGCTCGTAGTCTGCCTGTGTCTCGCATGTCGAGAAATATATCATTTATTTATTTATTTATTTATTTACTGCACCAGAGAAAACTTGATCAGCTAGGATGAGCTGCTACAAACCGCTTCTTATGCTATTCCTTAACGCTACCTCTCATGCGGTTTTACTCCCTTTAAACTTAATTCATACCAAATGTCTTCTGTTTAAAACCGAGAACAAAATTATTTACTGGTGTGGGGCCGGGAACTTTTTCCGTACTTTTTCCCACAAATTGATTGATTCGTAATATTATTCTGCGATCCCTTGTCCTATATTTGTTCTCCAGTGCTAATCATTTCCCTTTCTTTTCTGAAGTTAACAGTCCAGAAACATATACTTGAATTCAGTGATGGCAATAACTGATTCCCTATGCGACTTTTGCCTATGGACTACTCGTACAGTCATCCGTCTCCGGCTGTCACGCCACACAATTTATCGTATGATCGGCTCGATCTATTTCTACGTCGATGTGAAAAAAACATACCTGCCTATTTTTTACATTAACGATATAGTTTTCACATAATTCCTCTTTTCTATATTCTTCCTTATTTCATAGTTGGCCACGACTGGGCTGATCTCCTGTGGTGACGGATTACAGCTTCCAGATCATAAAAGACGTTACCTATGCAAAGCAAATTACCACCAACTGACTGGCGTATAAAAAAGTGCCATAATAGAATGATCCGCATGACGGACTGAGCTGAGCCTTCATGGCCCATAATACATGTTCAAAAGCAGCTCTAAAATGAACAAAACATATGATATACAGGTGATGGCTCATATGCTACTATGCCACACCGGCACACGGCCAGTTATTGCATGGAAGTGCGAGCGAAACCTTTCGAGGGAATACCTTGCATGGAAGCAGGTCCCCTGGGGATGGTTCCACGAGTGGCCGTATTACTTTAACTGGACATCTGTTTAAATCTGCTTACGTTATTGTTCCTGGTTTTTAATTTCTTTAATGCCTTAATCCTGCCAATTAGTTTAGTACCTGCTTTGGTTCCATTGTAAAAAGCGTGAACAAATTGATTATTCTTTTGCGATCCTGTTGTACACATTGATCAGACCACATAGTTGGACTGCACCTCGAATCACCGAGGGATATACCATTTATTTATTTATTTATTTATTTAATGGGCCGATAGCACTTCTGTATTTGACATGACCAATTTTATATCGTGGTGAAACCAGCGTAAACATTTGGAACAATAGCAGACTTCATGGGTAAGGTAAAAGTCTTTTGAAGCTGTATAGGGACATAATGGTCTCCGAATCTAAGCACAGCAAACGGTATTCCATCTGGCCAGGATAAAAACGCGTTCACATTGAGTTTAGCAAAGTTCTTATGTCCGATTGCTCAAATTCAACAGTACAGTTGTAATCTGCACTTTTAGCATGGATGTTTACCATCGGTACTATGAACGGCTCTGGGAAAAACCGTGAGCAATATTCAATGAAATCCTCACACATCTGAGCTGGTTTTGCAGAATGGCTGTTGTCGGACTGTATAATGGAAGGTGGTATACCATGCTCAAAGTTGATCCTGACTTGAATAGTCTAGTCATTTTCTTTGGTTTGTGGCAGGCGACTAATGCATTGGTCTCGTTTTTGAGAAGTTTTGAAGACTAATTTGTTTCTAAAGATGACATTATTTGGTTTTGCTGAATAACAGACTGAAAATGTTAATCTTTTTAAGTCTATGTCGTAGCTTCTTCAGCTTTCGTATTAGATGGTTTGACCCGTTTTGTGTGAACTACACCTGTGAGGCAGCGGGCAGAAAATATCTGGACACCAGGTTACATTTTTGTATCACACGTCAGCTGCATGTTGAGGTTCCTGAGAGAGGAAATAGTCATCTCAGTCTAGAGATGGCAAGTTGATTGCCGTGTTTCCAGTTAGTCACGTGATAGTCACGAAAACTTATAAGCTTGTTGAATGCGTCATGTTTGTAGTCGATTCCTTCGTGGCTGATCTCTGCTATCTTGAGGTCACTCCCAGAAAGAGTGGGGAGGATGCGTTTGCTTCTAACTTATGTCTTTTGTAAAGATTAGGACTAGGAAGTGTTCACCTCTTGTTGGACATGAACTTTGTTGAATCCAAAAAATGTATGGATTGCTTAAACAAAAGGCAGGTCTTTTAATGGGGACCGTGGTGGATGCCCGGCAATTCCAGACATATAAAGTCTCCTCCAATAATTTTTCGTGTTGCCGGCTGCTCAGAGGCATAGGAAAAGGCTTCCACGTGGTGATCGATATCCGATTTACGACAGTGGGCTCGGTTGTACATGAAACCAACAAGGATGGTCTTGTCTTCTATTTGAATGTTAATCCAAACTGAGTGAGCAAGGCCATCTAGAAGTGGGTCGCACATAGAAGATGTACTATGTTTACTGTCCACATATATGCAGCAACCGTCACCACGGCGGTATATGCGATTACTGTTAAAACTGCGAAAGTTTGGGATGTAAAAGTGCGTATCAGAAGTATGGTCGTTTACCCAAGTCTCCGTGACAAGTACGATGTCAGGACAGGAGAGAGACAGTAAAGAACGTAAGTGGTACATTTTGTTGTTGAGAGACCGAGCATTTAAGAGAAGTAATCTAACATATTCGTATTGCGTTTGCACGTTTACTGACTGTTTGTATATGGTTGGACAATGGGCATCATCCCATGGAGTGGAGAAACTCAACGAATTACAGCCGCTGGCTTCAGGCGTATTTGAGCTAAGTTGGTGATCTATTGGAAGAATTGCAACGCATGCTGATTCGTTAGGGTTTTCGGTCGTGTGGCTGCCGATAAACCTACAAAATGAGCTTGGTATTTTTGTTCAAATGGTTGAATGTAGTTTGGGACACTATTTGCAGCCACCTCGCTCAGACTTGTGATAGGTGGTATGTTAGCAAATATAGTCGGTTTGCCCATCGAGCTATAGGTGAATGTCTAAATGTTAGGTTCTTATACGGTGTCAATCGGCGGAGTCGAGCGCACTGATTAAACCATTATTTCACGGCAGACGAACCAGAAAGAAAGAGTTCCATAGGGCGGGGATAATCGGCTCGTCTTTGTGTTAGCCTGATTGCCGATAATATCACTTTTTGAAATTGGCGTATACCGTGAGACTTTTTAATAATCCGTCTGCTGGAAAAGTATCAGGTATGTTAAACGATTAGTGTACTTTGAAGTGTCGACTTCCTTAGCTCGGTAAAGTTAGTGGAAGTGGCTTGGTTGGTGTTGTTAAAGCTGCAACACGTGTCAACGGAGCTACGAATTTTCTTGCTATTCATTAGCTTCCAGGGTGCATCCTATGTGGCGCTGATGCTGATCATGTTATCTAGGCTTGTGCTATCTGTGGCAATGGTAGGCTGAGAACCTGAGCGGCCTCTATGTAGATCTGTGGATGGTATCGGAGTTACCACTAATTCCGTCTGGGTAGTACTATATGTGATATTAATAGATCTGTGGATGATGTGCAGTTTGCGGATACTGACAGACTGTTAGCAACTCTTTTCTCTAAAAGCAGCTGCAGTGAGCAAAGCGGATACCACCACGTAGTTACTGGAGAACGTTATGCTGAACTTTCCAACGGAAGATAACAACACCCTGGATGCCATTCTTTGGCTTCCTTTTTTATTGGTGAGTATTAAAATATGAGACAGATTGCATAATTGTTCTCTGCCTACAATATTCCTGAAACATATAATCACCCTACAATAGCTTCGTAGCACAAGTGAGGTTATTCATCAAAGACTTTGCTTCGCCTCGTGCAGATAACGTTGAGTGTGAGATCGACAAGTCACTGTCAAAAGGTGCGTTACATACATAGGCAGTTAATTATGACAGAGTGAAATATCTGGTGTCACAAATTCAGTTACAATTGGTGCGACGATACCAAATGAACGCGCGGCTCACTCGTTCAATCTTTGTGTGTACCGATTCAATCGCTGTGCGGCCACCTCTTCGATCATAACACGTAACGAGACCAACTGATGATATAATCCAAGATCAAACTTTTTCACAAACTCCAAAAGATGTTTCCATCGATCAAGTATGCTATGCGGATCGGGGTAAGGCGGCATAATGTACTTGTGGTTATTCCATTCCCCATTTGCATTGGTGTCATTTGAACTGCGTACTGTAGGGTAGTGATAGTAAAAGAACCAATAATCGAACGAGGTGACTATGAGTATAGTGACACTGACGATATCCTGTATTCCCAGGAGGGTGTACAATATTAAACGCGCTTGTGTTCGCTTTGCCCTTTGAAAGTAATACAATTCCATGCTGACAATGCCTCCGAGCAATGCCCGCACGGCGAATAGCGCGGATAGGATACTTGATCTTCGCAACACAAACCGACTTCCGCGACGTATGTTTCGCAACACCTCACAAATTTCGAAAGCAACCTCGGAGATATTCTCTTTCGTTGCGGACGAGGCATACAGGAGGTTGATGGTATTGTCCAGACGTCGAACGCTTTTGCACAGAAGAATCAAGACAACGGTTGTCAAAATGCATTGAAAGAAACCGTCAACCAAGAGGAACCTGTGCAATTCGACTGCGAGTATTACCAATCTCGGTAGATTAGCTTCCGTGCCACAAAATAATCGGCCATCTAACCGCCATAGGCCCATCACCGCTAAATCAGGGATAGCGAGTATGACCGAAATCAAAATGCAAATAAACGTCATAGTTTTCGAGGCTGATGGTGGAAACTGACCGCAGTAGTGAACAATGAGAGTTCGATTAAGTGTGGTTAGTAAAAGGAACGTGGTTAAGCTACTGGTAGCCGTAGATCTGAGAAATCTGATGGTTTTACATTCAACATCACCGTGTTGATGCACACAGACTCCAGAGAAGCCTAACCAAGGCAAACCGCGACACATAACCAGTTGCAGTGTCCCGATGCAAATGTAGAACCACAAATCGACAGCACAATTCACAATGGCATGCATCTTTTGGTTTGCATACCATTTCAATCCGTGTTTCAATCTGGTCATGAGAACGATGCCAAAAATAAGGGCGAAAAGCATGGTAGGCAATAGCACAATACTCGCCATAAGTCCGGAAGTCGCGAGGACTTGACAGTATCCCAGTGCGTCTCGGTGGTTGATGGCGTACGAGGCGCACTCGTTGTATATGTCATCGTTATCGAAGGCAATCGCGCCGTGAGAATCCGTTTGCATGTGGTTTGACCTTATTTGTTCATTCAAATTCTCAGATCGATAGATGCTCACTGGTTCATGCAAAACACGCCCGCGTTCGACTTACAAATTAGTATGGATTGGCACTAAAAACCTGTTGAGTATAGTTTCTTTCACATAGCTATACTCGCCAAGAGCCGGTCCATGTCGTCTACGCGAACTGGCCATGACGCGCTTCCATGTGGCAATCCGGCCCTAACAGTGGCATTGTAAACACGATCCTTTACAAAAGGTCAGACTGGACAATCAACACCCTTCCACAAAATCCCTAAGTATCGAAGACAGGTTCTATCAGGAACCAAGTTCATTCCAAAGGACCACTTCAGATTGCCGACCATGTCTGTAACTACCCTCTGACCGGCATATTTTGTTAAAATTTGACCTCAACCGAGACCCACGGATTTCACGTGGACCTAATAATCTTGTACCACTGTAGCATTTTACCAGTAGACTAAAAGTTTATCAACCCACGTATGTAGCTTGCACGTGATTGTTTTAAAATGCCAATCACTTTTAAGCTAATTCACTTCGCCTGCTGAAGCTTTTGAATCAAAAGCTAAACTTTGTACAGCATAACAAATACTCTAAAATCCTACTACTTACGAGTAATAAACCAACTTGTCGTTTGCCAAGCCTTTTGAAAAGATTCGTTAATTTTAAAATCAACTGCCATCGCAATGTGTTCTACAAGATGGCCCTTCTGAGTAATTCTCAGGAAGTGTGTGCGTCAGATTTTATGAAGCCTGAGATAATGGAGAGTGAGCCCCTTATATTGTGAGGCATGTCCATAGTCATTCATTACCAAGCCCACCAATTTAATGCGGGGGTTACAAAGGTCTTAATCTTATTAACAAAACAACTAGTTCTGCCTTTGAGGAAGCCCAAGGTGGATCCGAACTTGAAGATGGGTCTCAGAAGAGTCAAACTCAGACCTATAAAACAGATTTACTAGGCAACTATACCTAAAGCGATGGTAGTGCTAGTGAAGCTCGTGCGATTGTCGTGATTAAGTGTGGCGCCCATACGGGTAAGTTACTGAAGGGAGCATCAATTTTCAAGGTGCGGCGTGTAGTGGGGTGAATTACAGCGCGATTACCATCGCACCACAAACATCGATGAATTCGTCAAGCCATCAAAGTGCATCCAAGTAGCTTGCATAAACAATGGAAGGAACAGTTGAAGTCTTAAAGCTAGTTCATCTAACCACGTGATGGATACTTCAGGCGGGCGAGTTTGGTTTGAGGTTGTAGGCCATAGTCACACAAAATATACACATTAACTGGACGTGGGAAAGACCTCAGCTACTGTGCCGCAATACCTAAAAGAAAAGAAGGGAATAATATGTTACAGGTGCAAACCAGATGAGCTACGGTAACGGATGTGCATCGTTCCGGTAAGGTACTCGTCGGCTACTATGCAGCAAAAAAGTAATTTCCTATGCAAAATTATAAAATGTTAAATAATGAGATCGTGGCTGGATGGGGAGTCTAAGAGGGATGAGTTGGGACAAAGAAACTCAGCGCACGAACGCCACTGATGTCGGATCCTAGCCATATTAGCAAGTGTATCCAGCCAAACGTGCTCATCGTCTTTCGGACCCCAACCAGAAAGCCGAGACGCTCCAACCGAGGCCAGCTCAGAAGTGAGGGCCTTCATTCCTCTCGACCGAGTCATCGCTTGGCCACCCCTCCTCTTCTTCCATCCACACCCCCGGCGCGCAAACAACGCACGTCACTGAAGTCGGTGGGCTGGCATGCGTAACGCGTGGCCGAGCCATCGGAGCCTGGTGCGTGAAATAACGGTGCTGAGCGGTTCATTTCCTTTTCCTGTGCCGTAAACAAGGCATCGAACATGCTCGTTGCTCACGCGGTATTCCCACCAGATGTGAGCTAAATTGCGAACGCACCTATGGTCGAAAGTAACTAGCCTCTCTATGTCCGCTGATCTAAGGTTCCAGGTTTCACGACCGTACAGTAAGGTCGAACGTAGCGCTACATTGTACACTCTACCCTTCAGGGCGAGGGCGCCGGTGCCATAAGTGGCGAAGGTTAGCAAATGCGCCTCGAGCATTCGCTACGCGGTTCGTGCTTTCATCTTCAATCCTACGGGCGCTGATACAGCTTCCCTAGCAGTTGGATTTTTGAACGACGTCTAGCTGATCTCCACCAAGGGTCAGCGAATGAAGCGGTCCACGCCAATCTTGGAGGAACGCTTTGCACTTCGAGGGTGCAATCAAAGCCCGAAGTGACGGACAGATAGTGCTAATCTGTCCATTGCCGCTTGACACGTTTGTGAGCTGTCACAGATTAGGGCAATATAGTCTGCATACTCCAAGTCAAGAAGTCGTTCACCTGGGAGCAGATCCACATCTTCTACGTCGTGTCCTGTGAACGCGATTTCCATGACTTCGTCAACAGCGAGGTTGATGTGGGAAGGTGACAGCGGGCATCCTTATCTCACATCGCTGAAGATATTAAAGGGCGACGACAGCTTTTCGTAAGCCCTCACTCTGCCCGAGCTACGCGCATATAATGCTCGGATAATATTCACATGTTTCTCAGGTACACCATTCCTGAGTAGGCAGTCCCAAAGTGCATGTCTATCCACAGAATCGAATGCACCTTTGATATCGAGGAACACGACAACGGTGGGCCGCCAATATGTGTGACGGTGCTCCAACAACTGACGCAAAGTGAATATGTGGTCAATGCAGCCACGACCTCGACGAAACCCGGCTTGCTCTTCACAAATATAGCTTTCAGAAATGGCAATCAGTCTGTGAAGGATGAGTAATTGGGAGGCGATGGAGATCAGACTGATTCCTCTATGGCTGCCGCATTCCGATCGTGAGCCTCCCTTGAAAATTGGGACTATCACGGAGCGGCTCCAGTTGGTTGGCACAATTTCATGCTCCCCCAGTTTAACTAGCAATTCGTGTAAATTATCCACAAGAGCAGGTCCTCCGAATTTGAAGAGGACATGGGGATGATCATCTGGTTCCGCGGCTCTACTTAACTACAAAGTTGCGATCTCACGTACGACTTTTGTGCGAGAGTGTGGATCCAAAGGGACAACCCAGAGAGCGGGGCGATCAGTGGCCGGTGAGTAATCTAACAATTCCGACCGATTAAATTGCTTTCTCAAGTGTTCAGCACAACGTTCCAAACGTTTTGACAAGTTGTGGATAGACTGTCCACTCTCGTCACGTATAGTTTCACTAACACCAGGTCTCCTGCTGCCCGTTTCCCGTATCAAGTGGAATAACTTACGATGGTTACCAAGGGCAGCAGCCATTTCCATCTCTGATGCACGATAAGACCACCAAGATTCGCGGTCTCTCTTCAGGCTAGCACGGAGTTTTGTCCGAAGCTCTTTGTGAGTTTCGTTGTGTTCGCTTCCAGCCGGAATATGCCGGCAAGCATCGATAAATTGCAGAGACTATGAAAAGAACCAATATCCATGTTGGCGATTAGACATACAACATGAGGGTTTTCTTGGTGCTAGTAAGGTCTGGTGAACATGAGACCAGTGAGCTTCAATTGCATCCAGTGAGCGTTTATCCAACTCGCATGACAGCGTACTTTGATACGCATTCACAACAGGTGGCTTCGTCAGTTGGCTGGTGTCAATGTGCTCACAACGTCGTCGTGGGCGTCCGCGAAAGCGCATCCGCAGGTCAGCACATACAAGTGCATGGTCGGTGTCCACACCTGTGCTCCAAATCGAGCGACAGTTCTAGATGCAGCCTCTCCATCGGTAACTTATCGCAATGTGACCGATTTGCGCCCATAGCTGGTTCGAGGCTGGTGGGCGCCAAGTCACCCTCCGGCGGGTGCTGTGTCGGAAATTAGTGCTCGCAAGAAATAAGCGAGCATCTTCACACAAGTGAAGTAACTGCTCACCATTATACCATGTTGGCCGCCCAGATGCAGTTCTTCAGTGGACAACTTTCTAACTTGAGCGTTCAGATCCCCAGCCAGCACTACAGTGTCCGAACTTCTTCTGTGACTAGGGAGCTCTTTCAATTGGCGATAGAAGTCGTCTTTTACCAAATCATCGCTACAGTTTGTGGTTGCATAGGCAGCTATGACGAATAGACGCCTGTTAGTCACACGCGACTTCGAAGCTTTGAACGAGCCAGCCAATCGGACCACACACATCCGGCTACTGATTGGAAGCAACTAGAGGAGATTCAATCCGGGGACTCAGGGCAATACCAACACCGGCTTGGCCGGTGCTCGAAGCTGTATGGTCACCGAATAGGCGCAATGAGAAAGTGCTGCTGGTGTCACCTGAAGTTGATCGCGAAGTGAGCACAGAGCTCGAGTCTTGCAGGCGGGTCTCCGATAAGCAGCAGATATCGATCGAGAGGGTCTCTAATGTTCAGGCAAGTGCTGCCTGTTGTCCGATCTTTAGCAGTGTGCATACACTGAGGCATGCCAATCTGAATGATGATCGAGGGTACCAAATGGAAGTCGAAGAAGTGAGCTTGGCCGCTTGGTCGTACATGGGCTTGACGACAGTACAGGAATGTCGCTCCGCGTTTACATGTGAATTGAAACTAGAAGGCAAAAGCTTAGCAAAGTAAGGTGGGGAGGGTCAAAAACTGGGGGGTGGAAAACAGTGGAGATAAAAGTGAACCTGGAACGGGAAGGTAAGAGAGAAAAAGCGTAAGTGGGGGATTAAGTAGATGGGGAGGCTTGAGCAATAGCATCCAAACCCCTATCCACCCTGCTCGATGCAACAGATAGGGCACCGTTGATTCTCCTCTGCGGTGGCCAGAGCATGAAGAAACTGTTTGAAGAATACCAGAGTAAACAATCTAAGACACCAGTGATTGGGCAGACGAAGATTGTTTCAAATGACTACAACATAACATATTGACGATGACGGACAACACTTTCGGAATGAAGGAATTTATTCTCAGACATAAAAAATAAACAATGATTTATAACAGCCAAAAAGTTCATTGCTTGACAAGTCCCATAGGATGACCGGAGTGGGGATTGTATATATGTATAAGCAGTAGTCTATTGAATAGGCATAGAGCCAAACGAAACCATGGAAGTTACTAGAAGAATACAGGTTTAATCAACTCATGATCATGGCACATTAGCGGAAGGTGAGCAACACAGCCATTGTGCCACAACAAAGAAAAACGGACCCTTTGATTTTGCAAACGCTATTATTTCCTTTTTTGTCTTTTGCAATCGGTAAGTAGTAAGCAACTATGTACACAGATCCTCCACTTGTTTCGACTGCGTGCCACATCTTGAATTGTTTCCGGCTATCGGCACTCTTCGTTCTTTGGTCCTCAACCAGGCAGCCATGTGGATCCAACGGTGGTAAGACGTGAAGTCAACGATTTCAAATACCGCCTCCAGATGGACGGCTGACCGCTACGTGGTCTCTTCCACCCAAGTCCTGCACGAGCGAAAAAGACGCAGTGGGACAAACGCGCAACTGACATACACTGGTCATGACCGAGCCACCTTAACACACAGCGAAACCAGTTGGTTGGAGAGAATACTGGCATTCCTGAAGTCACAACGTCTAACTTCATTGTTGCAGATATGTTGTTGCTACCACACACGAGCAATCCTCCTCAAGCACCCATTGTTGAAGGTCGAGAGCCGGCGCATGTGGCCTACGCGAACTGGCCACGATTCGCTTCCATGTAGTAACACCGCGCTAACAGTGGAATCGTAGACACAACCCTTTAAAAAGGGAGACTTACCGAAGACGCCACAAGTGTTTTAAGTTGACAAACGCCGACCCAGCTGTGGCACTGCGAAGAGAAACTTCCTTTCCAATGGTACCATCAGCAGACACACGGCCGCCTAAGTAGACAAAACTATCCACTTGTTCAAGCTGTGTATCTTCAATAGTGAGAACGGGAACAGGAGAGCACCAATCCTGGAGCAGCACTTTACACTTTGATGGGGCAAAGCACATTCCGTACCTATATGCTTCAGTTTCCAAACGGTCTAGAACGGTTTGCATGCTCCGTTAGTCGTCACGAAGTAGGGCGATATCATCGGCATAAGCTAAGTCGGTCGCTCGCTTGCCCACTAGTAACTGTAAATCAAACTTTTGGTAACCGTCTAGAGCTCTCGACAGGATATCTGCAATCGTAAAATTAAAGAGGAACAGGAACATAGAGCAGCCCTGTCTTACACCGCTACTGAAAGCGAAGGACGATGAAAGCCTGCCATAGACCCTCATTTTACCGGAGATGTGGATGCTTTAAGGATGTTAAAGATTACGATGTCGACTCCTTATCTGGCGCCGACTGACCTCGTCCAGTTTGATCGGGCAAACAATTAGATTGTGGTGCAAGACCAATTTCCGCGAAATTCATGCTGTAATGACAACTATATTGTTGCTCTTAAGATGCCCTACCAGCACCTCTTCGATTCTAACTTCCATAACTTTGAATAACATCTGGAGGAACGTCATTGGTCGTAACTACTGCCCAAGTACTCTCACCCACACGATTCCTACACTTGTAACTAGGGTTGACTGATAGATGTTTCCACATTGAGGAACCCGAATTTCTTTAAAGCTTCCTTGAATGAAGCTAGCTAACGGTTTGGCGAGGTTCATCGTGGTTATTGTTAATGCCTTCGGTCTGATGCTGTCCACACCAAGTGATCTGTACACTCGCAAGGACATTAGGCATTTCACCACATTTGTAGCGGTAAAGAATACGTGGTTTAATCTCGGTTATGTGATGAGCAATCATGAACGGTTGAGGTGACGATTCACTTTGTATTGTGCAGGTAAACTGTTGCCGAATCGCGTTGGCCGCATCTTGTATAGTGAGCGTCAGACTATCTGCTGACGTAGAAGTTGGATTCCGCGCCGCACCCTCTGGAGCTTGTTGATGTGCCTGTATAGCATGTTATGATTATCACTGAATTTCGTCGCTAAGTCCTGTTGGTGTTTGAGACGGTCTTTTCGGACTAATTTGACAGTGGTTTCGCTGAGTTATGTAGGCATCCTAGACCCGCGCATCCAGACAGGCTTTATCCAAGCGTCTGGCCGAATCCCTTAGATGCAGGTATTTTCGGGTCCGACTCCTCATTAATACCTTCATTTTCGTCGGGCAAAAGACGGGTTTCCGATGCATTTGCCACTATCCTAGTGAACAGGGTGATAAATTCCTTCCAGGTGACGTCCGGAGGCTGCTGAGCTAAGAAGGACCAGTTGTTTTTTTGAACAAGGTCAGAGTATACCGTATTGTGTGCCGACCCGTACTTCCCTGCTGTTCTCACATATGTGTTGCGCGTAACGCTTGTAATGGAAATGGAGCGTCGCGTGTTATCTACAGCCAAGAGATGCAACTATCATTACAGTCTTGGTGAACACAGGGTCTAAAACATATGCTTCGTCGTCTGTTCTGAATCTCGTGGGAGTGGTGACGTGGTTGTATAGCAATGTAGCAGGGATTACGTCTTCCAAATTTATCTTGCCTTGTCCAGTGAGCGAAGATGTGACTTTCATTGCGTGCAGTTTGAAGTCCCACATCAGAAGGACGTGACTGTATGATCGTGCCAGGATTCGCCTCATAAGGAACACTAGGTGGTAATCCATTTCCAGGGTGGACCTTGGAGGGTGATATATTCTCTCAGGTAAACGCACATCACCACGTTTCAGGTGCAGGCGGCACCATCGAGTACCTACAGCTTGAGTACCTGCATGAGCCATGATATCGATCAAATCGATAATACTGGTTCACACCGCCTCCTCTGCTGGGTCGATCGCTTCGTAGGAATGTCATGTTTGACAGGGCTATCCCAGTACCAGTGATCTCGGTAGTTAGTCACATCTCAGTTATCATGACTCTGTCTCATGCACAGGAAGTGTGAGGAGTACGAAGCTCGAGTAACATGAAAGTGAGAGCCTCAGCAGTTAGCTGTGTGTTCATGGATGTGGCTTCTAGGTGGGGGGGATACGCCGACCGTTGTGGTGACGCTTGTAGGTCGCTTTTTATGGGACTGCTTTTGCTGACTCAGACCGGTACCAGGTTGGCAGGTAGAGTTCTTCGCGTCAGTGAGTGGCTGCAAACCTAGATGTCCTTCGGCTTGCTGTGTTGTAACTGCCTCGCAGTTCTGAGCGGCATGTTCGCTGGGTCATACAGAAAGCCTGCACGATCGGCGTTATCTCGTTGCTTTGAGGCCTGGTGTCCAACAACTTCATGTGTTTTTCGTATGGCAGCTACTCGCGTCTTTTGGGCCACGTCTCCAGTACCTTTTCCACCATGCGTTTGGCTTGTAGTCTTACTTTTATCACTCGTGACCCGCTCCCTCTGTAGTTAGGCGACTATAGCAACTTCGAAATCGATTTGGAGATCATATGATCGACTGGGAGTACTTCTCTGATGAAGCACCATTCATCTCAGCCATGTGCTTGAGCCACTAGTTTGCTTGTTGTCTGAAACACGGAGACACCTTGGACAAGGTGTAGTTTCAAGTCTTTTAGCTCGCGGCTGTCGTCCGAGTTTATTTTGCGTTTCTGGCGTTCGCTCCAAGGAACATCTGGAAAATGCGAACAGTGCATTATTTGTTCGGAGGCGAGTAGCTGTCAAAAGAACTGCCTGTGCAGCATCTCCCGACTGTAGCGCCATTTGGAGTAGACGTGGTTCAACCTAGTGCGCTGAGCTTGGATATCGAACCACGCACACCTTATTGGAGGGCTTCGCTTGGACCACAATTAATTGACACATGGTGTTTCACCGTTTGTTGTGTCGGACACTGCAAGAGTAGAGAATAGGCCAATACCCAGCAATGAGGAACGAGCAGCGCGAGTACGCAAAAACAGAAGCTTTTACTGGGAACAGAACGTAAACCAAACGTGGGTTTGATCATACATAGCGATTTAAAATCAGCACTGGTCTGTTTATCGATATTTTTCTGGGGGTTAGGCATCAGTCGGGTTGAACATGGGCTCAGCTCGTCCTGGTTTCTGTGGCAGCTAGTTGAGAGAAAGTGACTCACGTGCTCCGTTGGTTTGCGCTCGAGAAGTCGCACCTTCCCAGCACTTTCCGCCTTAGGTTGTTAGATGTACGACCTTCGTCTTGGATCAAGCTGCAACACAGTTACTGGCTTCCGCGCACGGCTGCATTGGCGTCTTTGCTGAGGCACGTTATCTGTCGGTGGGGCTAGGTTACACGCCGTTGCGGCTTCAGTAGGCCTTTCCATTTCGAAAGTCTCCAATAGAAGGTCAAGATTAAGAGATTCATCGCCGCTCTGTAAATAAGAAAAAAAACGTTCGACAGAGTTGGTTAACGTGGCGACTCTACAGCAACAGTTCCACCTGGACGTCGTACAAGGCACGCCCAATGCTACTTAATGATGCTGACAGCCCACGTTTGATGACCACAGCAATAGACTCTAACTCACTTACGACTTCCTGTTCCCAACCTACGCTTTACTTGCACCACAACCGAATGTTGGCTCGAGACGTGTCGGATAACATCGCGTACCAGACGTAATTTCTTATTATGCAAGGCTTCGACGGGGGAATAGCAGTTCAGACTTTGCGGAATCGCATTTGTCTGTGGATCAGTGGGAATGTACCCAGTATTTCCGCTGGATTTCAGCAGTGTCGCAAAACTTGGTGCTTCAGGGACAAACAGTTTGCAGAACGAATTTGCGACCACACACGTCCCACCCTTGTCAAATGCCTGCTTCTACCTTTGTCAGCCGTATCGCCCAGCATGGATCACCCGTGTGCCTGTTCCCCTGTTCCAACGCTACTCACTATGACGCCATCAATGTGACGTAGTGTCCGATGTCAGTGCATCCACGTCTGACATTGTGTTCACTCTTACACACAAGTACCCCTATGTTCAGCCTTATGGTACTGTTTCCCTCGATGTAATCGATTTGCGTGACTCAGAGCATTGTACAGCTAGGTATGCCAGGTCTTACCGCAACACATTTTCCTTGGCGGACACATAACTATTACCACTGGCTCATTGGGATTCTTACCATAAGCCTTGTGTCTCACATTGATTCCATTGTTTCTTTCGCACGACTGGACTCACGGGTCGCTCGTGGATCTGAGGGTAAATTGTTGGCATGCTTTTGAGTTTGGAAATCGGTAGGCACCGTTGTCTCAGGTCCGGACTTGGTTTTTTTGTTGAATATTCAGCTGGGATACGCGTGGTTTAAACTAGATTTATAAGACACCGCAAACTCGGCGAAAATGACAGCATAACAATCGTGCAGAGAGCTCAATGTAAATAACTGGGTCATTTCTACAACTAATGAAGCCTCTGGATTCAAGGGAGTTTATTGATGACTGCTTCCGTGGTGGTAGCGGTGAGTGGATCGGTTACGAAACAGTCACTGTAGTAGTTCACTGGGAAACGCTTTTGCCAGGTATGACATTCATAGAGCTGCGCAGCCTGAAGTGGGCGAACAGCACTGAGAATGTCTTATATGCCAGACCTTTCACAAAAAGCTCCAAATCATGCCCCCAGATGTGAAGAAGGAACGTATACATGGCATAACATTTCGAACATGCAACAGTCGGACTCATTTCCGCACCTCATTCGTGTTGCTATTTGATTCCACGCTGTGCCATGGTGCTATCGACTCACATTGCAGTGAAGTTACCGTATACGTACAACGCTGCAACCCAATCCATTTTCAGGGCTAGTTGAATTGCGCACGACGCGCCCGTCGTCCGAGGTGATTCGTTATTCGCCGAGTTCGTCGCGCCAGCTCGTTTCACCATATTACTCATTAGTGTTGCACCACAACAGGACGTCTTCTAACGTTGGCAGCGCATAGTGCTCTTTGCGTAAAGCTTCATTCAATGGCTTAGGATGTATGCACAAACGGAAATTACTGTGCTTGTTCGTAACAATCACGACTTGACTAACCGTGTATGTCGGCTCGTCGACCTAAAGAATCACACCCGACTGCGTTAAGTTGCTTAATTCGGTGGCGAACTTCTCACGTAAATCATATGGAACCTTTCTCCTGCAGCGTAGTCGGTCGCGTTGATGGATCCAGTGACAAATGAATGGAGCCTTCAAACCTCCTCAAACCTGGGCTAAACACGGACGGATACTGCTCACTAACATCTGTCTCTGCTCGACGCGTATGCACAAGACGATCATGGTTAAAATGAACGAAACCAAAACACTGGATGGAATCTATGCCAAAAATCGGCGTGAGACCTTTCTCCACGACCACGAAATCCAACCGATGTGAGGATCCGTCCTTCGGATTAATCGTTTCGACTGTGGCCATACCCATCGGTTGGAGCTTGGAGCCGTCCCACATGCGCAAGGAGCTTTGAGCTGGTCGCACATGAATTCTTGAACATCACCTTTTACGTATTATGTTGATGGTAGCATCTGTGTCTAACTGGAAGCGCACGATTTCGTCACCAACCAATAAACTTGTGTTGACGCATTTCTTTGGTCCCGTCCGCGACACATTGCTGATTGAAAGTTCAAAGTCGGAGGGTGTTGTGTCACGGCTGACTGCATTCACTTTGGGAGACTGGCAGCATTGAGCGAAATGATTTCGTCCGCCACATTTGGCGCAAATTCGACGCCACTCCGGACATTGATCACGATCTTTTGTTTGTCGCCTGGCGCAGAATTTGCAAGTCTCTTGTACATAGGTAGGCATCACAATTGTGTCAGGTAAGCTGGACACGACACATGGTACTGCATCAGATGGCAACCGCGTTTGCTGAATGTGTTGTGCAGGTGAAGACTCACTAAAGCATATATCAAGACATTGTCTGAACGATAAGTGCTGTTGCCGCAACAGCCGATTAGTAATGTTTTCAATGTTGATCCCAAGTACAATTGTATATCGAATAAGACTGTCAACCAGCCAACTGCAAAAATTACAGAAACATGCCAGCATCTTCAGCTCCGTAATATATTTTTCGATAGATTCGTTCGGGTGCCTGTTTCGAGTAAAACAGAGATACCGCTGATACCTCTCTTTATTCTGGTCCTCACAGAAATCGACGAATTTTCGGAAGACTGTTTCCAGATCAGCTGATTCTTCGTCCTTTTCGTATCGCCCCGTTTCCAACACGCGGCGTGCTTCATCTCCGATCGGATGTCGAAATATCGCCAGGCGTTACGCCACCAGTTGTTCATTCAGACAAACCAGTAAGCAAAATTTGATCCACTTGATTTGCCAGATGCTCCTATTACTGGCCAAACTGTGTCCTTCCATGTTCAGCACGGAAGGCTTTTGCACGTCTCCTTGCGCTCTAAGCAGCAACTGAGCACTCTTCGGCGATCTTGCCTTGGCCTTCTCTGATACCATGTCACAAAACACAGACGATTTATTCACCAAAGCAACTCAGCGAAATTGACAGCATAACAAACGTGTAGAAACCTCGATGTAAGTAACTGGGTCATTTCCATAACTGACGAAGTTTCTGGATTCATGAGATTCTTCCTGTGAATCCGGTACACAAACGCGCTCCAGGTTAGCCAACTAAGAACCAATCAGCGCGTAGGCGAAATATGTTTAGGTACCCCAGCAACTGCTCTGTTCGCTTGCAGCAATCCAGCAGCCCGCTTCGCCATGTAAATGCGTATCTTGATTATGCCTACACAATCGCATCGCAAGTAGGGCCCGCTTAAATGTGTTGACGAATCTCTCGTCCTGTCCATTTGATTTCTGACGGAAATAAAGCGCTTTACGATTTAAGATTCCTCATCTTTTTATGAAACTAACGAACAACTGGGAAGTGAACTGCGTACCCTTGTCGGACACGATTGTCTACGGAAATCCGCAAATGTAGAACCGATGTCGTAGTTTCGCAGCCTTTGCATTTGCAGTGGTTGAATCCATAGTGAAAAGTTTAGGCCACTATCTGTAGGCATCCACGAGGACTAGGAAACGTATTCTTTTAACCGGTTCAGCAAAATCAATGTGGAGACGCCCCATGGTCTCTCTGGTTTTGGGTAGAGTTCTTCCGGGTGTTATTCGGCAAGTTTTGGGCGATGGCACAGCTTAAACAGCTTCGGCACATACAATCCTAATGTTCATCCATACCGGGACAATAGACGTAACTCCTTGCCAAAGCCTTTATTTGATTTTTACCCGAATTCCCCAACTGAAAATGCATCCAAACTCCGCTGCGGAGTCCCGAAGGAATGACGATGCGATCAGCAAAAAGGAGGCAACCATGTGTTGTATACGAAAGGTCAAACGCACGAGCAAGTTAAAAGGTCATTCTGATAAACGAACTGCTGTAATCTGATCAATGTCTAACTGGGTGAGTACATTAAGGTGTCGCAAGGAGAAGGATGAACCAATAGGGAAGCAGAGAATTAGACGCTTTTGTGTGTGTGTGTGTGTGTGTGTCTGGGGTTGTGTGCACGTGTCTGTTTAGACTAGCCGTCAAGAATGCTGACAGAATACACAACATCACCTCTCCGCTTAATCGTGTGCTGCGTCCAAACCATATCGATTCGGTCGTCTTTGTTCTCGGCTCGTCCTGCGGAGCTGCGTGCTTTGCGTGGTTTCGTCAGTGAAGGTTGGTGGCATATGCTCCGTTCGTCTGATACTTGTGAATAATCTCCGGGCGTTGACTGTGCGGCCATCCTCCAGCCGGTAAGTGCCTGGCCCACATGCACGCGTTATTCTCATCGGATCTGATAACGTGGGCTGTCCTTTTGATGCAGCGTTTACCTTCACGCGCACGAATGTTCCGGGCTGGAGCGGAGTAGTATGCTTCTGGTAAGTGGTCTGATATCGATGGCGACGATCTAACTCGTCGGAATTATTGGTTGCAGGAATAGAAAGTGCAGCATTCAACTTTGTCCGAAGGGCACGCCCAAGCATGAGTTCAGCTGGCGTTTTGTCTGTGGCTCGGTGGTGTGCGGTTCGGTAAGAAAATAGTGCTTGTAGAACTGCATCCTCCCAACCTGTACCAGATAAGCGAATAGTTTGGATACTCTCTTTCAAGGATCGATTGAATCGCTCTACCATGCCGTTTGCCGCTGGATTATACGGCGTTGTACGTGAGTGCCGGATAGCGTGAAGTTGAAGGAACGAATGAAACTCGTGGCTTGTAAACTGCGGCCCGTTGTCCGTCACTATCTCCTCTGGTAATCCGAAGCGGGAAAACATATATTTCAGCCATCGAATAATGCTGGCAGTAGTCACCTCTCCACACAAATGGACTTCCGGCCACTTACTGTAAAAGCAGGTCGCCACCAAACAGTTCCTTTGATGCTGAGGCGCTGAGCCAAATGGACCCATGATGTCAACAGCTATCTTGGCCCACGGTCGCATAGGATAGTCAATGGGTTGTATAGGGGATGACACCGGCCTTGAACTCTTGTCTGCCCTTTGACATGAAGAGCAGTCATGAACAAGTTTTTCTATTTCGTGTGACATTTTGGGCCACCAGAAACATGCGTCAACCTTGCTTTTCGTACGAACGATACCAGGGTGGCTTTCGTGAGCAAATAGCATGATCTATTATATCAAGCTCCGAGGAGCCACAAATTTTTCCCCACGTATTAAATATCCATCTATTTATGAAAGTTCGTGACGCAACACGTAGTACGGACGAAACTCGCCTGTGATCTTGTTATTTTGTGGCCGACTGTTTAGCAGAAACTCCTGAACGCGGCAGAGTGTCTCATCTTCCTGAGTCGCCTTCTGGAGTTCTTCCTTAGTCAGGGCTGGGATTGGTTCATTACTCAGGGAAGACACCAGTAACCTCTCATTATCATCCTCATTATTTTCAGTTTCGTTGAGGGACAGTTGAGAGAGCCTATCCGCTACCTGGTTTTCGCGTTCGGAACGGCATTTAATTTGAAAATCGTATGTTAACAATCGTGCATACCAGCGATGTATCCGAAGTGGCCTGATGCCATTTGTTCCCCGAGTAAGTAAACTAGTTAGCGCTGCGTGGTCTGTACGAAGAGTGAAGGGTCTTCCGAACAAGAACAAATTCCACTTCTCACAGGCCCAAACACAGGCAAGGGCTTCTTTTTCCCCGGCAGAGTAAGAAAGCTCCGCCGCCGACAATTTTCTGGAAGCGTATGCAATAACTCTTTCATGCCCATTTTGAATTTGGATAGTATAGCACCCAACCCAATGTTTGATGCATCAGTAGAGACAATCGTTGGGCACGTCTCGTCGAAAATCGCCATGACTGGTGTGGAAGCAATGCGGCGTTTTATCTCGTCAAATGCCTTTTGTTGGGGTGGACCCCAAACAAATACACTTTTCTCCTTTGTCAGTTCACGCAGTGGCTCAGCAATATTCGTGAAATCCTGCAGGTAACGTAGGTTGTAAGAACACATACCTAGAAAATGCTTTATTTCAGTGGAGTTCTGTGGACAAGGAGCCTCGGTGATGGCACGTGCGTTGTCAAAACTCGGCTTCATACCGTCATTTGTTATAATGTGGCCCAGGAACTCGATCTCACTAGCATTAAATTTGCACTTCTCGAGGTTTAATCGGAGGTTAAGATCGTGTAGTCGACGTAACACAGCATGCAGTCGTGAATCATGTTCTTCTGGAGTCCTACCGAATACACAGATGTCGTCCATGTATACTATTTGACCAGGTAAATTGGCAAATGAGTGAACCATAAACTTTTGCCAAGCTGCTGGAGCTGAACTCAAGCCCATTGGCAAGACTTTGTACTGAAAGAGTCCGTCCATAGTGAGAAATGCGGTCAGCGGTCTTGACTCCTTAATTAGAGGCATGTGAAAGAAAGCCTTCCTAAGGTCCAATTTTGAAAAATATCGGGCGCCGGCTAGTTTGACTATTAGTTCATCCGCGGTTGGAAGCACAAACTTTTCTACCACGATTTGCCGATTTAGGGCCTGCAGGTCATTGCATATTCTTACTGTACCGTCCTTCTTGAGGACTGTAACCATAGGGTGGACCCATTCAGAACAGTTAATGGGTTCAATGAGATCATCTGCAATCATCTGCCGTAATGCTGACGAAACAGCCTCTCTTCTGGCCAAAGGAATTGGACGTGGATGAGCAATAGCTACCGGTTTAGCATCCTGCTTCAGACATATGCGGTGAACGGAGGACGGAGCGCGCCCTATTGTTTGTTCAAATAATTTCGGGTACTGTATCTGTAGGTCTGATAGGTTAATTGCCATGATACGCATACGAGATAGGGACGGCGTGACTCCCAGTGCAACCATAGCGTTGCGTCCGAGTAAGGGACGGTTATTTCCGCGGGTGACGTACACAGCAACTGATGATTTCACGGCCCCAAGTTGCAACACAATCACCATAAATCCTCGTATTTCTACCGGGGCCTTTGTATAACTGTCAAATCGATAGGCTGAAGGATGTATAGGCATGTCATGTAGGTGAATGTCATAAAAACTACTCGGTACTATAGTGATAGGAGAGGCTGAATCAAGTTCCATGTCAACATGTGTTGTTCTATCATGTGCAATAACTGTAACAGTACGAATGTCAGGCATAGGTAGTTTAGGCTCTGGACAATTGGAACGATAGTTAGACACAGTGCCTGTGTTATCAATGGAAAATACATTTTCAGAGGACTGTAACTGCTGACTAGAAACGGAATCTGTAGAATGCAACTGAGAAATGCGCACTGAACGACAACAACGGGCAAAATGTCCACGCTTACCGCACTTTTGCAATCCATTTCTAAGGCAGGGCACTTGGTAAAATTGGCTTTATGCTGTAGGCTGCCGCAGCGGAAGCATTTCTGTGGGGATTGGAATTCGATTGGCGAGCGATGGATCTTGGCAACCTCCTGTATGTCTGCGTGGGTGGCGAAACATCGCAACTGTTCGGCCGTACATGTTTTGAGGCGAGCTAATTCCACAGCCTTATCCCAAGTCAATTTGGAAGCGTCTTCGGAAAGTAGACATTCCCGAATTCGGTTGTTGGTGATTCCACTAATCAACTGCTGCACTAGCATTACGCCCTCGATTCTATTTTTCGGTATGGTTGGATACTCGCAGGGTCGTACACCGCGAATGAGGCGATCAACGAAACCGTCTAGAGTTTCCGCTGGTTCCTGTGTAAGTCGGCCGAATTTGAGGCGAGCCATGAAGAGGTTTGTACGCTGTCCCCATGACTTGTCCAGCACCTCTAGTGCTTTTGTTAAGATATCTTGTGACTGGAGATCCAAAGCATCAAATTGACGTTGTCCCTCATCACCGAGTAGGTGTCTGAGAAGCTTCAGTTTCTGGCCTTCAGTGTAGTTAGAAGCCGCAGGTAGTAGGTCAAGATAGTTGGTAAACGAGGTTTTCCACTGGGCCCATGCACTTTCTGTAGGACGTAAGGTCGGATCAGACCAGTAAACTGTAGGAGGATGTAATTCCATAGCGTGGGTTCGTAAGCAGCGACACCATTGTTGTATGCGAAAGGTCAAACGCACGAGCAAGCTAAAAGGTCATTCTGATAAACGAACTGCTGTAATCTGATCAATGTCTAACTGGATGAGTACATTAATCAGACGCTTTTTGTGTGTGTGTGTGTCTGGGGTTGTGTGCACGTGTCTGTTTAGACTAGCCGTCAAGAATGCTGACAGTATACACAACACCATGGACAATAGATAGTGCGTTACATCGCTGGAAAAGTTTTCTTAGTTCCTCAGTTAGGCAATCTGATAGCCAGGCGGATCAGTGTTTTGTCCTGGCGTGTTTAAGAGTGTTGTCCGATTCAGCTGCTATGCAGACCATATCATAATTCATGGAGTTGGTTTATGGTCTCCAAAACGGTGGCTCTGACTTCGGGTGCCATAGCAACATTCGCGCTGACAATTTCCTTCGCTTCCAAGCTGTGCTCACGTATTAGTCGTGAACGTGCATCTGCTTGTTCTATGTTATTTGTGGAGACGTACTTGATACTGAAGCTGTAGTTCAGCAATACTGTGACCCAGCGTTATAACCGGTACGCTGCGTAGAACTGTATGACTTTCTTGGAGCCACAACGGAGCCACAACAACGGCTTGTGGTCAGTGACACGGGTGAAATGTCCCCCATAGGGCATTTTGTTATGAGGACCCAACGTCCCTATAATTATTGCAGGCTTAAATTACGGAAGGCTGAAAACCCGATTCACACAAGTGCACATGTACTCGGATCAGACAACACGTACACGTTCAACCAGCCTTCCAACTCGTGAAACATTCACATTGTTTAGCCTTTGCACCCAGAAACAGTCTTGTTTCCAACCAAACACGCATTGTTGTATCCAAGCAACATTTATTTTCCGGACAACTCTCGCCAAACTTCCAACAGTTCTGCTCAGTTTACGGACTGTGCATATTTACATAAAACCATGTTTCTTGTTTCCAGGGCTTGCTTACGCAAACCCCCCTTCATCACCGTTTCGTGACATAAAAATGAGGCTGTAAAACGCTGGAATCGTCTTAGCTTTGGCCAGTAAAAGCGCCTGTGGCCAAAGGCCTGTCTTGTTCTTGATTCAGTCTTGGGTTGGGAAATCGTGCGTAGAAACTTTGCGCTCGGTCTAGGAACCCGTTCGACTCGCGTGAATTAATCTTTCGCGGCTAAGTTCCGAGAACCCACAGACTTCGAGATTTGTCAGTTACAGTGCAGTGCGAGAAATAATTCTGAGTCTACGTTCGTTCATCCAACTAGGAGAGTTGGTATTACATTT
>OX104059.1:43258085-43284446 GCA_944474145.2 Dicrocoelium dendriticum | reverse complement strand
TAGTTGGAGGGATCAGTTCTGCTTCCACCTTTTTGAATCGGGGTTATTAGTCCAAGCTTCCACATGGCGGGAACTTGGTTCTGGTCTAAGCAGCGCCGGAAAAACTGAACTAAATGTCCTGCCGGTCGACTTGCTGCTGCTTCCAGTGCCTCTGGACGAATGGTATCGACACCCGGCGAGCTGTGTTTTCTTAGAGACGTCAACTTTTGTAATACAGCGTCCGCGGTATAAGTGATGTGGGTTAGTCCTGGCAAGGAGAAGACAAAGCTTGGTAGGTCGCCTGGTGGCAAGACCCTTTGAAAAGTGGGGACGTATTGCATCTGCAGCGCGTTTGCTGCTTCCACAGCCGTTCTTGTTGGGCCATCAGCCGTCTTGAGTGGAGGAAATCCTTGCCTCACCTTTAGTAGGCTATTAACGTGCTTGTACAGCAGTTTGTGGTTGGCACTGAAGGTTTTTGCGATGTTATGTTGATAAGCGGTTTTGTCTTCTTTTATCAGTTGAGTGCAGTGGTTACGTTGCACTACGTAGTTGTCCCAATTTTCTGGTGCTGGAGCTTCTCTGTACACTCGCCATGCTGCGTTGCGTACTGTCATCCATTTTCGAGTTCTGATGCCAACGAAAGAAACTGATTTGCACTTATTGCAAGCTTTTATCTCTGAAGCCTGTGCAATCAGCTGACTGAATGTGTTGACGAACTCGAGCCAGGCGAGTTCTGGGGGTTCTTCTTCGAGGAAAGATCATGTTGTGGCGCTGACTAGCTGAGCGAGTCGGTTGTACCTTGTGACGGTTCGCACAGTCTCATCGTTCTCATTCAGATAGTCTGCATAGCAGACGAAGTTGAAACTGATCACGGCGTGATCATTGCGACCCAACGGGCAGTCTAAAACCAACACATCAATCATATGCTCCTCGTTAGTAAGCACAAGATCCAGCACAGATGGCCTGTTGCCTGTTCTGAACCGAGTGGGCAAAGTGATGTGATTTCAAAGAGGAACAGTAGCTACTAGATCTTGTAAATCGGTTTTGAATTGTTCTCCGATCGTGGCAGGGGCTTCTAAACAGTGTACGTTGAAATCACCCATGATAAGAATGTGAGTGTACTTTTGTTGTAAACTGCATCTTAAACCAGCCGCTAGGTGGTAGTCGGTTTCGGGTGTTGAGTTAGGGGCGCGGTACACCAGGACAATAAGGGAAGCGTCCCTGCCTTTTAACTGCAACCGGCACCAAAGAGAGTCGGGGAACTGCGAGTCTGAATGCTCCACTGCTTCGCACTATAATTCGTTTCGGTAATAAAGGATTACCCCTCCTCCTTTTGTGAGCCTGTCGTTCCGGATCAGCGACATGCCCGGTAGCGAAACTTCAGCGTCCGTCATTTCCGTGTGCAACCATGTCTCGGTGATACCAATGACATCATACGAGCCGGAAGCTTGACGATCTTTCAGTTCAGCCAGTTTGTTAGAAAGACCCTGAGCATTCGTATACAAGCAGGCCAGTTTCTCGGTCTCTAGGAGCCCACAGAGGGGTGAAGCGGTCACGTGTGGGAGAATTCTGACGGATGGGAGGTCGACAGCTACTCGTTTTTTTGATGGGATAATGATACCTCGTTTGCAAATTGATTCGGCCAAGGTGCGTCCCAACCTTCGTTTAGACCTACGTCAGAGTCAATTAAAGCAGCAGTCAAGTTACGCTTCAGTACATTCGTCGGTACGCTTGCTGCTTCAGTTGCTTTAATATTTGAGCTGTGCAAAGTGTTTGCGACCTTTAACCGAATTTCGGAAGGAAGATGTTTTCGATTTCTCCGCCATCGATCCAAAACATCCTTTGCTTGTTGCTCTGACTGAACCACAAGTTTTAGGATTCTAGGGCCGCATCCTCTATAATTCGGTGAGAGAGGTATCCTGGTGAGCGATAGTGCCACAATATTATCCAAAGAAAGTGATTCACGAATGAACCGCCACTGTTCTAAATCGTGCTTTCCGGTCTCTTGAACATCGTTAGAAGGATGTTCTGGCACGCCATGTATGAAGATTGCGTTTAGGCGGTCTTGCTTGCTGTGCCCCTCTTCGGTGTTTCTTTTTGATTATCGCGCGCTCCAAGGGACATCAGGATAGATACGTTTCCCACAGGATTCGTGATTTAGCGCGCTTGCGGAGAGCAAAACGTTTTCTACGTCAGTGGAGGATTCTAGTTACCCGGATAAGTCTGGGTTCGCCATAGTGTGGCGAGTTCGAATGACAAATAATTCGTAATAAGGTTATGAGTGTGGTTTTGATACTCATCTGCATACGCAATGAGTTCCATTGGTCTTAGTCGTTTGATAACTTATCCTGCAATGTGATGGCGGTAGATTCAGGGACACTTGAGCATACAACAGTCCGGGCACTATTGTTGGATCCCTTTTTCGTTGATCTACAGGGTAGGGTACTCGTTTGTCCTGACTTGTTGACAAGTGTTGATTGTTTGCTCTTTGTCCATCTATTCCCGTTAACGGTTTTTACAATGGATGAGGTCACAACGACGGCCTCTCGATGGACCTTTGCAGCAATCTCTGCATAGATAACTGATGTTATGGGAAGGTTAGTCTCGACAAGAGGTATTTGAGCTACAGGTACCGAGGGTTGGTGTTCGGCTGCTTCATCCTTGTTAATGCTAGATGTCAGGTCTAGTGGAATTTGCTTAACCAGACGTTTTGTGTGGTGCCTGATTTTCGTTGCCGTGAGTACTGTTTGACTCTCGTAGGTACGGTCTGTTTTCGCGCGGCGTTCTACCAAATTTGGAGAAGACAACGGAGATAGAGACGTGGCTGATTGCGGTTCAGGGGAAGCGGATTGTTCAGCATTCCGCTGCTCAGAAGCCGCTACGCTTCTGTGATGCATACTCGCTTCCATTGAAATAATCTTATCGTTTATCCTCTGCTCGGCTTCTGCGGTTAACCGGTCGCATTTCTGAGCTAAGATAAGCAAGCACTTAACGAGGGGGATGTTGGAACATGCAGTACAGAACCAAAATGCATCTTGGGAGCTATTTCGCGCCCGTACCTGTTGTTGGGACACATTTGCACATTTCGGATGATACCATTCTAAACAGTACCAGCAAGCCAGACCGATTTTTACTACCCGATGACATTCTCCTAACCCGCAAATGCCTTTCGATGGGAGCCACTTCGGTTTCGCATTTCGGCCTTTCAATTTGGTGTCGTTACCTGACCCAGTGGGTTGGTTAGTGTCCCGTATTTTTACAGCTTTGAGAGCGGTGCACATCGGTCAGGCGAGCGTGGTGGTTGCAAGGTCAAATGAGCGGTCGGCGTGGTCGTGCGGTCCGTGTGATGGGTTATGCAGGCGCACTGGCTGGTCACAAGGAATGGCGAGTGACTGGAAGATGAACAGAGCGCTGAACACAGATTGACAAATCACAAATTCTTTCAGAGCTGCGTTGAGAAACACTGGATCGAAATAAGCTTAGGCTTTTCGGTCTGCCTCGAGAATTCTGTATCGAATGGGGTCACACAGAAAGGCAATCGGCTCAACGTGATTGAGTTAAACACTTGCGCTTAATGACGGATGCCAATGAAAACGGTTAGTGATGGCGCAGCCTCTAATCGTAGAAGATATTTCCACGTATGATGGATCACTGTGTAGGGCTGGTAAATCCGGTTCGAATCAGCGTACAGTGACAACGCTGCGAGAAGATGGAGAGAGGAGCACGCACGTCACGCGTGTGTGGGGATGAACTTCATGCTTCAGCTCGGTATCGTCAGGCCGTCCAACAGTCCATGGGCGTCACCTCTCCACATGGTCCGGTAGCCGAAGCGGATATAGGTAAAACTGCCGTCACAACTCCTTTTGCTTTGTTCGGATTCCTGCGCATGCCATTTGGTCTAAAGAATGCTGCACAAACTTTTCAGCACTTTATCGACCAAGTTTTTCGTGGCTTAGACCTGGCTTACACTTATCTCGATGACATTTTAATCGCGGGCTCTTCACGAGAAGAGTACATGCGCTCCGTACGAACACTTTTTGATCGCTTATCTCAACACTAGGTGACGACCAACGCAGAAAGGTGTTCGTTTGGTTTCGACTCAGTCAACTATTTCGGCCATCGTATCTCCTCTGCAGGCGTCGTGCCACTGCAGGATAAAATTCAATTTATCATCGACCACCCTGAGCCTCATTCTTTCAAACAGCTTAGGCGTTTTGATGGGCTTGTCAACTTTTACCGACGGTTCATACCAAACTGCGCCTCGCTGATTCAAACGCTTACGGACCTTCTCCGAGGGAAACTCAAGAAACCTGAATTTCCTGCCGCAGCAAGCGCTGCTTTTAAGTCGCTGAAAGAGGCTATCGCCAACATAGCTTCTATAGCGAATCACGATCCGGTCGCCCCACTGTCCCTCAGTACTGACGCCTCGGACGTGGCAGTCTGCGCTGTTTTGCAGCAACGAGTATCCGATACATGGCAGCCATTAGCGTTTTTCTCCCAACGCCTACAACCTACTGAATCTCGCTACAGCACGTTCGGTAGAGAACTACTGGCCATATATCTAGTGATTTGTCACTTACAACACGTCTTAGAAGGCCGCTCCCTTGCCGTCTTCACTGACCACAAACCCCAGACTTACGTGCTCCGCTCGACTACCGACCGATACTCTCCTAGAGAGTCGCGCCACCTTGACTATATCGCTCAGTTTACAACCGATATACGACATGTCTCAGGTGTGCACATGGCCGTCGCCAATGCACTTTTCCGCATCCAAGCTATCTCCGCTGACGCCGGCACTGCTATCGACTTGGCAGCCATGGCCACAGCACAACTCAACGATTCTGAGGTTGATCTACTACGCAGGTCTCCCTCACTGGACATACGACCCGTTCCGCTGACATCATCAGACGAAGGTATACTTTGCGATTTACCTCTGGGCACGCCGCGCCCAGTCGTTCTACGCGAGTTTCGGCAGAGAGTATTCGACACCTTGCACGGCTTGTCTCATCTAGGCGTTCGTGCATCTGTCAAACTCGTAATCGCACGATTCGTTTGGCGCAATGTCAATCGGGACGTTCGTACTTGGCAGCCGCTTGCCTTCGGTGTCAACGCGTGAAGATGCACAAGCACACGAGAAGCCCATTAAGCAAATTTTCGACGCCAGACGCACGTTTTCATCACATGCACGTCGACATCGTAGGTCCTCTATCGCCTTCGAAGAGCTCTGTGTATCTACTGACCTGTATCGATCGGTTTACTAGATGGCTTGAGGTCGTCCCATCCCAAATTGCTCTTCGGAAACAGTAACGAAAGCATTTCTGGAGCGCTGGGTAACTCAATACGGCTATCCCGCCATCGTGACCACCGATCGAGTGTCACATTTCTCCTCGACATTTGCCACGTTGCTTAAGGATCTACGCTGTCGCCACGTTCAGACGACGGCGTATCATCCGGCCGCTAACGGCATGGTGGAGCATTTTCACCGCCAGTTGAAGGCAGCGCTACCTGCGTACGCAGATCCGTCATGGTCTGAAACACTTCCCCTCGTCATCCTAAGCTTAAGAAACACGGTTAAAACCGATTTCGAGGAACACCAGCGCAGCTAGTCTACGGTTGCACGCTGAGGTTGCCCGGACAGCGGGTAGCACAAGTCCCGTCTACTTCCCGTTTTGACTACGAAGTTAAACCGACATATTGGCTCACCAGATGCGTGAGCTACGTCCACCCGCGCCTAAATCGCTGAAAACACCAGTGTACGTGCCCGAGAAGCTGTCTACGTGCTCACAGTCCTTCTTCGCGCAGACGGTGTTCAACAGCCTCTTCAGTCGCAGTACATAGGACCTTACAAAGCGCTGCACCGCGCGAATAAAACGTACACTATTGACCGCGCGGGCCGACGCGAGGTCGTCACCATCGACCGTCTAAAGCGCGCTTTTATGGAAGAAACCACCTCGCCTACTTCGTCTGGTAGTGCTTTGTGCGACGTCACAACTCACCGCACCAGCTTTCAGCATCCTAGTGCAGTTCAACCAGACCACGATGTCGGCCTACAAGCGTCAGCCGTCCCGATATCTCCCAAATCTAGCCCGTCACCTCCCACGACCAATCGCACTGGTCGGGAGGTGCGTAAGCCCGTTCGTTTCCCGACTATGTACAGTATAAATACGTTTAGCTTTGTAGATATTGTATACATTTGCCCCGTTTTTGGTCGATTAACTTTTTGAAAACAAACAAAAAATATCAAAAACCTCCGAAAAACCTTCATCTAAAATATATTTAAAACCAAAAAGTTTAAACACGCAGATCATTCGTTCCTTCTTTCGGACGTTTTCTGCGCGCGTTTTTCTATTCTCTCGTCTCCGCACGCCCCAATCCTTCTCTTCCATCGACTGGCCCGCACGAGCAATGTTTTCGAGGACCCTGACGCGAACGCTGGTCGTTTCTCCGCGAGACGGGTGTCGCTTCTTCGCGGGACGAGGATCACTTCTTCGTGGGTCGATAGTCGTTTCTCCGTGGGACGAGGGTCGTTTTGGCGCGGGGCGGGGTGCGGCGGGGAAGAGACCACTCCCAAGCGCACCGTTTGGCAGCAGCGATGGTTGAGGTCCTGTCGATCTTTTTCTGGGCTAGCCAATTTTTTGTAGTCCGACAAGCCCGCTCCAACGGCTCGCCGAAATGCGCCCTGCCCTGCAATCAATCAGTAATAAAGCACAAACAGCAGAGCGGACTCCGACTTTCGGCGAACCTCCATTTAACACGAACGCTCGCCCCTTCTTTCTCGGCAAGATTTTGCCATACGAACCTCGATTCACCAGTCATTTTCGATATAAAAGACTTTTTATGTTCAGCATTCCAGGGGAGCTCCGTAGCGCCCAAAAAGATAACTGCTATCTTTTATGTATTATTTAGTTGTTGAGTAATTGTACATTAATCTTCCTTGTTTTAATCTTTATTACAACCGGCTCGACACTCGACCGCCTTGGAAGTTCCCGCGATAACGTGTACTGTCTTGCTTCATTCGTCCGCGTCTTCTTGTAGCCCATCGAATACAGTCCGCTGTGTCCGACTCCTATTGCCTCCTGATATCCGCGCTTTCTTCTGCGCACCGTCTCGGACTAATATTTACTAGTTATACAAAGGCGAGACTTAACGACGGCACCGAGTTGCTCCGTCCGTGACTTCATTTTGCGCTGCCAATTTACTTGTGTTCACCACGGGCCTTGCGCCTTTCTTTATCTTGTTATGATAACAAAGCCCTCTTCAGTATACAGTGCCCGGGCATCCGTAGTACGTACTCAGACCATCGCAACTTATTCATTGCTACCTCTTGTTCTCAGGTCCTAGCCGCCTTGTCACTGACTAGCATTTGCTTACTCACATCATTGTTTCGGACACGCTAGTTCCATCCAACATCAGCAATGCTTCGCCGACAACGATGATGACGGACTTGAGGGCGCCTCAACTCTTCACACCGAAGAGACCAAGTCAAGCTTCCATAGAATAGGACGGCCCTCACTGTGGCCTTCTATACACGGCCTTTTAGACGCACGGAAACGCTTTTCGGACGCCACACTGCAAAAGCTGGAACTGCCTTTTTAAATAAAAGGCAGTTCCAGCTTTTGCAGTGCGTGTACTGACTTCAGTTGCTGTGCGCCCATGGTTGTTGATGTAGCGGCCAAAGTAAGTGAATTGATCAACTACCTCGAATTCCCTGCCATTAAGCGTCAAAGGGACATCAATCGGCTGGTGGTCCTGTAACAACACTTTGCAGGTGCGAAGTGCATGCTAAACAAAGGGACTACGCTAGTGTTGTTATTCCGGGTTGACTGCACCCCCTCCGAACTTCGTTAAAACGCAGGACAATATCATCCACATTATCAAGATCATCTAGCATTTCACCAGGCAGCACCTCGACGCCTGTATCGTGAGGCTCCGCAAGGGAACACTCCCTGATGGAGCCCAGGAAGAAGTTGAACAAAAAGGTTGAAGTCGGACAACCCTGAAGAACGCCACTTGCTGTCGGAAAGGCATCCGACAAATCACCGTAGACCCTGACGCGGTTTGTCGTGTTTGATTATAGATAATGTAAAATGTTCACGTTTCCTGGGAACACCATTCCGCACAACTAGTTAGAACAGAATGCGTCGATCGGCTGAATCGAACGCATGCTAGAAGTCCAGGAACACAGCTCTCGTTGTTCGGCGGTATGCGTGGTGCTGCTCTAGCACCTGCCGCAGCCGCGTCCTGGGAGGAAGCCTGCTTGCTCTCCTCTAATCCGTGATTCGCGCTCCGCAGTGCATCGATGAACGAGAATTGACGTCAGTACTTTTGTTATGACTGACTTTAGCCTAATACACCTGTGGTTAGTACGGTCAGTACGCCTGCCTTTCTGGTATATCGCCACTATAATTAATTTCTTCCAGTTAGCTGGGATGGTCTCTGCCTTTCAGACCTGCTCTAATAGGGAGGCCAGTGGTTTGTAGAGGACCGCACCAGCATCCTTAATTAGTGCAGGTGAGAGGGAATCCGGGACAGCAGCACGAAAAGGATTAGGGACCTAAGGACCTCAGCCTCCAACCGAGTATATAAACTAACTGGCCATGGCAGTCTGCAATACCTGAGTAGGAAGAAATCCAAATGCAGAAGACAATTATACTGCGCTCCAAAGTGCTCTGCTCAACGAGCTATACAGCTCTCCTTTTTGTGAATTAGTGCACCCGAGCTGTGTCTAATTGTTTCACTGCCACCTGGTTTCCTGGGACCCATTGTGCGGATCAGCTGGAAGAGCTTGCGGTAATTGCCTACTGTTCCTGCCACCTCCATTTCTTGAGCACGACTGGTGCACCACGCTTCCTTGTCAGCGCACAGGCTCCGCTTTAATTCGTGCTCATGGCCAGCCGGAAGATTTCTTCTGGATTCCAACAGTTTCACCGGGCTCTCGGATATCCACGAACTGATGCAATGACGATTCATAGTGCCACAAGCGGAAGCTACTGCGCGTTGCATGGCGGCGGGGATCCTATTCCATTGAAGCTCAGTGTGATTAGGACAAGTGGGCGAAAGTTGGGTACGCAGTGGGGCTTGATAGGCTTGCCTGACCGTCACTGAGGCTTCGTACCGCGCCACTCTGCTAAATAGACGCACACTGACCATGTCACATGGAGTGGTGACGAAACGTTTGCAGTCAAACTGCCGAGTGCAGCGAACACTCAGACCACCAGCTGAAATCATTTCTCAGTTGCGAACCCTTGGTGCGTCTCCCGGTAAACTTTATGAAGGAACGACAGCGTACCAAGGCATGCTCAGAGTTGACACAAGTACTCCAGAATGAACGACAATCCAGAATGGAACCGAACCATCTGTAGTTTATGACAACTTGATCTATATAGGTCCATCTCTGGCCAGCTACGAGAGGACGCCAAGTGACACAGACGTCCACTTGATCTAACAGTGGTACTGCTAACACACAGCTAGCATTCCATACACAACACTAACAGACGCTCGCCGTTGTCCGTCTGTTAGGAGTTAAGTCCATATGTGCCACCTAGCTCAGCTTCTGAAGAGTTCAGACTACCTACTTGAGCATTCATACCTCTCGCAAGAACTATGACATCAGAACTGGTAACACTGCGTAGTAGCGTGTTCAGTTCGTGGTAGAAAGTGTCCTTCGCAGTATCAAAGTTGCAGTCGGTGGAAACCCCTAACAAACAGCTTCTAGTGCTACTCCACGAATCAACCGTAATTGATGTCTTCAAACGGTCTGCATATAAACGGCTGCTTACGAGAATCCCATCAACCAACGACGACTCAGCCTTGGAGCTGAGAATAATGACCACTCCAGCTTGACCAGTGTTTGCCGCAGCAGCCTCTCCGGATGCGTGCAGCCAATAGCGTGAGGACAAACCGGGTGCAGCGTATTCAACAACCGCGTTCGCGTCATTGATCCTAGTCTGCGACATACAGCATACTAGGTGCACTGGGTGCAAGTGCATCCTGTTGACCCATTTGGCTTAGATTACGAATGTTGAGCACCAGCAGGGAAATGGGACAGTGTGGCTTTATAACGAGCTGTTGCCGATAGGGGTCCTGTGAATGGTATGGGAATATAAATGCAGATGGTATAACTCGAGTGACATTACGGTTGCTGTCAATTAAACTGGGAATTATAACAGGAAGGCTAGGCGTGGGGACTTGGAGAGAAGAAAGAAACATGGTTGGAAAGGAAAGAAAGGAGGCGGCAGCAGTAGCTTGTTTTCCCTTATCTGCCCTGCTGTAAGCAGCAGATAAGGCGACACTTGATAATCTGTGCGACGGACGAAGCAGGATTTATTCAGAGATTGGGAAAATGGTCAAGGGTGCCCAGACCTAGACAGGAGAACGATTAGTCTCCTCAACCAAAGCCTTTGGTTCAAAAGTCTGTCCGCAAGGCCACGGATGTGGCAACGATTTGGTTGTACCGAAACTGATGCCATCCCATTTCAAACTCCAAACCTGGAGGACCAGAAGACTGAGTTCCTCTGACATTTAACTATTGAGAGATGCAAGAGCCAAGCCACGTTAAGGTCCAGTGTCTTCCTGACGTGGAATCGGTAATTGTATTAACACGTTACGAGTCAAGCAGTTACAAACTGGGCATATATGTGTGTATATATGTTGTTGGGTGTTTATGTATCCAAGTTGATTACATTTATTCCTTTTGACTCTGCATCTGTGATTGTGTTTGATCGAGTAGCCAGTTCAAGAAGTGATCATAAGCATTCTTCGAAGTGAATGACCGACGTCCAAACCGTGAGCAAAATCATCCGGATGGACAAGAGCCAGTAACTACGTGGGGACTTTCGGAGCTGCTTTCTCCTACCAGTGTCAGGCGAACGCAGCTCCGAAACCTTCGATTTTGGATGCGATCTTAGTGATCGAAAAGGCATAGGTTTGTTTCGAAGCGAACTGTAGCCTCATTTGAGATTGCGTGTCGGAATCCAGATGCACTGAGGGTACTCCAAGACACAACAATGTATATATATATATATATATATATATATATATATATGTAAAAGGTTGACGGCATCCGCTTTCGTATTTGCCTGTCACTATGGCCAGCCACAGGACGCCTGCGCCTACAGAGGGACCATGGATGGCTTGCGCTGCACCACCCACAACTCCATCCACACACCCCATATCCAGTGTAAACTCGAAGGAATAAAACCGGGAGGCATGTGGATGGGAACCACGTTTCATCAACAGAGCCGGCCCACACTCCTTCACAGGCAAACACAAGCACACTGTATTTGGGGAATCAATCGCACACAAGGCGGTGGCTGGACCGTAGTCCGCTCCACACTGAGTGCATGGAACCGCTCTTTGATCCCAACATGACCACAAGCTCCGTGCACCCCGTCCCCACCAGTAACGACCAACTGTCTTCTGGAGCCAGTATGGACGAGGTAGTGGGTCATATACAAGTAGGCACGTTGTCAACGTGCACATTAAGCGCAACCACACCGGGGATATTAATCAACAGCCAATAACTTGAAACGACAAGATGAAATAAAACAAATCAAATAATGCATACATGTACGGTAAACTAAATGGGCGTATAAAACAAATTGGTTACGAACTGACCCGCGATAAGTTCAAGACATCAGAAGAAATATTTTTAAAATATGCCACGAGCGCGAACATGTTATCAACGGTAACTACGATTAGCTTCAGCCACGTGTGCAAGTAGACATTAATATGAGAAAGAAAAGCGTTAGGACAAAATTGCAAACACACCGCCTGAAATAAAGAGACTTAGCATGCAGGCGCGCGGTTTGTAAATCGAATGCAGCGTGCCTACAAACGCTGCGCTATTTCTGCCTACGTTCTCTTCAGGACCCGTCATCACTTCGGTGGTCGTCCCGAGTGGCATCGCACATGGCTCACTAGGCCTGCCTGACTCAGGCACTCGCGACCGCTTGTGCTACAGCATCATGCGCTCTATGTCGATGGAGTACAACCCATCGGTGATTGCCGTTTTCGCACTTATCGTTCCTTCTCTACATCTATGACGTCTTTCATCCAGCACTTCGGCAGTTGCCTTCGTGATCAGATCGCGCCATGCATGCCGATCAACCGCCTTCGATTCCCATGACCTGAAATCAAAATTAGAAGGTGAGACGCTCACTTTGATCATGTCCTGGTAACGTGACTTCGGTCACCCGCATGCCGCTTCCCAATACTCAGCTGACCATATAATAGTTGGCTCGGTATCCGCGTAGAATCTATACGGCTCACATGACCGAGCCACCTCAGTTGTCCCAGCAAAAGTATGCAGTCCACTGCATACATCCCACTTCGATACAACACTTCCGTGTCAGTGACGCTGTTGCCCCATCCGATGCGCAGAATCCGTCGCAAACACTGTTGACGGAACCGCTCGATATATCGCACATCCCGCTGGTACATGGTCCACGTTTCACTGCCGTATAGAAAAACGGACAGCACCATGGATTTGTACACCATCAGCTTCGTGCCAATGCTAAGCTGATGGTTGTTCCAAACTCGGTACTCTAGCTTCTCGAATGCCGCCGCTGCCTTCGACACGCGGATACACAGCTCACTGTGTAGTTGCTAGCCAGCCGAAACCACACTCCCAAGGTAGCAGAAGCGGGAGGTGGTTTCCAATACTTCAGCACCAATGCTGATTCGTGGCAATATTGAAGATTGCACCTCCGATGAAGGCTGAAAGAGACAGACAGTTTTGCTTGTGTTGATGGTGAGCCCAACTTTTGCCGCTGTCGAAACCAGAGCAGTAGTCATGTGCTGCAACTCATCCACGCTGTGTGCAGACAACGCACAGTCGTCAGCAAATAGCAACATACGGATAGTTGTCTCACAGACTAGAGTTCTCGCACCGAAACGACGGATGTTCAGCAACCCACCATCAATACGGTGCTCCACACGAACACCGTAAGCACAAGCGGCATCAAAAGCACAGGACAACATTGCATGAAGATATATATTAAACAGGGCAGGAGCTAAGACACAGCCTTGCTTCACACCAGAGACAACTGGAAAGTCATCCGAGGTCTCTCCACTCAGCTGCACCCTCGCTCGCATACCGCTATGCACACATTCAATTAAAGTTACAAACTTACGCGAGCAACCAAACTTACCCAACACCAACCACAATGCCTCGCGGTTCACCATATCAAAAATCCGGCTCTTCACCACTATGTCCCTCGCTCTTATCCGACTTTCTCTGATATCGTCTATGGCCCATAGACCATTTCTGGCTTGTTCTGTAGGGCTCAAGCTGACTTGTTGACTTTCCTCCCTGCTGCCCTCTTTAGTATTCCACTTGAGTTTTTGCGATTTGTCCATTCCGCTTGTGGTTCATCCCTTCATTGCCACTACAATTGGATATGTTAGCCGATCAGGAAGGAGCAATAGACTTTCTCGTTTTTGCATGGGTGCACTGCGTACAATTTGATAAGTAGGAATGCTATTTTAGATCCAGTTGAATATAGAATGACATCTCTAGCCGGAAAACAGCTAATTAACAATGTAACAACACATGACTTGAGGCAGATTGCAACTAACGATGTTATCTTGTTAAACATCATTCTCAATTGTAGAATGATGAATAAATAACATGCGACTATGGAGAAGTTTGTTTCGTGCTTATTTCCCTAAGCAATGGATGATAGTCTAGCAGTTGCTCCACTCCCTTGGTAAGGTCAGCTTTTCTAACCAATATATATATATATTTATATATAATATCGCCAGAATAAGTCGATCTTCACCATGTTTGTCAAATACGTGTCTGTATTTCCACTACTTTAGTCAACATCTTCTAGAAGCCCAAGGAACGCGTGTCAAGTGCACCTAGGAGACGTTTGGTTGAGCGCAAATTTTAGGCGGCTGATTTCTCTGATGATAACACTGAGACCACTGGTGCATTGGTGTCGGAGAAGACAGTGGCAGTCACTGTATTTGCATAAGATTCCGACATGGATAAGAAAAGCTTTCTACGCATGTTTGTGGGTGTTTGACTTGGCAAATCGTCGCATCAAGAATGTATGGTGGGCAGATGAGGCTGAGCAGATGGAACGCTACACCCAGCGCCACCATCACATTTAGTTCAGTTATTCCTTGAAATGAGTGTGCGGATCCACCTCGCGGCAGAACATAACGATGGCGAAACATGCTTCGGGCGTTGCCTACTCAAGCTGAAGACCTCATGCAGATGTGGCGTAGACAGTTGGACCAGTTCCTTAACCAGTTGACTATGACACTTTACACAAGCTACAATAGGAAGATGTGAAGTACTGTTCTACTGTCACCCCAAGACTAAATGAAGCGCAGAGAGCATTTAATCAGCTGCGAAACCACAAGTGTGCCATTGGTCACGAGATACCCCTGGAAGTACTGAAGAAAGATGGGCTGGTAGTTCTAAATGCGTTGCGCCACTTGATGAAACTCATTCATATCGAATAAAAAGTGACACTTGATCCGAATTATTCCTTTGTACAACCACTGTACAAGGACAAACGAAGTAGACACTGTGCTAACAGTCAACATGTCAGCACGTTGGCAAGTTGCACTGGGGTACATGAGTACCTGGACAATACTCAACTACCCCGTCATTCAATCCTTGAACTAAGCATAGCTGAACAGCAGTGTAGCTTCCGTTCTGGCTGTGGTACGATGGACTCAGTGTTTGAGGCTCCTCAACTATGGAAGATGTGCGATGAACGAAACCAAACCAAGTGCCCACTGTTTGTAAACATCACCAAAGCATTTGAGACAGTAGACCTCGAAGGATTGTGGCTAGCGTTTGTTAAATTTGGCAGCTCATGTTAGTTTTTTAGTATTGTTGTATATCTGCACAGTGATATACGAGTTGGCTTGCAATTGTGTGGACAAACATCGGATGAAATTGCTGTTGTCTCTGGCGAGAAGCAAAATGCTGTTGGCTGGTAATGTGTATAATAATTACCTAGCAATCATGACGTCTACAAATCATAATCCTCGTGACTGCGGTGTCCTTGTGAAGCAACGCTTTGACGGCAAGGTGGCTGAACATCCATCGTTTCGAGGTGAGAAGCATAGTGGGTGAGGCAACCACCTGCAAGTTACTGCTTGCTCACGGCCGCGCATTGTTTACGCATAGCCAAGATGAGTTGCGGCGCGTGATAACGGCTTCCGCATTGAAACCGGTCGCGTTCTGGCACACCAACAATACAAGCAACACTGTTTGTCTTTTTCAGCCTGCACCAGAGAAGGAATCCATGGGCTTGCCGCAAATGCAGTGTGATGATGCTGTTTTGGAGACCAAATCAAAACATTGCTAGCCTGGAAGTGTACTTTCTACCGACCAACAAATGAGCAACAAGCTACGCATCCGCTTAACGAAAGTGGCTGCTAAATGTGGATGGCTGGGACATCGGATAAGGAGGAAACACTAGCTGAAAGTTGGTACGAAACTGTAGATGTACTGAATATTTGGTACAGTAGGTTCCCCGCTGCGGCAGCGAAACGCAGCTGTTGTCCCGGTAGCACATCTGATATTTAGCGCGCTTTTATCAACAGTAACGGCATGACGTCAGGTAGTGTGATGGAATTCCTGACACGGAAATACTTCGCCGGAGTGGTATGTGTGGAATGGATTTCATATGGTTACTGTAACCCCTGAGGTGACTCGGACATGTCCGCCTCATGGATTTGAAGAGCATACCGAAACAAACGCTCTATAGACAAGGAAATGATGGAAGCGAAACACAGACAAACCGAAGCAAAGTTACCAGAACCTGACCAAGGGGAATTAATAAAAAGCTAAGTTTAACTTTAAGGAACAGAATGTAGTAGAATGGCGCCAATAGCGTGACAAGATTAAGAATGCCGTTACCCAGTTGCATCAGAAGGTTCTGAAGCAAAGGGAAGAATGACATAGCATTCGCAAGTGGAAGATACCGATGGAGTCCGCTTTATCTACATCATGCGCATGGTGCTGACGCATATGTTATCACGTGTGCCTTAGTCTAGCCAGCTTGGTTAATTGTGAACGTAGCGCGAGCAGCCAGCATCGTGGAAGTGTCAGGTTAGTTGAAAGAGAAAACGTTAGCGGTTGGTAAGTACGGTGCTTCAGATTCCGATTACAAACCCAAGCAAATAATGTGGCAGATGTGGCACGTGGGCTATCTCATCGCTGCTTTTCGTCTGAAAGTGAGCCTGCGTGTTTAATTTGTCCATTGTTAGGCGTTTTCTGAATAATGTTCTGGGTCTGACTAGGCCTGATGGAAATATTGCAATTTGTTAATATGTAAAAAACCGACACTTTACGTATACTGGCTCCATGAGACTGTCACTCGTTATTGGGAGAGACAGAGTGGACTGACAAAGTGACCGCGCTAGGATGAAATAATGGTTCTATCCAGTGTCGATGTCAGAATACTGCCCAATCACCACCACCCATAGTTTTAATATGCATGTTTCTACCTGCACAAATGAGTGATGTGTGTGTTGCAGAAGTGAGGCACAGCACCGAATCAATCGGGGCTCTAATCTATATGCCTCCCGGTCAAAGTACTCAAAGTTTAAATTGAATATATGGTGGGCGGACGGAGTTGTGGAGGTTGAAGCGCAAGACACCCACCATCTGTTTAAAGGGGTAGGATTACGGTGGTTTGATCCAAACAGAAACAAAAAGTTAAAGCAGTAAGTTCCCTTCAACAAATCGAAATACACGGAAAAGAGACGAAGGATGCTAAATGAATGCAATCCGTATTATTACTTCAGTCCAATTAACAATAACCGATATGCGTAGATATAGCTAACCGTGGGTGCAACCGGACAAGCTTGAGGTGTAGAACGAATGACGGAAGTTCACACCTACGTCCAAGGCAGCTTTAGGCTGACAAATACTTGTTTCTGAACACACAAGGCTGGCATCATCTGGCTTATAGCGGCAGCCTCAGCAAACCGAAGCAAGCGGGGATACGTCTGACGTAACACAACTTTAAACGTTGAACCCAGCTCTATCTGGTGATCCGAGTCTAATAGGGGTTTGCCTATCGAGGAAGCCAGCGGTCTGTGCGAACACGGAATCTGACGAGGGTAGGCAAGCTGAGCAACTTCACGCTTGGTACATGCTCCTTTATTCGGGAAGTCAGAATTCTATTACTTCTCCATATGTAACTGTTTCCGCAGTCGCGTACAAATTGGTATAGGTAGAGTGAGTTAGCCCCAATAGACTGAGCTTCCTTCGTTGGAGGTATGGGCAAATTACGGGTTCGGTTGATGAGGACAATTTGTGCAGCATAATAACTTCCTTGTGTAAGCGAAGTTATCCGCTTAGCGGTCTTTAGCGTGGCTAAATCACCTTTGCAAGGTAATTCGATATACACTTTCTTCTTGGCTGCCGTGTGCACCAATCCTTTGCCCCTCGCGGTTGGCTGTGTTGTTCGATAAATCTTCGAGGGTAGCCGTTCGCAATTAGTGTTGCTGTAATTAACACTAGCTCATCGTCCAGACAGTCGGCCGAACAAATTCCTCTGACACTACCAACTAGAGTCCTCACAAGTGCCCGTTTGTACCGCATTGGTGTGAAGCTAGTGAAGTGCAGGTACTGATCGGACCAAGTTGATTTTCGGTAAATGGACCTCTTAGTAAATCCATAACCCTGCGACTTATGAGTATGTCCAGAAATGACAGGCACTTTTCCTGTTCTACTTCGCATGAAACTCGTAAGTTGGCATGAGCCCCATTAAGCCGTTCTATAAAATGTGTGATTTGCTGCTCCGACGAACAAAAAGCCAAGATATCATCGACATATCGTTTGTAGTATGGCAACCAGGCTATTTCCGTAGAACTGTTTCTTTCTACCACCAGCATTAAGAAATCAGAGAGAACAGGACCAAATGTTTGACAGATCAGACAAAGTCATATGTACCTTGAATGTACAGGATGTTTTAGTAATCTGGTTCGGAGCTAGGAGCGGCTGCACTCAGATGCTGACGTACACCGGTACGCTGAATTGTTACCTGTCGAATGGCGCAAATTGCTTTGCCCGCAGGGATGAGATGGGACACAGCGTGGCGACATGTGTGCCTACGATCGCAGAGCACACCCAGCTGTTCGGCCGTGATAGCTGAACGTTAGCAAATACCACAGCCGCAATAAATGCGTCATGCGTCGACCGCAGGGCAAGAATAACGCATCGACTTTATTTTGCTTAGAGGGCTGCCGTGTGGCTGTGATTAACTATGGCACTTCCCGCAAAGTTGCATAAAAGGTCCAAAATGTGGCAAAGGAAGTGCAAAAGTTTGCAAAGACTGTCCAAAATGTTGCAAAACCCTGTGAGATTTGCCAGCTGCTCAGAGCCAATCCGCTGACCTTAACTGTGTTCTGATTGGCCGGATGCCAAGGTTCGCTGCGTTAGTCTGGGGAGGTGAGCGCGCTGCCCGTTGACTGGGTGAGACTTGTGAATGAACCTTAGAGTCATGCACTTCAGTGGCACAACGGGCTTGTGTGCGCCCCCCTCACATCCGAAACGGTGGATCACAATTGGTCTGAGAGCAATGAACAGCTGGAACATAAGCGCATGACCGAAACCATGTCTATGGTACTAATGTCGTCGGCATGCCTTCTCGTGTTCAACGGAATATCTCATCAGACATTCGTGCCCGCGTTTTGGGCGCCTTCGTCAACGGTGATGACTGGCAGCTGGTGGAAACTGTGAACGACGTCAAATATCAAACTGCCTACTCCTGGATTCGTCCTTCTCTTGATCAGGAGCCGAGTACTACGCAGGCGCGCGGCCGTAAGCGCATTTTGTCGGAGAAAGACGTAGATGACATCCTGTAATGGATCGAAAGTGACCCAACGCTTACGCTACGGGAAATGCGAGTACCAGTACGAGCAGAAATGGACAAGGACGTTTCGAGGATAACAATCGCACGGCATCTGGATGGTCGATTGATAACTATGAAGAACATCTATCAGGTTCCCGATGGAATGAAAAATGAGCGAACCTAAGGGACACGCAGCAGGTACTCCAACTTAAAAGCGATGGCAAGTTCTTTGATTGGATTGACGAAGCGAAATTCAACATTTACTGCAAACGTACAGGATTGAGGGCCTGTAGCAATGTTGTCAACAGTAGAGACCTCAATGTGCATTTGATCGGTGCACTCACAATGGGAGGAAAAGTGTCGATGACTACCCGGCGAGACTCATTCACAGGTCCTCTATCTCTCGAATGGCTGCGAAGCCAGTTAGACAACCTGAAACGGGAGATGAAGCTCCGGCAGGTTGTCGTGGTATGTGATAATGCACCATGTCACACGAGTGGAAGAACTGTCCTCAATAGATGGATATGAGGGAGTAACCATACTGAGATTGATCCCATACTCTCCGTTCCTCAATCCGATCGAGAAAGTTTGGCAAGTGGTGAAAGCCAGAGTGAAGAATGAGATGAGAGTGCACTACGAGGAACTCCTGGCCGGGGATCCCCAGAAACTCATGACGCAGATGGAATGGAGGCTGCAGTTGCTTGAACGCATTGCCGGAGCAGCCACCAAGGAGATCCGCGTTGTGGGGTGTCGTAATGCTATTCGACATATGCGTGTAGATTTTCCTAATTGTCTAGAAAAGATGACATGTTTTGATCACGTTGCTGACCTATTTTTTACGTAGCTAGTTGTATATCACGTCACTGGCAGCGCGTATGGACGTGTGAGTATTCACGATGTTTTCAAAATATTTATGCACATACGTAAGTTTGTGTGTGCGTACGGGGGTTAAAGCGATATCCGATGTCTAGCACAAGGGAGTGACACGGGACCGGCTTCCAATGAGCCATGCCCGAGTGATAGGTTCAAGTTATGGTCCTTTCTGTGCAGGTATTTGCTGTCCTGTATTCTTTCATGATCATCCTAAGATAATGTAGATGCAGTTACTTTGTTCGGAAAATTAGGATGTTTGAAAAGCTTGCCGGGTGAAGCAACCGTCAGATATATCACAGTATGGGATATCAGCGTGGATAGTTAAATAGTAGTGAATAGGAAATTACTGCGCACGTCATGTCAGCCTTCTCCAAGTGTGAGATGAACTGATAGATGCACAGATGCGAGTTTGCAAACGCGTCCATTGCCAGACAAGATGTCGGCATTGATGTTGAATGAATGAATCGCGTGTCTACTAGAAGCCGTCTCTGTGCGATGTTTGTCCGCTGTATTTGAGTGCACTGGCGCGTTAATTCGTTACCCGATTGGAAGATGATCTGCCAAGTTCGGAACCCACAGCAGCCGGTTCGGAAGCTGTACTTTAGATTTAAAAGCTACCATTCTTACAGCAAGCCAATCCCGTCCCCCGTTGCGCAGTGTTCTCAATCACGGACAGGAAACAGTCGAGTTGCGGGCTCGAGCCCTACTACGGTAGGATGGAATACACACTACTGATGATGCCCGAAAAAGGGAAACGCGCGTACAGTGCACTCCTGGCGTGTGACTGCTGTCCGAATGAGTCTAGAGGTTACGAATTTCCACCTATACAATTCAACTCCACCTACTACTCCTATGTAAGCTTAATTTAATTTGCTAGCCAGAATGGCCCGAATAGCTGTCCAGTACAACTTGGGTACTGTCTTGATCGTTGGGATGATATCTCGTTTGACCCAATAGCGTGCGTAAACAAATAGAGGTGTAGTTGGCGGGGATACAGTGGCGAAGCAACTACTTTTGCTGTCCGTGGCGGACGTACAATTGCTGTCGCTCTCGCAGTTGTAAAGTCCACAATTGAAATTGCCATTCAATATTACGTTTCACATAACAAAAATCACAGATTTAATTTTAGAATGCTGTCGTGAATGCAGCCATTTGAATTGTTAAAATAACCGTGTCCACAACGTACAAGCACACTTTTCGTGCACTAATTGAAGACGCTGGCATCCGGGCTGAATAAGCGCTCCTCGAACGCAATTGAACATCACTGGTCGAAAATCCGGCAGACTCTGTTAGCAGCGGGTATCTTAGTGTGGCAAATCAAATTGCCAACCTAGATATTGGGTCACTACGCAGTCTCGGGAACTTATAGATGCTTACCAACGTGTTCCGGCTGCTAGCGAACACAAGAAGACTCACAAAGGTTTCGTGACGAAACTGCTTGCTAACCAGAAAAGAGACCGGGAAGCCTGGTGGTTGACTGGTCTGCACGCCCGGCTTGCAATCATAAGGTCAACGGTTCGAATCCATTTTCCTGGCCTACTTCCTCACCCTGGATGTCTTCTCGGTGCTCACCCAGTGTCTGGAACCCCTCCGTCGACAAAATTGGATATCCCGTTGACTAAGGGTCACACTGAGGCAATACCGTTGACAGGCTGATCAAGCGTCACGATAACTGATCATCGCTTGCATCTTGGTGCCATTTGTGACAAATGTCATTGCCTGACGTGCAAGTGTGAAATACTGCCAAGCAGCCGGATTATGTACGGCACATATATCTCGCAACAGGACTTGGGTGCGCAAGAATCCGTTACTTCAACGTTTATAGCGCTGGTAGAAATGATTCTACGTTGTTAAACGTGGTACTGACAGAACATCAGGTACAGACAAGCGAAATTTTAAACTCAGTAGTACCATCTATCTGAGTTCGGGAAATGTAGCTTGGGCCACCGCAAATTTCTCACAATTGAGGTTTCCAAACTGCAGCCGTACGAACATTGGAACGCTATAAACTACCCACTCTGAAGATACCTTCGACGCACAAGGATACGTAAATGATAATACAGTTAGTTTGACGGAAGAAGGCCGATGAGAGTGAGCATTTACCTACCGTGGCTCGCTTATGGTGAACGCCGGTCATTTATGGTTGTTGTCCCCAACATCCAATAGCCATCCAATGTTTAGCGCAATTCGCAACATGCTACTGCGCGAGCAGAGACATGAATTTCTCTCTCACCTTAGTGGTGAGGACGTATGGAATTCTTGGCAGACGAGTGATTTAGTGCATGGCTCAGCTGAGAAAACGCGTAACCTCTAAAGACGCACCGACATGAGGCTGTTTAGATCAGCGAGCGAGATTGTTACAGTTGGCTACAACATGTTTTCGTCGTTCGTTAGCTGTCAGCTAAATTCCCGCTGAGGGCTAAAGGTCATGGGCAACCGTAGGCATTGGAGCGATTGACGGCTATTTGTGTGTGTCTCGCTGGCTACCCAGCCGTCGGCCTAGGCAACCAAAACTGCGGCGCGCATGTGCGCACGTGATGGCCGCTCAGCTGAGGACGAGGTTAGGCATTGCAAACTCTTGCCAAGGTTATTGAACCACAGGTAATGGAGCAAGAACAGATAATGCAGTCGGGATCACGTAACGTGCCAGTTACTCAGTGCGCTGATTATTCGGCTGTACGGTGAATGCGATTTAAACGCCGCATCAGCTTTAAGCAAATACAATGCAATGACCGCAGGAATGCGTCCCATCACCGCCCGGTACGTGCTTAAACTAGTGAAGAAGTTCGAGCAAACTGGGAGTGGGTGACTTGAAGAGAACCGGACCGCCTCGCATCACCACGAACGACTGTTCAGCTTGCGCTGTAGTCAGTGAAGTGTCAAAAGTCCCGATCACAGCATTCGTCAGATCGCACAGCACTATGACACGACCCGATATGCGGTACACCGGATATTACTGGAATGAAACTTTCGGAGCTTCCGTGCACTTCAAGTGCAGGTTTTGTACTTATGCGATCTGGAGAAGCGGCATGAATTTTGCCGCTGCTTTCTGGATCACGGGAATATTCGTTCTGGTATCTCTACAGATGAGGCATTGTTTCATCTGCATGGAACAATGAAACATTACTCTTGGGCTACCAGCAACCCACGAAAATTTACCGCATCACATATGCACTACAGTGTGAAATTGATGGTTTGGGTCGGATTAACAAGCCAGAAAATCTTCGGCCCATATTTCTTTACCGGGAATGTGACCGGTAGTTTGTTGTTTTGAAGTACTAAAGCTTTATCCTTTCCTAACATCGTTGTATTTGGAAATGCTGCAGACATTTGTGCTTCCCCAGTTGGAGGTCGCTGGGACATGCAGTACCATTTGGTGGCAACAGGATGGTGCACCTGCATATTCTGCTAAAACGGTGCGTGCTTACCTCACCGACAGATTTGGCCCCCAGTAAATCGGACGCGGTGGACAAATGAAGTAGCCTGGTCGCTCACGAGATTTGTACCCCATGGACATTTTGCTATGGGGCTGGCTGAAGCGGCGAATGTACAAAACAAGGCCGCGTACATTGGACTAATTGAAGGAAAATATTGTGAACGAATGTCTCGCGGCCACGATGGCTACATTGAAGAAAGTGCTCGCCAATTGCATCTAGCGATTTCTGCACTGCAAGCAGAACGCCGGCGGATATTTTGAACAAATCCTTCACTGGCATAGATGACCGTTCCAATACATTTCTGTTAATATACTTATCCTCTCACCAATTTGTTAGCGACTAAACTGGTCCGCTGGCAAATGGTGCTAAGGATGCGTCTGGTCGGATAGAATTCTTAACGTCCAGGCTGTTGTTGAGCACATAGACAGCGTAGGCACCGAAACGTTCGATGGCTACTTATGGCGGAATCACTGAGTCGCTATGAGCTGAGGTTCGTCCAGCCTTAATGAATAGCGGATTGTGTTGTGGACTCATTTTCAGGTTATTTCCTGTTAATTTGGTGTTCCGGATGAGTTGCAGTAGGTGGCAACATGTGTATGTGGGGTCGTTCCGTATCTGGTAGACTGATATGAAGTCTCCACGTAGCCACCTGTAGCATCTACTAAACACTCCGAGTGTTTTCAGTCGCCATGTGTTCTCCCAAGGATATAAATCTTCATGTTTGGCTTCTCATGAATAATCTTGATTTCATGGGATAGTGGAAGGTTTTTGATCCGAATGCGTACAGAACCAGATAATGCAAAATACATGACCTTTTTTGGGCTTTGCATCTGGGTATCCGTTCTAGCGAATGAAATCAAACATTATAATTCCGCATCTATTCTTTGTGTGTTTTAAATGCCAGTTGGACATACATGCCTAAGTGCAACGTAGAGGTAGTCTAGGAGAAATGGTTGAAAACCACAACACTAGTCATTGAAGCATCGGAGCAAATATCTTCCACTATCCCATGAAATCAAGATTATTCATGAGAAGCCAAACATGAAGATTTATATCCTTGGGAGAACACATGGCGCCTTCACATAAACGAGCTTGATGAAAAGAGTAAGACAGCGTACGTAGGTCTGAGCAATTATTGTGTACAGTTGGTTCGTGAAAACAAGTTATCACACCGACTGGAACTAGCGAAACAATTCCGTTCGAACCACAGCCTTAGTTACAGACACGTGAATGCACTTCGAAAGTTGCAACGTGGAATCGCACCCCTCAGTACGATTGGTGGGTATATACACACAACAAAAAAGGCGGACAACGCCTCATTGCCCAGTACTTGTCTACATTCCACGAGGTACTAACTTCATAGCTTATACTTGTTTCTGTCCCCACACCATCAGTGTCATCCAGCATCAAATTCATAGCAAAAATGGTTCTGAAATGGCTACTATCCTTGCATACACACAGCTTTGCTGGAGTGGATAACCTTCACCCTAAAGCACTGCAGGCAGCAGCCATTCACCTAGCCCAGCCACTTGCCAGATGATTTCAGAGAAGTCCATCCGGTACCATCCGGTAACACTAATCTCTGACCCTTCCAAAGTCATGGAAGCTATCATCGCTAACGTAATGATGGGCTACTTGGAAAACGTAGGCGATGCATTATTAGGATGGGTTGGTAATTTTCTCCGTGAACAGCAGTTCTAGGTTAGAATCCGAACATCTCTGCCCCACCCTAACCGAGTGGAGTGCGACGAGCTTGCGAGAGCCATCACCTCAAAAATTTTAACTGTTCCGGATGACGTTAAAAGTTGGCCGGCGATCAAGAGAATGGACGACCACAAGATCCTCCATGTGCGACCTAGATGGGACCTTGCATTGACCGGTGAGGAATTCGCTGCCATTTAATTTGGTCAAGTGACACATTGTCCACATCCGCCATAGACACGCCTATCTCTAGAAAATTGGGCATAGAACCTGCAGACAAGCCCTCAGGAACTTGACCTCGGTGTGTTGGGGCAGGACGACTTGGGTTATTCCAGACAGTTGGAATCCGTTGCAAAAGTGGTAACCAGCACGTTGTTAGCTTGCGGATGGCATTTGAAAGTTTGGATTCATCCTTCTTCTCTATGATACCCCATGCCTACGTGCGTTAACACGTCGAATACACAATCCAGGTTTGGCACGCTTGGCTAAACCGTGACCTTGCAGCGCTCGAAACTCACCATGGTCGAGCAACAAAATGTGTCAAGAGTGTGTGCAACCTTTCGTACCAGCCGCAAAAGAAAACACTCGGAGTGTTTAGTAGATGCTACAGGTGGCTACGTGGAGACTTCATATCAGTCTACCAGATACGGAACGACCCCACATACACATGTTGCCACCTACTGCAACTCATCCGGAACAGCAAATTAACAGGAAATAACCTGAAAATGAGTCAACAACACAATCCGCTATTCATAAAGGCTGGACGAACCTCAGCTCATAGCGACTCAGTGATTCCACCATAAGTAGCCATCGAACGTTTCGGTGCCTACGCTGTCTATGTGCTCAACAACAGCCTGGACGTTAAGAATTCTATCCGACCAGACGCATCCTTAGCACCATTTGCCAGCAGACCAGTTTAGTCGCTAACAAATTGGTGAGAGGATAAGGATATTAACAGAAATGTATTGGAACGGTCATCTATGCCAGTGAAGGAGTTGTCCAAAATGTCCGCCGGCGTTCTGCTTGCAGTGCAGAAATCGCTAGATGCAATTGGCGAGCACTTTCTTCAATGTAGCCCTCGTGGTCGCGAGACATTCGTTCACAATATTTTCCTTCAATTAGTCCAATGTACGCGGCCTTGTTTTGTACATTCGCCGCTTCAGCCAGCCCCATAGCAAGATGTCCATGGGGTTCAAATCTCGTGAGCGACCAGGCTACTCCATTTGTCCACCTCGTCCGATTTTATGGGGGCCAAATCTGTCGGTGAGGTAAGCACGCACCGTTTTAGCAGAATGTGCAGGTGCACCATCCTGTTGCCACCAAATGGTACTGCATGTCCCTTCGACCTCCAACTGGGGAAGCACAAATGTCTGCAGCATTTCCAAATACAACGATGCTAGGAAAGGATAAAGCTTTAGTACTTCAAAACAACAAACTACCGGTCACATTCCCGGTAACGAAATATGGGCCGAAGATTTTCTGGCTTGTTAATCCGACCCAAACCATCACTTTCACACTGTAGTGCGTATGTGATGCGGTAA
>OX104059.1:43168910-43257986 GCA_944474145.2 Dicrocoelium dendriticum | reverse complement strand
CATGTCACCCACTCCCAGTTTGCTCGAACTTCTTCACTAGTTTAAGCACGTATCAGGCGGTGATGGGACGCATTCCTGCGTTCATTGCATTGTATTTGCTTGAAGCTGATGCGGCGTTTAAACCGCAAGCACCGTACAGCCGAATAATCAGCGCGCTGAGTAACAGGCACGTTACGTGATCCCGACTGCATTATCTGTTCGTGCTCCATCACCTGTGATTCAATAACCTGGACAAGAGTTGCAATGCCTAACCTCGTCCTCAGCTGAGCGGCCATCACGTGCGCACATGCGCGCCATAGTTTTGATTGCCTAAGCCGACGGCTGGGTAGCCAGCGGGACACACACAGATAACTGATACGTAGAACTCGAGTATTGCTGGGTCGCCGTTGGACCCTTGGTCCGCGCAAGAATTGGATAAAATCACACACCGGACGGACGTGCGAAACACTGAAATAGATAGCTTGCAGGTTACACCAGATTAATAAGCCTTACAGGAACCAATCAGCAAAAGGAAAAAGAGTGGACCAATCAGCTATCTTTCAAACGATCTTTGTGTGGCTGTGTTTGCTCATCGGCTCAGCGGTTTAGCGGACGACACACATGTAACATCCCCTCACGTGACAGATGGAGTCACAGTTGTGGAATGTAACGTTCTATCGGCTTAGGTGAGCGGTGCGGTTTCCGCATAGCAATCGGCTGATCGATTTCTTCCGTTTGGTTTTTGTTTGTCTTTTCCAGATGTTTTGGAACCACTTTCTCTTCCCCAGGGTACGGTGTGACTGGGGTACGGGGCCGGATGAAGTCATTGTGCCTGCGTACTCTCTCTTCACTCTCTAGTTGTATTTCGGCCTCCGTTTCTGAGCTCGTAAGCACGGTGCCAGGCTGCCATAACTGCTCATGTGGTAGTTTCGTGTAAACATCACGTTCCACTATCGACTTCTGGGACTTAACTGGTGCGCGTCCACTTTCATGCATACGTTGTTGCTGGCAACGCCTGGTCTGACGAGGGTCTGGAAAAGGTAAGTCTAGTCTCGTAAGTAGTCGACGCTCAAACATTGCCTCCCCAAGGCTCTTTCCGATAGACTCTAGCGGTGTGGTCCGATATGCGAACAAGAATCGGTCAAGAGTGGTTCGTAACGCTGCTTTAGAAGACCAGCCTTCACGGTTTGGACCGCTCTTTCAGCTAAACCGTTTGACGCTGGATGGTACGGTGCGGAAGTCATGTGATGATCGCCGTTCCTCTGCAGGTATTCTTTGAACGCTGCACTCGTAAATTGCGGACCGTTGTCTGTGACTAATGTTATCGGTATGCCATGTGTAGATAGACTAAAGCGTACGCCATTGATTGTAGCTTCTGCAGTAACGTTTGCAACAACATGCACATCAATCCATTTGGAGTACGCATCTACTAAAAGTAGCAACATTTTTCCTTCGATCCGGCCAAAGTAATCGGCATGGACACGTTCCCATGGGCTGTCGGGCAACTGCCAAGGGTGAATTGGGCCAGTTGGATTATCTCTTTGATATTTTTGGCATGTGTTACAAGTACTCAAAAGTGCTTCGATGTCTCGGTCCATCGCTGGCCACCAGCAGTAGGATCTGGCGAGGGCTTTCATGAGGACAATACCTGGATGTGCATCATGTACTTCTTTCAGTAGAACTGACCTGAGAGTCAATGGAATAACGATGCGAGATCCACGCAGGATACATCCTTCATGCAAGCTCAGCTCAAATCTGCAATTCGAAAACGGACGCAGATCACCAGGGGCTCGCGAACCCCAGCCACACAGCAGCATACGTTTCACAGTCGATAGAACGGGATCTCAGTCTGTAGCTTTCCTAACCATGTCGCCAGATATGGGCGTACTATTCAAGTGTTGCAAAAGTTGAACAAACTCGTGGGGCGCGTCACTTCTTTCCTCTTGTTGGTCAATCTGTGGTAATCTACTGAGCGCATCAGTGACATTATTGTGAGGACCGGCAAAATATCGGATTTGATAATTGTAAGCAGAAAGTAGGAGGGCCCAGTGCACCATTCGGGGTGCTTTAAGTTGTTCTATACCTAGTTCCTTACCGAGAAGTGATAACAGTGGTTTATGGTCAGTCTGTATCTCAAACTGGTTGCCCCACAAGTACTGATGGAACCGCTTTACTCCGAGTACTAAGGCCAGTGCTTCCTTGCCTAATTGTGCGTAATTTTTCTCGACAGGTTGTAATGTGCAGGACGCGAAAGCAATAGGGCGAACTGTTCCGGCGTGGACTTTATGTCCTAGCACTGCCCCGACTCCAAAAGGTGAAGCATCACACTGTAGGCTGAGGGGTTTGTTGGGGTCGTAATGTACCAAGACTGGTGAAGAAGCAAGGAGACCATTTGCCCTGTCAAATGCTTGTTGCTCCTCCTCGCCCCATGCCCACTTAGAATCCTTTTTTCAGCAAGTTGCGAAGTAGTGCTAGAACAGAAGCAAGATTAGGTAGGAACCGACGATAATGTGAAAGCATTCCAACGAACGAGCGTAACTGGGCTCCGTTACGAGGTGAGGGTGCAGAAATAATGAGTTGTAGTTTAGCTTTTGGCGCGTGTAAACTATGTTTGTCCAGTCTATAACCGAGGTAGTCAACTGAATCAACTAGGGTAGCACATTTGGAGCGTTTCAAAAACAAACCGTGTTCAGAGAGTTTATACAACACCCGGTCCAACGTGTACAAGTGCTCCTTTTCTGTGCGACGCGTGATAAGGATATCATCGAGATACGCGCAACTGTTCGGTATGTCACGCACGATATTGTCAATTATTCTTTGGAAGCTCGCCGGCGCTGAGTTAATCCCGAAAGACAGTCTAGTGTATTCGAATAGCCCCAAATGTGTACTGATCGTCGTAAGACGTCGGGAAGTCTCATCCAACTCTACCTGCGAATAAGCGTGACTCAAATCCAATTTAGTAAACTTGACTCCTCCAGACAAGTTGGCATACAAATCCTCAATTTTCGGTAATGGATAACGGTCTATGATGGCACCTCGATTTACTGTAAGCTTATTATCACCCCAGATTCGTACGTTACCGTCGGGCTTAAGTACAGGCACTATCGGGGCTGCCCGTTCAGCTTGTTGGACTGGTACAATTATACCTTCTCTTTGAAGCCTTTACAGCTCGCCTTCGACGCTAGGTCGTAAGGAATTGGGCAGTGTTCTGGCTTTAAAGAACTTTGGTGTACTTGAGTCTGACATTTGGATTAACGCTTTAAAATTATTGAGACTGCCCAATTGCTGCTCGTCAAACACTTCTGGATATCGTTTAGGGACCGATTCAAAGGTATCCTCCCCCACGGAATGGATAGTATTTAATACTTGTGGTAACATTTTCATCCAATCGCGACAAAGCAAATTGACTAGAGTCTGGGGCACGACATGAAGTACCAGACTGTGTGATCTACCCTGATGCTGCACTCGGAAATAAATAAATAAATGACATATTTCTCGACATGCGAGACACAGGCAGACTACGAGCCTGATCATGTGGTACAACAAAGTCGGGTAGTGGAGAGGGATATTCAGTGATCTATTGTGTTCACAGAGGAATGTTTCAGTACTAAATCAATTCAAAATAGTAAAGGAGTAGGAGTAGTAGAAGTTGAGAGTAAGAATAAAAGTGGATATAAAATGTCAGTTTAATTGGAGTAATATGACCCATCATGAAATCGTCTCCCGGAGACCTGCTTCCACACTTCTCTTCCACATCTCATCTGGCCATGTGCTATTGTGGCGTTATATGTATACAGTTATGTGGGGGCCTGGGATATATATTAAGCTCTCCCCATCGTATAGCCATCTTTTATCTGATTTGTTTCCAGCACTGTATTGTGGGGACCTGTGTTCAATGAAAAGCTCTCTCCATCAAACAGCTATCTTCTAGCTGATTCAATTCCAGCACTGTACTGTGGGGGCCTGTGTTTCATCTTAAGCTCTCCCCATCGCACAGCCATCATTTGGCTGATTAGAATCAAGCACTTGTAATATGTGCCAGTGAGTTTGTGATAACTCATACTGACACTTCCCAAGTAAATCAATCACTTCTCCCGTATAGGTTCTAAAAACGGTATCAGTCGGTTCCAGGTCGGGTAACGATGAGAGCGCGTTTTTACTAATCAATGTCACCGCGGAACCAGTATCAAATTCAAATAAAACAGGTTCGTTATTAACATGAAGCGTGATCCTATATGGAGACACTTTCGTCATAACTGAGCACTTTGGAATTAAATGGTTCATAAAATTTAGCTGGGAATCTGGGCACTCACCGTCGTCGGAGTTCAATGATTTAGCTTGTTGGCATGGTGCCACAAGCTATGGGAAATGCGATGAGCAAACGGAGAGAGAAAATGTTGTAACAGTGTTCATGGGAATAGAGTGTTACAAAAACTCCGCCATTGCGCACGGCTTCTCGCAATATCCGAAGGAGTCTTTAGCCATGAGTGTTACTGGTCCTTCATCCCCAGCCAAAAAGCAGAGCGCCTGACCAAGGCCAACTTTGATGCATGAAACCTATGTGATGGGTTCCGAACTACTGAATGCTAATGTAACTAACCGCTCAGCTTATTTCGTTAGATTGTAATAGCCATTAACTTATTTTACCTGGTACTTAGAAATTCAGCTTTTTGACTTTACACTATAGCGAATTAAGTTTCCTTGCATTCTTCCTCAGATAAACTCAGGTATGCACTCATTATCGATGAGTATGGATGGATAAAGTTGGCTGACCGGTATTAAATCCATGTTATCTTCATGATTAACTAATCACGTATCTACATACTGGTAGAAACTCGTCACATCTAGACTCACTCAGACAGCCGACACACGCCCGGAAAAGCACTGTACGCACTTTTCATCCTTTCTGGAATCGTCACCAGTGCGCATTCCATCGGATCCTGGTATGCCTCGAACCCGCAACTCGACTGTTGCCAGTCAGTGGTTGAGATCACTGCATATTATCCAACACCAAACTGGAGGTCGTCCTATCCACCCGATACATGTTTGGTGTTCACCGATATTGGGGTTGGGGCGTCGACGGCCAGCCACATCATTCTGTGAGTTCCACACTGTCTTCCTGTCCAATCACGTACTTAAAGCTTGACGGTGATGTCCATCCTCCAATCGGTTGCGCAGGTGACTCGACCTTGAAAAGCGCATGCAAATCAACCCGGTGCTGGAGACATGAGGCCCGGTCTATGCAAAGTTTTCGTGGACACACTGCGTTTATCCGAAGTTCGTCAGCTGATTTTTGGTAGTCGTTTCCAGCGGTACTACTCTACCATCTATTAACATCAATGTGTAACAGGACGTAATATGTCGTCGTAGAGAATAGTAACTGATATACCGAAGGACATATCCAATTGAGTACCCCGTTGTAACATTGTCAGAAACCAAGTGATGGGCGGCTGCTATGAATTCGACATAGATACCGTCCGAACTTCTGGTCAGGAGCTGGGACTTGGTGTTTCAAATATCCGGGATCCTGACCGGAGCAGTGGCATCGTCATCTCAGAGATACTGCAAGACAGCCCACTTAGCGGCTCAGTGAGGTAATTTAAAATATAGTGTACTAGTTTTAAGAATTGGCGATCAAATCCTATCGGTGAACGGGATATCCTTGAGAGATGTTTCCTATCGTGATGCAGTTCAAATCTTGCGATGCGTTGGGGACCACGTAGTTCTTCGCATTCACAGGTGCAGTTCCGGTGGTGTCAGTTTCATTAGGTAGGTCTATTTTGTCTTAATAAATATATTCTTTATCACCTGATAAATATAAACATCTTATAAATATGAAATCTGAAACTTAATTGGAGACTACACTGCTGGAGACTCCGCAAGACTAAAGGTACAGGTTGTCACAAAATTTATCTCCGTTGATCAAAATCATGCATCCTACCACACGACTTTGTTGTTCCCAGTACAAATTAGCAACCACTATTTGTGGGGCTCTGCTCGTTTAGGTTCTTCATGCGCGGAAATTGCTGGGCTCAGATTCGCGTTGTCCACCATATCAACATTTGAACTATTCACATATGAGCCATAGCAGAGGACCGGGGATCATGGTAAGTTGGCAGAGGTCTTCAGACCGGCCTCTTCTAGAGTCCAGCCCTATGCATGCACTGAAGAACGGGCATAACAACGGAGGGTGAGATGCACCATACCATAGTGGGTGACATGCTCCAATGCGCCGCTGCTGCCGTCACTTATCGAAAACTACAAGTATGCACTCGCTAATTTCAATACAGAAAGATCCGCGCTGTCACTGGGTTTCAACGGGATGAAATTTCTGTACAGTATTTCCCGGATTATTGTCTTAGGACAACAGCTCAGCTGTATGACGACGACACCTCAACATTTTTCAAACCACATCTAGTTGTTTACTGAACTTTTGTTTAGTTATTTACTTCGTTTTCCGGAATCACGTTACGCTTCCGAGTGTTGCATCAACGAGGCCTGTGTGCTCGTCAACGTGAGATAAGCACCGACGGTACGTTATTGGCTTAAGTACTAGAATTCGCTTAGTTAAATATATACTTGGTCTAACTTACGAAGGGCCGAAGTGTGCACCCCGAAATGTACACGGTCTTTCCAGTGAACGATGTATACAAAAGCCAGGGAGCACTTTCAGTGTTTCCTTTAGTTATTGTTCCAATGTGACGGTTTAAGCTTATTTAAGTTATAGCTGCTGCATCTCAACAACCGCACATCCTCTCAAGTCATTCTAGATCAGCTCCATGACCGCATAAGCTGGGCCCACTGAAGTGTTCCACTGGGTCGCAGGTGGCTGTAGACCCCTACCTGAGTAACCTAGTAAATGGTCCTCCAATACATTGTGCATTACAAACGTGTGAAAGACTGGATTGGTTCCCAGCGGTACGAGTGCTGTCCCCAAATCTATAGACAATACCCCAGGATACAGCATGTTCGAGTGGTGGGTTTATGCAGAATTAAATAAATAAATAAATAAATAAACGTTTTATTCCTCAGCAGTGCGAGGCAAAGACCAATTGGGTGGTCTTAATAACATGTACAACGTGATCGCATAATATAGTTAATTGTTCGTCTTTTGATCAAAGGTTCCCATAAGGGTTTTGAAATGATTAGCAGTCAATAGGCCAGTCACAATTTGATGGAAAATCTTGGCGAGTGACGACGATGGTACAGAGACATCAGCTTGGAAGGCGTAGTGCATCAACGAACCAGTGCGTCAAAGGAGAAAACAGAATTGGTTAAACGGATTAATAGGAGTAAGATCGTTCTCAAATATATACTCAGGAATGCAATTATATGTAGGTAATCTTATATTATTGAAACGAATAGAGGATATGGTGACTTTCATACGTATCCAGGACCTTTCTCATACAAATCATCTAGAGTCACCGTTTGGCTTAGTGTTGACCAGATGTTTGCAACAGTCAGGTGAATATTAATCATGTGTCTGAATTGTGCATAGGTAGTGGAGTTTCTAACACTCGATGGAAGTTTGTTCCATATTAACGCGTATTTTACAGAGAAAAATTTTGAGCGGAGCTTTGTGTGAGACTTTGGTATTTTCACTGTGCGCTCGCTGTTTCTTAGTTCATAGCCCAAATGAGTCTGAAACTCGAGTTGTGGCTGAGCAGTGAAGGTCAATCCGAATAGTAAGCGGTATAAAAGGCACAGATTAAGTTTGAGTCTGCGTAGTCATAGCGGCTCCAGATTTAGCGCCTCGCAACGCTCACGGTATGTCAACAGTATGTCAACACTATACCTATGATATGACGTCGCATTTCCTGACGGACCATCTTATTTCTTCCACAAAGATACTGAACGCAGGCAAGGTATTGCCTTCTTAGTTAATGATATCCGTTTCCGGCGTCTCTCAAATCTAAACTTCTACCAGCACCTACTATTTTGCATGAAAATGGGCTCTGGTTACACTATTGCAGACCCATCAACACTTCCCATACCCTGCATAACGTTGACGAAAAAGTGTTTCACGGTCTTTGGACACGACTTTGACCTAGGCGGACGAAACTACACACACACTCATGTCACTCATGGGTAGCTGAATACGATTGAGAATATTCCACTATCAGCTAGCACAAACATCTACCAAAAACCGTACATGCAACGTACACCGAGGTAAGCCACACACACTGCCGGCACTTGACGAGAACGGAAATGTCTCTTGATGGCCGCTTACTACTTAACATAGCTGGAAATATCATACCAGGTGTTATTCCATGGGGTCGTTTTGCTTTTGCAATTTGCTTTGTGCCTTTTTCTCTACCACACGAAGTGCCTGTCGTTCGGCTCCTGCACACCTCCGCGGTCCCTTGTTTCAACATTAGCGGAATGGAGATGTAGGTAGTTCGAATTCCATAGAAACATCTGCATCACTGTTTCTTTCTGTTTCAGTCCACCGGAGGCAATGCAATTTCCAGTTCCCGCTGGTCACCGATTAGATCCTTCGCCTGTTCATCATCCGTGCCAACATCCACACTACGTATTACCGCAGTCGAGGAGTAAAGTTGAGTTAAATCAGCCGAACTGCGGCTCAGCACCACTAACCCGATGCCAATCCCAATCTGCTGCCAGTCTATTTACTTGCGAATGTGATAAACAAAAGGAACTTGCCACACTCCATATTGATAAACGCGACAACGACGAAAGTAAGTCCACTGTACTGCGGGGAGGAATTCCAATTAATAGGCCAATAAACATCGCAATACACGTTTCATTCGGAGCACCGCTTTAAGCAATATGTGTTTCTAAGTATGCTTCTAACACTATCTTTTAGACTGGGCTCAGGAAACTTATTCAACGCATTAGTGGGTCACGATCTGCATGTTGGCTGGACATTGTTGACGATTTCCGACCGACATGTTGCAACAGCGAGCGGGAACCTTGCGGTTTGGAATGCTTCATTTTCATCTTAGTGGGAACAGAAAAAGCTACCACTAAGTGCAGTTTACGCTTCAGGATAGCGCACGACCTGCATATATCTATGATTAAGTATGTACACATTTTGACGGTAATATATCAGCCGGTGAACGAAAAGGTGTTGGCGTAATTTCTTCATTTTTTTGGTGACAGCAGGTTGCAGAAAATATTTGACGGAAGAAGCACAACGATCGATGCTCGCTGCGATCTTAGTGAACAGTAAAAGGTTTTAGGAGTTATGCATCTATCCGTCAAACGGGTCCTTTCAGCGGGAACTTTATTCTTCTCTGTAAACCACGTTACTCTGATACTGTTCAGTAAGTAATCATTCGGTAGGGCGAAGATTATGGCAGCTTTCGATAAAGGAATAACCTGTGTACCGATGCAGTGGCCAGTGATCATTCTATAAGTGTTCTTCAAGTTTGTATTGAAGGACCACGCCATTCAATGCCAAATGTGTAGGTTGCATTAGCTATAGTTTCCATCTCATGCACTCTAACACAACTTGAAGTTACAATGCGCCTAGTGTCGCACACAAATGACAAATTTCAGCAACTTTTCTTGCTCAGTGGCTCATTTGAAACAAAATACAACAGCAAACGATTTGTAAAGCATGTTTGCCTTTACTTGATGGGCTATCGACAGTCCTTTTTACAGTTGCCTTGATAATTGTGTACAGTCAGCCGGCTTACGGAGTATGAGGGTCAGGACTGTCCGTTTTCACGCACTGATAGTCCCTGAAGTGTTGTTGCGTGTACCGCCATGCTCCTTGCATGCTTCAGGAGAGTTCTGGATGTGAACTCGACAGACTACATGTGCCTTATGCAAATATCGTTGACGACTCGTTCCTCACCACGGCGTTTTTACCAAGTTCTTGCCAGGTTATGCTCTTATATTCATCGCAACGAGACTGGACCTTAGCGTGCTGCGGTGGTTTGCGTACCCCCGTGACCCACTAAGCTATACTGGGTGGCACTTCTAAGTACACTCAGAGCCACTCATGCCAGACAGGTCAACGGTTAGGGTCAGACTAACAGTCTCCCAATTCAATCCGCTTCGGAGGTTAGAGAGAAATCGATGGCGCTCTTCCTTTAAAATTTAGCCATGGGTGACAATAGATCTACGAGTTATATGCTCACAGGTAGATTAGCGTACAGCACGAGTGTCACGCATTGTCTCTGACGGTGCAAGAGCACCTTCCAATGCTCAATGGTTTGTTACCGCCTGCCTCAAGCCAGACAATCCCTGGTCAACTTGATGCAAACCTGCCAACTCCCGCCTGCGGCTGACCGTCGTCTAAGGTGCGTAACGTACTACGGTCGTAAAACACGTGTTCACTTTGCTGAATCTTCAAAGGCTGTGTGCGCCATGTCTCATACAGATCCCAATGGGTCTCTGGAATCACACACCAGAGCTGAGCTTGCTCCTCACTGCCTTGTGGGTCAGGCTATTAAGACAAAGGCTTCTGATGAAGTTCCGCAACCGAATCTCCAAGTACCGCCTCCTTGTGGATCAGACTGTTGGGTCAACGGCCAAAGGCAAGGCACCTCGAACAAAATCCCTCTCTCGGAGTGGCCAGCTGGAGAGTATCATCTGCCCTCTCGATCACTTTGACTATACTCTACTTCTTCTTGTTTTCTCTCTCCTATCTCCTCCCTTCTTTACCATGTATCTGGGAAGAAATTATAACCGATCTCTTTCCCGCCGCCATCCATACTCACAACTCTTTCATCAACCCTACCGTTTCATTTCACATTGGTTCCTTTAACGTCCGCACTTTAGTTAAGATAGTCCAGAAGGCAGCACCGACTCTCAATCTTCACTTCCTTGGTAATGATGTGAGCTGTGTCTCCGAAACACGCATATAAGATAACAGCGTTGTGACAAATTTTCTACTCCGTTGTTCTGAATCTGACGAAGATGACAGCACTCTTCGCGTCTCTGGCGATTCTGAGTCAATGGCTCAAGGTATTTGCGGTGTTGGCATTGGCCTCAGACAACAAGCTGAAGGCAATATACTCGACTGGACGCCAGTGAACAGCTGCATGCGTGGGGTTCGACTTCAAACCTCTATTACAGTTACTAAGCACCGTAGGTAAACTATGTGCCTTTTCATCGCCTCAGTTTATGTCCCTACTGAATACAGTTTAGTGGGTAGCAAAGAAGCTTTATATCAACAGCTCTCAACTCTTCGCATGGTAAAGAATACTGACATGGTGATTGTTGCTGGTGACTCGAATGCCCAATTGGGTCGCCTTTCAGACTGTAAACAACATCTGGGCAGCCGCTTCGGAGTCGATGCCAGCAGAGCAATGGTGATGGATTCCTACAACTGTGCACTGATCACAACCTTTGCCTTAACAGCACTGCTTTCCAGCATAAATGTTGACACTGCTTCACCTAGCGCCCACCGAATTCCCCAAGGACCTGGACCCAAATTGACCATATTGCCATCAGTTGCAGATGGCGCACATCATTCCTAGGCCGTCAGTCAATTTGGAGCACATGCCTGGACTCTGACCACGATCTAGTGCGCACACTCTTGGGACTCACTCTTCCCGCTTCAAAGAAGCACCTATCTTCTAAGCTTCTCATCTGTAATTTGAACTCGCCATCCGCAGTTGGACAATTGCATGTCGAACTGGCCTACCAAATGTCAGTGAGGAATGAGGATAGCGAACCGAACCTTAACTAGTATCGCCTCGAATGTACCATGAATAATGCCTTTGACATATGATGTGCACCCAACTTCAGACATCGTAAGTGCTAATGGATCTCTGAGGCATCGATCAGCTTGATCGAGGCCAGAAAACAGGTTCCAATGGCCACTGAGTATCAGCGTATCCGTGACTCCCTGAAACGACGTCTGACAAAGTGTCTTCGAATCGATCGGGAACGTTGGTAGATGGCAAAGACCAGTGAGATGGGAAAAACCAGTGCTACTGGGAAGAGCCGTGTGCTATTCCTGCTTAACCGGAACACGGGTCCGAGAAAGCCAGCAGTAAGCGGGACGACAGATGAAAAAACAGACAGTTGATCTACTCTCAGCGTTGTCGACTAGCCCGTTGGGCGGAACATTTTGAGGAGCAGTTCAGTAGGCTTGGTGCGACACTACCACTTGTTGATTCGCCTGAACCGATGTGGGAACTGAACGTCACACCTCCCATTTTGGGATTGATTCGACACCAGCTTTCCATGTTGAAACTAAACAACGCTTTCGAACCCGACGACGTTCCGTTACTTTGCTGAAAGATGGTAATGAACCTTTGGTAACTGGATTCGCTACTTTAGTTAACACGCTTTGGCACACTGAAGAGGAGCCTTCAGACTGGCGATTGTCAAATGTCGTGCCTATCTTCAAGAAGGGGTTGGCGTACCTTGTGCGCAAATCGTCGAGGCATTAGGTTTGTTACCGTTGCATCCAAATTTCTCACAACTTACTGGTCCCCGTGAGAACCGAAGCACTGAAAGTCAGGCTGGTTTCCGCCATGGTCGTGGTTGCATCCACCACATATTTACTCTTCGCCAAGTTATAGAGCATTGACACACATATAAACGACCGACTATGGTAGTTTCCCTTGACTTGAAAGCCGTCTTCAACCCTTTTGATCGACCAGCTTGTGACTTTGTCTATCCATTAAATCTGTTTCGGCTAAATTCCTTTCCATTACTTAGTCTATTTATCACGACTACCGACGCCGTGTAATGTCCCACGGGAAAGAGTCTCCTGAGTTCCGCAGGACAAGTGCAATTCGCCAGCATTGCATTTTCGAGGAAGCCACCACTATATCCTCTTGCTTAAAACCTTATCTCTTGGTTTTACCTCCACCTTACCTCCCTACGAACTCTGAGAGCGTTTTGTATGCGAACAATTCTGGGAAATATTCCTAACACCCGCCATCACTAGTCGGAGCAGACATGACAGCCGTACCGCTGTCATCATACATCAGTATATATTCGCTATGAAAATCATTGAGCGGCGTGATATTGAATTGAATGCTTCTCAATCAGAATCCACATTCGATCACAGTAAACATCTGACTTGTAGCCATGTGGAGTTTGACAACTTTTCCAATTGCATATAGTGGTTGGATGTCCACTACTTAAAATGCACCATTGAAAAGAAACGCCAACGTTAGCGACCCTGTCAGGGTATGGAATGGTGAGTAAGTAGCTCATTGTACTAGACGCTTTCGTTCACTCTGTTTTTCGGGTCTTACCGTGATGTGATCCCTGCGCCAACTACTATACTTATTCACCGACCACCACGCATGCTAGAGGGGAAATGTTTACCGATCCCTAATGAGAAGTGGGTCAACAATTAAAGGAAAATACCACAAGAGCAAAATTCTTTTAGTTTTGGAACAAAAAGCTCTGCGTACCCACATATCATAAGGTGATTAAAGCTGATTAGTGTTTGTGTGTCTCGTTCAGGAAATGCGCTGCCCGCTAAAATGTTTTCATCCTTTTATGCAAGCATTTACATTTGAATTACACAATCCAGTTAGCAAGTGAGTCGATAACTTCCTGCTTTACAGGCCTTGGAGTTGAACTGGTCAGCCGTATATTTGTTCAGTCAGTTGCAGAAGGAGGAATTGGCGAGCAAGCTGGACTAAGGCCAGGGGACTGCCTGGTCGCCCTCAATGGAGTCAACACGGCCCACCTGAGTTTAGTGGACACAGCGAACATGTTGCGTCGTCAAGAGACTTTGTTGGAGGTAGCCCGCCCTATAGTAGACGAGGCGAGTGGACCTGCAACAATAGCCCATTCACAAGAGCTTCTCCACGACGGTAACGATGCGGTTACATTCAGGCGATTCCATTCCAACACAAAATGGTCTCAACGTTATGGGGCTCAACCCACCAGGAATGTGGCCACCACCAAGTCTGCATCGATGCATGAGTTGCGTAATCCACTTTCTCGGTGTCAAAGCTGCTCAAAATTACTATATGCCGATGAATGTAAGTAGTGGAAAAGTTGTCCGTTCAGTTAATGAAATTTCATGCTTTGTTTTACTGAGGTGCTGCAGAATGCGGTTTCCGGTACTGCCTTGTCAAACTACACAGCCAAATTGCTGCTCAGCAGTCTGTTCGGCTTTGGAACATGCTCTATGTCAGCTTTACTGTTAACCAGGCTACATGTACCTGAAATGGTGTGGCCCAGACCATCTTGTAGTTTTGGTATTAATAATTTGAGCAGCACTTTCAGAAGTGTTCCACGTGACTATTCTGCTGTTCTATGCGCTCAGTTGTTAGATATTCAGGTAAAAGTTTGTTGTTGCATCTTACTTCAGGGGTGGGCGATTCTACTATGAGAATCAGTCTTCCGCAATAGACGAATACCTCAATAGATGAAAACGAACGAGTATACTTTCAAACATGCCATTCACAAGCGTTGTTCTATTATGGTTCATGTCCTTATATACCTGCGATATTCTTTACATATGGACCTACTTGTTACAGCAAAAAATCTAGCAGATGATAGTTTCTTGTTTGCTTTTAAGGCCTTGAAAACTCTCGGTCACCTGCTAGATTTGAAACAGTGTAAGCTTATGATTATGCCTCCTCAAACTCCGTGCTTGAAGCATAGTATCGATGGTGGGTACATGACATTTTGTTGACTAAATTGCTGTTATTTTGAACAAAACCATTTTAAGCAATTAGTCGCACCACCACAAGTCGCGTTGGATGACATTCGTTAAGTCTGATCATTCATGCTAGTACATTGTTGGCAGCAACTAGGATAATGCTCTCTATGAGACCAAGTACACTTTACCACCTCACTGAAATGACGCATTGGGTAGTGCCTTTCTCTGACCCGCAATGGCATGTTTGGGAAAAGTAAAGAAAGAGGACGCCTTCCCAGCCCTTAACTATGATTACTCTTCGGTCATACAAGATTATGATTTCAAATAATTATGCGTATTATAATAACGATGAGCATATTTACTGAGTTCACGAGAGGTTGTTTCGGTACATGGGACAGAATCTTATTTAAAGTTAGGAGCCTGCTTTAGCATATATATGGATTCAGTAGTGCCTAGATTGCTAGAAATTTCAGAGCTATGCAGTTTCTATTGGCGTTTGGTTTATTGTGTCTGTTCTTTTACGATGGCCATATATTTCTCGGTTCTAGCTGGGAAAAATCTATCGAATTCTGATCGCGGAATCTATCTTGTCTAACGCATAATGTTCTTGCGTTTGCACAAGACCTTGTGGTGGACACTGCCACAGGACGGCAAATCCGATGAGGACAAAATTAGTGAGAATAGCCTGCATACTTCTTCGTACGGTTAACAGAGAACTCTTGTTAAAAAGTCGTCGAGTAAACGTATGTTGTAACTCTATTGTGAACGTATCGGAGTCGGTCTTCTGGTGTAGGAGTAAAAAGCCGTAGGTGTAACAAGCTGTATCTAATCATCTCAACCAAAGAGACTCAAGGTGAAACTGATGATAATGTTCCTGATAGTTCAAGATAGAAACTTTTCTTCACAGGTGCTTCGTAATTGACCTTTGCAAGCGGTCCAGCTTTTTCCTATCATTCACGCTATGTTCCCACAACTGAGGCTACCGTACTCAGAAACGGAATGGCCATTAACTATAAGAACCTCCCGTTTGCCAGGGAATGTATGGATTTTTGGGAATATGTTTGCCATAGACTCCTTGACCTAGGTTGTTTGGCATTCTGGTTACTCAAAGAACGGGGTATTGGAAGAATATCCACTTTTGAGGTCAAAAGTAAGCAAACATCCGCGAATGAGATTGTTTTTCAACTTAGTTGACCCTCCAGAGATCGAGGATCCATAAAAATTTTTGTGTTGGTTGTCTATTGAGAACTCCATCAACCCACTGCCGTACCAGTTCGCAAGCAACTCAATGTCTTCCCGCGCGGTTAGGTCTATCTGCTTGAAACCTATGAGCAATTTCGATACCGACTAGGAATACTAATGGCCTTCATTCTTTGTCGCATATCCCGTTGATGTTGTTGTTGTTGTTGTTGTTGTTGTTGTTGATGATGATGATAATGATGATGGTGGTGGTGGTGATGATGATGATGATGATGATGATGATGATGATGATGATGATGATGATGATGATGATGATGATGATGATGATGATGATGATGATGATGATGATGATGATGATGATGATGATGATGATGATGATGATCTAAGGTAGGAATAGTAATGAACCGAGTACCATTTGTCGAACAACACAACTAGTGCCTGGATGTGGAGAAGTATAGTAGCCACTGAGAGTGACTAACTGAGAATGACCAGTCAGTTTGACCGCTAGCTGACTCAGTAGTGGGTTCCGAACCCCAAATGTCTTTATTTGTGCTGGTCGTTTGTGAAACACCTAGCTAAACTGTTTTCACATTCATGTACAAATTATATCTGCAAATTTAGAACCAATGAAAGATTTGGTGTAAGCCCCGTTATGGAGTTTGCAGCGGGCGTAACATCAGTTGTAGGAAGGACCCAGGTTCTAGATAAAGAACATCACTGAAATTTACTTACCTTTTCGTGTATTCTAGCAACTATCGGAGAGTTATAGTGACGAAAATGTTTAGGTAAATAGCGCAACGCGAAGGCAACCGATCACCGCAACTCTGGCGGTAAAGGAAGACAACCGATGGTAGGCGTTGCGATAGTTTATTTTGATAGCTTTTGTACTGGGTGTCTAAGATCACGCCGACACTGCGAGCTAGCTATGTGATCCTATTCGAATCAACAACTACTCAAAGATAGGCCAGCGTAGTTCGAATTCGAGAACGGCGCGAACGTGTGCTGAAAAATTCTAACAACCGCATGTAGGCGAGCACAGACGGAAACCTTAGATACCCTGGATACATGGTAAACTAAGTAGTGTAGAAAATCTTTACCCCAATCCTCAAACGAACAGAGGGAATCGCCGGGCTAACATAAATTGACCAATTGGTTGGTAATTACGGATTTTCTTTTTCAGAACACCTTTGTGTTGAAATAAAACCTCACAACTACTTCACTAGCTTGCTCACACTTCGAACTTGGAGAGTACTTCGGGGTTCAAATATTGATCTGTTTTAGACACCTTTCTCCTGATGAGAACTAGGGCAACTGCTGTTGTGGGCACTAACCCTGCCTTGTATTATTAAACAGAAAGTAGAAACAGCCCTATGGTAGCATTTTCAACCTCCAGTATATCTAAAGGGTTGGTGACCACTGGTTCCCAACAATTGCATTGCTACGGTTTGCAAAACACGCCTTTCCTACCATACTGTCGTAGGTACGTGTAAGATCAAGTAAAATACTGTGATTAAAGACATGACCAGAATTCGCTTCAGCTTCCAAGAGGCAAAGCTCCAGTCCGGTCAACAAATGAAGCACGAAGGAAGTTGCGAGGTTATCGATGTTGCCGTTCCCCAGTAGTGTAACCAGTGACTGGTTTTGCCTGTGGCCACGCAGTTCAGGTAGAGTCTTCCAAATTTGCGAATAACACCCGACACGGGCTAGTTGACCGTTGTCGCCTGAGTACTGAGCCTGCGGGCTACGCGGTCAACTCGTGTTATCGCATTGAGCAATTCGCCGTTGAGCTTTGAAGCATTCAATGTGCGTTTGAGCCGATGCAAACAATTTCAACTTACACCAGTATTTATTTCGCGGTAAATTTATGGCGAGAATGGAATGACTGGGCATCGGAATGCGGTACTGGGTGCGAGCAATATCGGAGGCGTCTCTGCTTGGAATGCGGTCCGTGAGGTCCGAAAGAACGAGGTTTATTTCGTGGTGCATTTTGGTTCGAATTGGGATTTTGCGCTGCATCCTAACCATACACTTCTTAGCACAATATGTCATTTAATCTTATCTGCCCGTAAATTACGACCAATCCAACCTCCTCATCTTGCGCTTATTGTTTGATCTGTACCTTGTTGCCTAGCTAACATCCCCCAAGCTGCGAGTAAAACTTTGAAATATGACGCTAGTCTTTAATGCTTACCGTTTTCGCTGTTTTAGTCAACCAAATTAAGTGTGGTTGCTTTCCGCAAATCTCCATGTGCTAATTTACCCAAATGATCCAGGTAGCTTGAACATGCAAAAATTATGGACCTCATCAATAGGCAGCTCACTAACGTCTGGGCAAACCCTCTATATGAAAACAACTGCAAATAGAGATTTGGAGTACCCGCTGTGTAGTTGGAGTGCGACAAGCAAACTCTATTCAGATCTCTGTTCCCTCTGAAGTGTAGACCTCGGTCATTGCGATCACAAGGACCGGATCCGAAGTTGAGATGGTTCGGTGTTGTTCCTCCCAACACGGACACCCCACAACCGGTTTCGTCCTCGTTTGGACTCAGCACCTGCATCTGATGATTGCAAGCAAGGATGAAACCGGTTATGGAGTATCAGTGCTGGGATGGACAAAACCGAACCACCTCTAATTATTTGTTCCGTTAACTAGGACATTCATTTGTATGTTACGCTGATGTAAGCGCTTCTTACATCTTCAAGAATTTGTCCAGGTTTCAAAAAATTCTTTTTAGACCCATCGGCTTTTTCGCTACTTTATCGGCCTTTAATATGCCACTAGGACAGTAAACGACGCTGACATCAACACGCCCCAGAGTCTTAGTTGTCGATTTGGCCTTACCATACACTTCTCGATCGGCTACTAATACGTGATGAATCACCTTACTGTATGCATTTGGAATGAAACCACGGATTCCCGATTCTGTTTCTGAAATGCAATTTACTCACAAACCCAATACGCATAAGGACTGGTGGGTGCAGCATTTGTATGTAGAGCTGCATATTAAAGCCAACAAATCATCATACATAATTTATCGCGATTTGCACTGGTTACCCGAAAAGCGCACTGTGATCTATTGTAGTTCGTAAAACAGGCACCTATAAAACGTTCATCGGAGTGGTAATCTCCCATCGGCTGGTGCCTTTCCCATTCCACTATGTCCGTCAACAATCTATATGGGGATGTGGCATATAGTCCGTATCGCTCTCCATGCGATGATTCATCGTTGAAAGTGCACGGACCTCGAAGATTCAGCATTATCAAGGATCGGTCACATAGTCGGTCACTCTATCAGCACTGTACGTAGGGCATGATACCTGGCTAGCATTTTAGCATCAGATGTGATATGACCATACTGAGACATAATTGCAGCGCTTCACAATAATGTATGTCGCACATTAACGCGTTTCTCGGCTCTCTCTCAGTCACCTTCCTTCTCTTAGATCACACTGCGAGCTACTCATGCCAAGGAAATGTGGATGGCGAGTTTTTCTGTAGAAACACTGGCTAACATACTATTCAGCTCAGTGCTCCGACCTGCATCACACATCTGCAGTGGAGATTGGAGATTAATTAAGTCCCTGTTCACTTGCGGTTTTGATCAGCTATGTCTAGGGACCGGATGAGAGAAACGGTTGCCGACTTTCTCCTCATTATCACTAGTTTGCCTTCGGACAGCCCGCACGCGTAGACTTAAATGGTCTGATAAAATCTTGACCACTGGTCGCCAATCACTCATCCGTTAAACTAGATGACCTCGTCGGTTTTACGGAAGAAACAGAACTCAAGTTCTGTTAACCGTAACCGGGTCACTTTCCATCCAGATTTTGAAGTTGGGACTAAGGGGGAGTTGCGCCAACTGTATGGCAGCTTAGGCGGTATCCGGTATGTATACAGTGTTTTGTCATCAACTTATGTTTATCCCAAAATCCATTCTTCCTGCTTTCTAGCACGCCTTGGCGGGGTCTTCAAACTTTGTCGAGCTTTTTCGTTCAAACTGTATAATTAATTACACTCACGCTGTCGGCACCTTTTGCTTTTTTTTCCACCGAATCCATACAAGCTGCAAGGCCATGATGACCTATACTCGGGATAGTTTAAAATCCCTATGGGTTTCTACTCTCCTGAACTTCACGGCTTTTCACGGTCAAGCTGTAAAAATAGACCTAAGCGGATCTACAGGAAGCACAACACCTAATAAAAAGCATTGTGTTGCATGGGGGTGCTCTACGGAAGGAAACGTTGCGGAGTACGAGTATACCCATTATAATAAGCTAAAATACCTGCACATTTATGCGCAAAATGGATGCGAGTAAAAGCAAATTTCGCTGTCGTAAATACTCGAAGCTTGGCCTAACTATCCTACAAGGGACGTGGCTCCATGAAGATGTTGACGATGAGGTTGTGGCGATCGAGAGATTCATTTGCCACTATGTCGACCGGTCAACTACATACACGAGGCGCGGCAGAGGTGTCATCACTTTTGTCAGTCCTGTGTGGTGTACGTCAACAAAATTTTGTTTTCGCTTTTCCTCTCTGCCTATTAACTGTTTGATTTTGATATGCAAATCAATATGTCTACTTGGCTACCAATTGATTTTGCGTGCAACTATCTACATTACCTTGAGTTGTCCAGTCTCTGAGGCCGAGGAATTTTACAATCAGTTCATTTCAAGTGTCATCGATCACTTATGTGACGGTGATTTCAACAGATGTGACATCACTTTTCTCACAGACCTTGGGCTGCAAAATCTTGTGAACTCCCCCACCAGAATTGAAGCAAATATAGACCTTATATTTGTTAACAATATGAAGCTGTTTTGTTTGCAAGCAGGCATTGATTGGTAGTTTTCATCACTAAAATATCAAGTCGTCTCCTATCGCGTAAAGCAAAATAAACCATAGTGATATTACTTGTGTAAAGATCGCAGGCTTAAAAGAAGACAATGTTCACCTGAGAACATATTGCGCTTCCAGGAAATGCTTTCATCCATAGATTTTAGTATATTTTTTAACAACGATGTATCCAAATACTGCGACCAGTTAACCAGTTAACATCAACTTCTGCTATTATACCTGCTGTCCACTGGAAACCATTTTTATCCATGCGCATCGCTTTTCATCTCCATGGCTAAAAGGCTTGCGTAGACTCGAAGAGAAAGTGTTCAGAACGAAAGATCACGCTGCAATGAGATCTTTTACTATTTCTACCAATACTGAGTTGCGCCATCGGAACCACCTATATATCCAGACCATATTGGGAAATAGAAGCTGCCGGGATGTTTGACATATGCTGAAGCAACTTAGTGGCGTCTCTAACCGCGTTTCAAATCCATATGCAGACCTGGAAGAACTGATCCGAAATCTCTGTTGCTTCAATGCTAACTCTACATCTCACCCTTCTCCACGATTGGATCGGTCCGCAAACTCCTTCCCTGATATTGACAGAAATACAGTGCGTAATAAACTACTACAGCTAAACTCCAACAAAGCAACTGCTCCGGATGATGGACTATCACCCGTTGTCCTCAAAGTGTGTGCCCACTCCTTGGCCCAGCCTCTTGCTGACCTATACACGTTGTGCATGAAAGAGTGTAATATTGCTGACGGCTGGAGAAGTGTCAGAATTACATAGGTGTCAAAGAAAGGCTCAGATAAATACCGACCAATTACATGTACCTCGGTAAACTTGAAGAAATTCGAGAAGATTATTCATGAAAAGTTGCTGAATCAGACTCATTCAGATGATCCGCGACAGTTTACCTATAGTAGTTGGAGGTCTACTCAAGACGCATTAGCCTTTCTTGTACATTCAGTGCTGTCGTCACTAGACAGTCGAATGTACAGATAGTTGCTATTTACTTCTCCACCAGGTCGGAGGAACACGAGAAGGATAGTGATGAGGTATTGATCCTAGATGCAGTTCACAAACGACAACAAAACAAATACATAAGCGCCCATTGTTGATTTCGTGATGGTCCCTAATCTCCAGAACGGTTAGTGATACATGTTTGCTAAACTATCTGCAGCAGTGATCATGAGCACTCACAAGGAGCTTGAGCCCAAGGAAACACTCTTAATGACTGACGCTGTGCCGAGCACAGCTCTCATCACATTAGCGGTATTCCGTGTAAACTCAAGCGAATAAGTATCGGAAGTAGGCGGTATCCACTGAAACTCTTTCAACGAACATGTATTTTACCTAAAAATTGAGCGAAACGCGCTAACCGTATGTGCGTGAGTTAAAGGTCATCGCCCGTTCCTTAATGAAACCAGATAGTGAACACCACACAGTGAAGCGGCATGTGCGTCCCGCCTTCTCTAGCCAAGCTCAATAAGCCCCAGGAGCTAGTAATCGACCTGAGCTCAACTTAACGATAAGCAACTCAGCGGTACTCGCTTCGAGTTTACCGGACCTAACATAATACACCTCTCAACGTCGGGCAAAATTCAGTCATTTGGAATTAGAGCAAATGTAGGATAATATGTGTAATACACGTTGTCAAACTCAGCACCAATGTGAGCAAATCGAGACTGTTGTTCCTTGCGACTCTCATCGAAGCTAATGTAGGACTCGCCAAGGGTCTTTCGTTCTTTTTAGAATCATGATGTGTTGCATGTGATTTAAAATGGCAGTTGTTAAATATATTTTGATGAAGATACGCGAAGTAGCAATTTATGTCCTTTTTTAACTGGAACGTCTCACAGTACAGTTCGCATCCGGATTGTCCATGGTCCCCGACATTGCTTAACCAAACTTGTTCACGGCTCGTAGTTGACTGCACAGAAGTCCACCACAGCGCATGATGTGTTGGAGCAGATATCAAGGTAAGCTGGGAGTAGGAAGTATTCCTTACATCCTTCACATCCATCTTCTCAACGGAATCGGTATCAACAGGTCAAGATACAAAGAAGAGAACCGGTAAGACCCTTCTAACTACCACCAGATTTGTCTGAGTTCAGTAATTTGTAGAGCCCTGAAAAGGCTTCTCAAACTTTCTCTACAGCGTCACTTTTAGGTCCTGTATCTGATATCGCTTGCCAAGCATGGATTCCAGATCGCCCACTCTTGCATTTTCAAACTGCTTGTCGCTAGAGGAAGATGGGTAAAAGCTTTAAACGTTAGTAAGCCTTAGGACATTATCTTCATCAAATGCAGTAAAACGTTTGATAAGGTACCACTTGAACGGCTCCTACTTAACCTCCGGGCCACTGTTGTTACGTGGGAACTCATCTCCTGGGTCATGGATTTCTTGCACTGTTGTTTAACAAGATTCGAATTGAATGAAGCTCTTTCCCAGCTTTTCCTGATGACTGGTAGCGTGCCACAAGGTTAAGTCCTGGGTCCTTAATTATTCAAAAGCTTCACCAATGACCTTCCGTCGCTGCTTCAGGTAGGGTTACTAATCTATGCTGAGGATCTAAAACTATGGTTAGAGGTTTCTGGTCTTGGAGCTGTCGACAGATTACAAGCAACACTTGACATCCTTAATGATTGGCCCATTGCCTGGGGTTTGACCATTAACCGTGAGAAGTGTTACGTATTCCCAGTCAGTACCCCTGAACTCTTCGGCACACTATCTTTTGCGATTGCCTGCTCATGAATGCCAATCTAGCGAAGGGCCTAGGCATTGTTGTGTCTCCCGATCTTTGAGGATAGTCGGTGCAACTGACGGGATGTTCAGTGCCATAAGATGAGCTTTCTCTCGATTGTCCCGGAGATCTTCGAACTCCTGTTTGTCTCGCATGTGAGGCCTATTCTTGAGTATGGCTTACAGGCTGTTTACCCCTCCACGAAGTTTGAATGCAACATGCTTGAAAGAATACGGAGGCGCAGTTCGAAATGGTTCTCGACGTTTCATAATATGTTCTACCCTTTCCGTCTACAAATGATGAATCTGATCTCTTTGGATTATCGTCGTCGCCGGGAGATCAGATTTACACCAAGTGTATTTCTAAGAGAGAATTGGGGACCGAGTTGCAACAATTCCTCCAGTTGGACACTGAAAGCTGGACGCAGGGACACTATTGGAAACTGTTTAAACCGAGGAGCCTCCACGTCTTTCCGGAAAGCACTCTACTTACTTGGGTGGTGAACGACAGTAACTTTCTGCAGGAGCATGTTGTCAACGTGTCCAGGGTGGAAAGTTTCAAGAGACTATTGGACATCCATTTGCTGTGTATGCCGGAATCGTCTTGCTTTCGTCGAATCCGTAACAATCTATTGAGTATGCCGTTTCTCAACGTCACGCATCGTCGCTGCTCTGACCGGGATGCGATGAAGCTGACAAGGGTTCACCCTTCTGTTTTCTACCATTCATCGATTCAACGGTACCTTCACAGACCAACAGGCACATCAATAATAGTCAACAGTTAACTGTACTATCTCTGCCTGTGACACATAGCCGCTCCTTCTAACGAAACTGCCAACACAGCATGGACGAGGTTCCGTTAAACTTAACATGTACGTAGGTCTGGAGGAAGACCAAGTAACACAGGAATGGCTTAGTTGCAATATTAACTCGGAAATACTGAGCCGTTCGCTCGTCCCAAACGTTGATGTTGACTTGCAGAAGAAAATTAAGTGGTTTTCCTGGCTAGATACTTGGAAAACAGTGGAAGTTGCAATCCGAGCAGCTACTTGTCAATTCACCTATCCGGAACTTCATCGCCTATCTTCATTTTGGCTACCTTTCTCTTTTACTCTTGCTTCGACTGTAAGACTCCTCAGCTTCCCACCCTAACATCAGTTCAACATAGGAAACCCAAATGCCTCTCTGGATGCAGCCTATATTTTCTTGCAACCATTACCAAGAGCCGGTAGAGACGTCCGCTCTTTGTCATAAAAGGCGCTGGTCTCGTAATACACAATGATAGGCAGCCAATGGCCGTTCCAGGGTGAGTAATTTTTCGTTGCATGTGCAGATGTATATTGCCCTCTTCGGCGTAAATCAATCGTAATGTAAACACATACAATCGGTAGGCCTTTGAGAGAATGCCTGAACCTGACACCAGTGAACTGGTCTACTTTTCCATAGTGAATCTAAGTCTTGTGGCTCCATTCTAGCACTCTCGTTGTTTGAATAGACTACTTTGCAATCTATTTGGAATTGAGCCTTGTTTAGTTTGATCACCGGTACATTATTGGAAACAATTAAACATTGGGTTGTAATCCATTCAGACAAGATATTTCGAAATAAACTCACAACAATACATCAGTTTTGGGACAAACCTCGCCCGTGGCTTGCTTGGCTCTGGTACGGAATTCTACTGATAAGCGCGTTCCTTGCCTCAGTTGACCTAAACGTACATGAATCGGCAAGTTTTCATGCATCATATTTTGTAACTATTTTCTAGTTACCATAGCAACCGAAAACTTTTGTTCAAGACGTTAATACAGTTACTTAAATTGCATAAACGAGGACTTTTGGTTGCTGGGTCGATAATCTCTATTGTCAAAAAGTACGTGATGTTCCAGGAAATTAAGCTTTTCTTTCCAGTGAAATGAGTACTGCCATGTTTTGCTTTACGGTTGAGCGTTAATAACAAAAGCCATTTAAACTACTATCCTGACCCCTTCTGTTTCCGCACACGAAATGTTCCGATTTATATACATAGTGTTTTGATTTTAGATGCAGAAACACGATCCCTTCCACAACCAACACTTGAGACAGAACTCCACGAAAATCCGATGCATGTACTTTACTGTCCGCCCCGACGTAGTGCTAAACCATCCAGTCGCACTCTTCAACGAACTAGATCAACAAAAGTTGATCCTCGATGGATTATGGAATCAAACGCCACGCTATCCACAGACGAGGGAGATTATTCCTCTTCGGATACCGCCACTCTTGAAGGACCGTCCTGTACAGTGGATAGATCAGAGCCAAAGGGTCGAAAGTTGTTGTTCCGAGTGGATCCACAACGCGGTACTGGGTTGGCTCTTGTCGGTGGAAATTTGTCTGGTGTGTTTATTTCAGGAGTCCTACCCGATTCGTTGGCCGACCAAGCGGGTGTCAGCGAAGGCGACCAAGTGAAACAGGTAAGAATTGTGTGAACTCACTTTGGTGCTCAGTGAATCTCTGCTATGACAGCTACCACATCTCCTATCTGACGCAACCAGACTGCGCAACTCAAATAGACGTCTCGAATCACTTGGATTATAGTCAATAGATAAAAATAATTGTTCGCGGTGACCTTCATCCATTACATGCTCATTGTGTGTGTGTGTGTGTGTGTGTGTGTGTGTGTGTGTGTGTGTGTGTGAATAAGGTAAGGTTTACCTTAATGTCGACGAGGAAGAATGTATACTTCAATGGGCTGAATACAAATGCACGCTGGTAAATGTATGTCAAATACTCCTTGACAAATGTGTAGGATAATGGGTTACACCTGAGTTTTTGCGCTGTAATGTAATCAATTTGAACTACCCGTAGGGTGGATAGAAATTGGGTACTGCCCACCCGAAAACACTGCACAGCCACGACGCGTTTCGATGTAATTTCATCTCATCAGGTGGAGACAGCAGGATTTGAGCCCACGACCATTGGAATAGCAGCCAACACTACTACCGCTTTGGCTACCGGGTCACGATGGGGTGTTACAATAAGGACCAGTTTGGACTCGACCAGTTTCGTCTGATTCACCATTGAACCATTGGACCATTGAACCATTCCTTCGATCGGTAACAAGCTCAGGGCTTTGATTCTATTCGGAATTTCCGTTCCACAAAATTTTAACTGGATATTATTACATTGATATTTCACAAGGCGTAAACATTAGCAGCACGGAAAATATCACAGTTGTTTACTATCTAAGCTATACAAACTGCTCTTCAAATTTCTACTTTATAGTTTGGCTTAGCTTATTTGGATCATTCCCAGTGGTTCGTGCTGCAACTTGGCCGAAATTTTATCATGCTAGCTATCAAGCTAGCTATCTTTATACTCGGTTGGCTTACTTCTTTTTACTAACCGTCTTATGGTTGGTCAGAAAGTTCATTAAAAACACCTAGGGTATCAGGTTTTTCATGACCGAAATGGGTAATGAAGAACCATTATGCCTTATCAGTACAGTATCCACACTTACAAACACCTATTCACAAGGAAAAAGTCGATCCGAGCCTACCAATCAGCGCCAGGTAACGCTGCTCCATGCGCTCTCTAAGATCATAAAAGGTCCTAGAAGCCATTGCGGGCGCACTGATGGGCTACCTTAAAAGCTATGATATGATTTGCCGGAGCAGTACAAGTTTTGTCAGTATCGACCATGTACCATGAACGTGTTGACAGCACGCGACAACTCGTATGAATCGGTCGACCTTGGTGAATACATGCTATTAGTACCCGATACACTAGCCTACCTACAGGTATCTGTTAACGACGGCTGACCTAGACGCCCTCAAAGTACTTAAACAAAACGAGAACGTGTTACTCTCTAGGCTGGATAAAGGAGCAGAGATCGTTGTGATGGGGAAATCCGACTATATCGATAAGAGTAATGTCATCCTTAGCAATCATTCGCAATTTTGAAGGATGGAGACAGAAAGACAAGACAGGTGCGATCGAGAAGACTGTCACCAAGTGGTTACGTTGTCTGAAACAAGAGGACACTATTGACTCCGCCGTGTAGGAATTCACGCGTCCCACATGGACACTAATCCCACGACTTCCTGGCTTACCGAAAGTGAATAAAGAAGGAATTCCAACTAGATTCATGTTGGACATGAGTAATTCTCCATATCACTCAACAGCGAAGTGGCTCTCTAGGCTTCTACAGCCGGTTAGGAAAGTCTTATCAAGACAGCCTCAGAGATACCTTCAGCTTCGTAGTTGGCCTTAGACATGTGGAGTTAACTGGGAGAAAGCTATTTTCTCTAGATGTTGTCTCACTCTTCACCAGTGTTCCATTAGAAGCGACGATAGACTACCTATGCAATAGTGTTCAACCGCATCATCTTAATTTCGGGCTTTCGAACCACCGATTTATACAGTTAATTTTCATGTGTACCAATAACATACATTTTCAACTTGATGCGAAGATTTACAAGCAGAAAGACGGACTCTCAACGGATTCATCTCTAGAACCGTTACTAGCTGATGTCTTTATGAGTAAGTTGGAAAACCTCTATCTGAGTGAGAGCTATCAATAACAGTCTACTACAGACGGTATATGGACGACGTATTCAGCATTGCAGCTAGCCACGTCTTCACGGCAGAACTAGTGACACACTTCAACTCAGCACACAATAAGATAAATTTCACTCTGGAATCTGAGCGCCACAACTCAGTGTCGTTCTTAGACGTCCAGATAAGCTGAAATCCTGATGGGTCGGCACAGCGCAGTGTCCATCGAAACTCAACGTGGTATGGGCAATATACTCATTTTGCCAGTTTTGTTCCGCTCATTCAGAAAAAAACTCGTTCAATGTCTAACCGAAACAACAGGAAAGATATGTAAACAGGACACGCTCTCGGAAGGGTTAAACTTTATCCGAAGCCTATTCGAGAAATGGCTGTCCGGAGAACTTCGTTCGGAGAAATATGGAGCCCAGAGAAACGAAGGCAAAGTCGCTTTCAGTATAAAGAAACCATTCAAGGGGGACGGGATAGCGGAATCCACGTCCAGAAATCTTTCCAAGGCCATCAGTCAAAATTTACTACGCGGCAAGCTTAAGGCCAAGCTTCGGTTCAGTACCAATTCTGATTCAATAACTTAAGGACAGGATCCCAAGGTCAAGTGCCTGTGTATACTCATTCTGTGTATATTCATTCTCTTGTTCGTGTCGATCAAGTTATATCGGAAGGACTACCAGGAGATTGTTCGAGACAGCCCGGGAGCATTGCCAAGCTTGTCTGTATAGCGGAGTGACTAAAACAGTGGCAAGCGCAGTAGCTGCGCATTTGGTTCATTCAAACCACCGGGTCAAAGCGCACGAAGCGTTGCATCTTATCTACCGCGTACCCACATGTCACACACGAAAGGTTAGAGATCACCTACTGGCAGCGGTCGAAGCAATCGCCATTCGCCTCCGTAACCCTGACCTATGTAAGCAAAAGAAACTTGTCCGCGCCTTAACCCTACCCTGACCCCCTGCAACGCTGACACATGGTGTGGATAACACCACACACACAACTGCTCGCTGTGGGACCAATCAGCTAGCTTGATCCCTCAGACCGTTACAAACATTTCATTAGTACCCTTACATGCTGTTTACGTTTATTCCATTCATTAGTGGTGTGGTAGCCTGATGATGAACCACTGAAAACGAGTTTGTTCACTAATCTTTGTTTTGATGTCTACTGTTGAGATATTTTATCAGTTTGAATAGCAAGAAGCGAGATCCTATATGGTTATTCGCAATTAGATCCCAAGCCACATAGGTAAGCTACCAATCCGGAAAAGCACCTATGCGACTTGGAATCTAATTGCGATAAACCAAATCGAATCATACTCAAGTTCATCAATTCATTTGTAATCAAAAATCGAAGCCCTATCAGTATTCAAAATTGCTGTATGGATTCATGGACTCAAGGGAAGACTTGACCGTGACGCCCAACCACTGTCCTCTGCACAGACAATAACCTGCACCGCAGTGGAGGATGGAGCGGGCTATATCGCAGTTAGGATTCATTTCGTATTGGTCGGCTGTCGTCCCCCATGGTTCAGTGGCATAAACTGCTGGCTAGTTGGCGTTAGACTCTAGCGGTCATGGGTTCGATCCCCAGTATGGGATCGATGCATGTGCACCACTGACGAGCCCTAACAGGGCGGAACGCCTGTCTGGTGCTTTTCCGGCTCGGTAGCTTACCTGTGCGGCTTGGAGTCTAATTGCGATGAACCGAATCGAATCATACCAACCCGTCTACTGATTAGTAATTATGCATCAAGATTAGCAAGATGGTTTTTAGAAGGTCTTCGATCGCTTGGATCATCACATCCTACTTCACAATATACAGTATGATGTCATCGGAGATCCCGTACTGGGCTGAATCTGTAGCCTTCTCCGCGAACGGCAACTGCATCTTAGAGTCCGAAGATATTTGTCCCATCCAATTCGAGTGCAGTGCGGCGTTCCGCATGCTTCCATACTTAGGTCTCACTTGTTTTTAGTTTTCTTTTACGATTTGGCGTAGACTGTCATCTCACAGACGTTAAGGTTTGGCGGTCTATCAAAGCATTGTACGGCCATTAGATTCTCCAGCATGAGCTCAACTTGGCTTGGAATGAATCGGTGAGTAACACGCTGTCCACGGTGCTCACATCCACCATCAAAACTCCCACATCTACAAAGTTCGGGCGCAAGATCTGAAGACCACTTCTCAGGAACCTGACGTCGATGTCCTGGTGCAGTACGATACCGGTTGTTCTCTGAGATCACTCGGGAATTTGATTCATTCATCTGCTCTTTGATGCGCAATGCCTACGTGTGTACCCACGTCGAAAACGTTATCCATGCTCGGCAGTCTTGGTTAAAATGTTACCTCGCATTGCTCAAGGCACCCAAAGTCAAGCAACAAATAATGGCAAAGGTTGGTGCCCCCTTCCATACCATCAAGAACTGAAGACATGTGAAGTGTTCGGTGGACGCTACCGGCAGATCTGTGGGGGCCTATTGTTAGGATACTAACTATTGAGCGACCCCGCTCATATATGCTGCCACCTTATGAAACTCAGGTTGAACGCTAATCTCAGAAAACGAGTAACTAATACAAGCGTTTTGATCCTCGACGAAGTTGTCTCTCCCTCCAAGTTTGCCAATCCTGGAACGCCCTTCCAAACTCAGTTGTTTATTGCCTTATTTTCAAAAAATGGTTAGAAATCCATTTGAGCTCCCTAGGCTTTGTCACATAAGCCAACATGCCGGGATATATTCAGGCTAACTAACCCCTTTGGAATTATAATCAACAGTGACGTACCTGAATCGGTGCAAACGGGTGAGCAACCTTATTGTTAATCGCTATAAGCATTAACAATAACAACTTGTTATTCCTTATGGCATGGTACTACCTCCCTTCCACAGCCCTATTTCTATGCCATTCTATTACTCAACCGCTGATCATTTTATTCGGTTCACTTATGGAGTATTCGAATTTACATCTCTCCTATTACCAAACTACGGGACATGTTACGTCTACTTTTTTGCCCCTCATAAAGCATTGTTCCAATGAACCGCAACAGCTGAGATATCGCTACCCGAATCCCTTTATGGTACTTTGGCTGTCCTGTGCATTATGAAAGGCTATTCGGCGAACGCGACTGATTTACCATCAGAAACATACTATCCATCTATAATCAACAATAGTATACTCCGAAGGATTCAACTCCAGATGTACTGTAAAACATGAAACATTCCGTTGGCACTTAGGGTTTATTGAACGTGTTCGCTTAAACCCGGTGGTTTTCCTTGATTTACGTCATTAGGTTTATAATGTCAGCATCAAACAGGCGTGCAAGCGTGCTCACTATGATAATTATGCACAGAGTACATTAGAATTAACCACTCCCTACCCCACTAAGCTGCACAATGCTGATTATTGTTGTAAAAGATTTTCCGGGAGCTGCGCAATACAGCCTAATTCGCCAACTTCTTCTGCGTTTCTTCTTGTAAAACCTCTATTTGTGCCCGTTAGAGGCTTTCATGCTATTTTATCTTTGACACGATTGATAACTTGACCTTTCCCGTTTTATTCTATAGTTCCTAACATATAGTATAGTAGCGCTGTAGTAATTTCTCCTGGAGTGTTTTAAGCACTGTGTAATCATGAAATTTTGTTTGCGACACAGGTCAAACACTATTTATTCGCGATATTTTCGTATTGTACGTGGAGTCGCGTCCTACTGATGACTAGTAAATGTGGACCCACATCAGAGTCATTCGGCTTACTTTCTGTTTTTTAATGCAGTTGTGTTGAACTCAGCTAGTTGGTTTTACTTGTGGTAGAAATTCTAAACTGAAAATGGTGTAAAATTAAGGAATCATCTTCAGTCTTTACATTGGAGGTTTTATCCCAAGTATGCTAAACAACAAAAAGGTATTCACAGGAGGGCATTGGTGCTTCGTAAGTTACGGACTAAGTAAGTGACTTGTCCTAATGGTGACTTGATCCAATCCACTGCTGCTCATTTGCCTTGTGGTTTTAAAAGTTGTCGCAATACCGGTTTCTCTTGTTTACTCCTTAGATAAACGATTTGAATGTGGATGGATGGACAAAGGAGGAGGTGGCTCTTGCAATGATTGCTGGCAATGAACCAATTGTTCTAACACTGGTACATGATCCCGCTACATACAACGCGGTACTACAATCCGAAGAGTTGTCGGAATCCTTGACTGTTCGTGCCTACTTTAATTTGCAACCCTCAAGTGCACAACAGCCGGCCAGTGGCAGATTGCAGTCCACCACAATTCTACCAGAACTGGCCATTTCCGAGGGAGACATCTTTCACGTCGTTGATACTTTTATTAATGGCGTTTTTGGAAACTGGAAAGTAAGTCAGATGAGGACGAATTGACTCTGATGATCTAGGTAGTCTCAAGGGTAACCTTAAAATTAGCAAAATAATTTATACCAAGGTAAACTCTGCCATCATCAGCAAGAACAGCGAAAAACGCATTAGGTCTTTCATCGAGTCATTAGGAATGCATGTATCTTAGACATTAGGAAGGCTCGAAGTCAAGACCCACAAGCTTGTGGGTGGTCTTCACAGTGACGGCAGATCCTAACAGCCGATTTAGACACCTGAGCAACTGTGACTCGGCGCGGCCAATTTCCCAGGGCGCTACATTTCACTAATGCCCTTTGAACGTTTTAATACTATTTCATGACCTGCGTATCCAACGAACTATAGCATTAAATATCAAGGTCAGAAGATTCTTGGTATGCCAGAGTACTTGGTGATCGAAAGAGTCAAAGAACTACTGGCTAAAGGGGTTCCAGATGAACTTATAAAGGGCATATCGCTGATTTCTGTAACAGACTATCGCAAAGTAACATCTGCAGTGACCTACCTAAAGGGGAAATGTGTGTGGAAATCGGGTTTGTTGCGCTGAACCCATTTTTTACGTCACAACTTGTTCGTCTTCTCAGTCCTCGTCAACCACCCTTGAGCCCTTTTCGGGCTCACTGTGCCGATTCAATATCTCAACAAGCTGATGGTTGACTCTGTCTCTTATCCTAGATAGTGAGAGTGTCCCGAATTCTGCGGTATGTAAGTACCATGAATAAGTGAACACCGCCAAAAGCTATCGTCATCTACCAGGTTGCTGTAGGCTAGTACCAGTTTTCACAGCGGTAAAATGTGGTGTTTGGAATGATTCCGGTGTGAAGGGCGCATTCTGCACAGAACACGGTAATAGACAGCATGCAATTGGCAAGGCACCAACCTTGCGTTGCACAGGAAGCAATAAGGGGTTGGGCAGGCTTAGCCCGTTCATTGATTATGGCGGTCACAACAAATGCTACTGTCACAGTCACGACTACCAAGTTATTGTTCCAGTAAAGAAGACAGCTCTACAGATGGTAGCTGTACTCTACTAGAACTGTTGTCTATGGCTAAATCTACTCGTATGCTCTACTATCTCTATTTTTATCACTTTTACTTTATGGAACACCTCAAAACGTTCTCTTTGAACTGCTTTGTTAAGCTCAAAAGCTTTCTCTACCATTTGATCAGGATATACATAATGATCAGACCACGTGTTTGGCCAGTTTCTCTTACCGTCTAGAAATATACCATTTACTTATTCATTTATTCGGAAGATGCCAGCTTTCAACCTGCAAAGAACAACGAAGTGACCAATGAAGCCAAGCTTTTGGTACTGTTAAGATGCCATTTTAAACACCGAAATCAACCAACCAGCGGCCTAAACATTCTGGAATGGTGGCCAGCATGCTTCTGAATCCCTGAAAAGTATAGACTTGGGTAGTTAGACATCCCATCACTGAACGTGAAGGCGCCGCAGCTTTCAATGTGACCCAACGCTGGGTTTCTTTTCGCATTACCTGTTGTACGTTTGGATCATGACAAGCAATCGCAACTGGGACTGCACACAGCTTCGGCCTTTTGAACTTGCTCGTTTGACGTCTGCGTTGAAGGGTTTTCGGTTTAGCTCGCTCCTAATACTACACTCCAAGACCATTTTCTTCCTTGTTTGGGCCATTCAGGCAGAGTTAGTCGGAGCTCAGTGTATGACCCCAGGCGCAGTGATTGACGGCTGCTATTGGTTCGGATAGGCAAACGAGGTCCGTGGGCAACGCGCAGGTGAACATGTCTCACTCTTCTGGGGGTGCACAATAACACCATGAAATTAACAGCAATGAACGGAGTGACTTTATTTTTGACGGCAGTAGTTGCGCCATGTAAAAAGATAGCACTCTGCATGTACAGAAAGTAGGCTGCAAGGACGTGTTGTGCAAAGCTAGTTCAGCTATGTTTGTATTGACGAAAACCGTTCCGCCTGCTACTTGAACCCGTTACGAAATGTTACATATATATATATATATATATATATATATGTGTATATATACATATATATACATATATATATCGATGGTGCACTCACCCATAGAAGAGGAGTCCAACTTAAGTATTACTCCTCGCAATCGGTTGATTTACATGCTAACCCAGTGCACTCATATACAGTATACTATTATTCGATATCAATACCACATTTAATTATTACATTATACTAACCGATACATAGTTCCTACGTAAGAGCTATCAAGCCAATTGGGCTATAGAAAACTATTAAGCTTTTCGATCAAGGTAAACTGCGGTAAACCCATCCTAGCTAACTGCGCAACTCAGTCGTGGTTCTAAGCGAACCCTTACGGTTTCAAGTGAAGTTAGACAAAAAATCCAGAAAATTTCAGCAAGGAATGCAAACCAAGTATTGCCGCGCAGCATAAAAACGAACTTTTCTTCCTAAACTATAGTACCTATTGGTATTCCAGACCCACCTCAGCTTTGGTACCATGGGAATCCAATGGACCAAAAGAATTATGAAAAAATGATGGCCGGGGGAAATCCACACAGAGCGCACAGCAAATGTTCTCACTCCGATGTCAGTCTCCTCTCATAAATGAAATGAAGCGCACTATAATTTTACAAAACCTTCCAAATATGATAACGGCGAATTTCGGTATATTACCGAATATAAGCCCGCCAATAAATCAGCAGACAGTATAAATTTCCAACATCAAAATTGCCTAGTCAAAAGTCCCTGTATTAGCTGACCCACAAAAAATTAACCAAGAAAGAAATTGTCTGTCCCTTTAGTTCAAAGTCAACACAACTTGCTCTCTCTTAAAAAAGTCCAACCACATGTGTTATAATAACGCTTACATGAGCGCAGGGTCGTTATAACAGACCTTCACCCCAGGGATAGTGTATTGACTACAGTTAGTTACAAAAACTTGCCAAATTTAGTCTGTTACCCGCGTCCAAGGTTCACAAATTCAGGAGAGAGGAGAGCGCACTAAATTGCCAACTATCCAATAGAATAGGTAGGAATTCGTCACATCCAACTCCCCCTACTACTCTTCTGTATCCAATAGTAGATGTTGGTCTATCACAGATTGTCGCTCACACGGTCACAATGGTATGAACGACCGGAGTGATGGCCGTATGCATGCATCTGGGTGCAGGTGTACTTGCCAGTCTCGTCCATCGTGAAAACGCTGGTTGGGTGCGGATGGTTGAGTTGAAATCAACTACGGCACCCCACAGGGCAAGTTCACCGATCGATACATACCGTGTGTCGGGCTGGTTGGGACGAATGCAGGCGTGCAAATTCAAGAGAGCAGTACATCATTACCGGGCTACTGCGGTAGAATTGTGGTGGCGCTTGGACAGACCTAACTGACCTGAGCAGAGTGTACAATAGGCGCTTAGTGTTACCCCAGCTAATGACAAAAGAGTTATTGGCAACGTTCTTGTAGACTGAAAGCTAGCTTCCAACAACCCAGCGTAGCAAAATAGGCATTCCTTACAATTAGGCTTTGCAAATCCGAAAGGTAACGTTTCGAGAGGTCTTGAAAAGCTATGCTGCCTACAGACTACTCGGTGCCGCGTGGCGTATTATTCCGTCACAGTCTTGAGCGTTCATTCCAACATATTCACTGATGAGGCAATATTCCCTTTGCATGGAACTGAGAAGCTGCATTTCTAGGCAATACACAATCCTCGCGGATACTGAGATTCACGTAGTTCACAAACTGCGAAGCTCATTGGCTCGCAAAACTAATTGACAAATTATGGGACCTTAACACACGCATGTGGGTTCTCACGCATACAGTTGTGCGGATCCTTGGATACTAGTCGGGAAGCAATGACACGTAAGACGTGTCAACTACGAGACAGTATAGAAGTCGGAGGCGACTAAACCCAACGTATAATGTGCAAGATACCAAAATAGGAAGCGAATTAGCCAGAGCGAGCAACGGTGCAGCAACGTACTCATCAAAACGCCTTATGTCAACGGATGTGCAGTCAGCAAAACAAGTGGACGTTCCGAATGTTAAAGCAACCGTAAAACCCAATGTTGAAAAATACTGAAAGGGCGTATTTTCTGGTGCACTATAAAGGCCTCCCCCTAGAAGGCTGAAGGATGGAAGCGTTCCATGGAGCTGTTAGTGGGGAATAATAGAAGGTGAGGGTGGGTGCGAATAGTTGCATTGGCTTGAGTAAGGGCTTCCGAAGTGGGATGTGTAGCAGAGTTCGCTGGGTCCAGGCTTAAGTTAGTTGTTATTTACGATGATCGTGTGAACCAGAGTACATCATCGGTGGGCCGTCGCGGCGGGCTGGTCGGACTGCAAAAAGCTGACTAATCCAGAAAAAAGGCCGACAGGACCATCCCTTTGCTGCAGACCCGACGGTGCGCTTGGGAGGTGTCACTCCCTCCACCGTACTCCAGTCCACGGTCCTTGTGCCACGAAGAAATCCAGGCCTCCTCTATCCACGAAGAAATCTGGCATCCTCGTGGGCAACACCTAGCCAGTCGTTTGAGGACCAACCCATTGGTGACTTTAAGCGGTCGAGGGCGACTGACTATTCCTTGGGTCAGGAAGGGGAACCTTGGGTCGGCTGCGTAGTCACTTGGGGGTGGCGTTGAGCCGGTTTGCGAGTCACAGGAGGGTTGCCTTGGCAGTTCCAGCGGTTGAGCTTCTGGAAGGTATAACTCAGAGGGTGTGGGCAAGGGTCCGTGGAAGTGGCTTGACGCCGGAGAGGGTACATGGTATGCATGATAAAAGCAAATACGCTTTTTAAGTTTTCAAAATGTTTTGGGTTTTTTTGTCGATTTTGCAAAACGTTTATGAAAAAGACGCATGATGACCATTAAAGTCGAAAAAGGCATGTTAATGGAAATAGCAAACATTTGGAAATCTAAAAATGGACCGGAGGTTTGACCTGTCTACCGCGTCGGTCGGTTGCCTGGGGTTAAGGAGCAGTAGGTTGTGGATCAAGAGGAACGGAGGGTTTCGCGCTGTCCAATGCTCGGGAAGTCACCACTGGTGCGGGTGCTTGTGCAATAGTATCAGGATGTTTTACAAGTGGCTCTTCAAAGAAAGCCACTTTGAAGCGGTTGATGGACACCGTTGTTCGGTGACCATTCTGGTCTCAAGTAAAATATTTCGCAGTCCGTTGCAGAACTCTGAAAGCGCCAGTGTGGGAAGGCTGGAGAGGGCGCCGCACTGCGTCTGCGCGGAGGAAGACGTGAAAATTTGCTGTGCATTTGCACATCTCTAGTCTGTTCACGGGGCGGAGTCAGGCGTAGTGAACTTATTCGTTGAGCTAGGGAGGACGCAAAGTTAGGCGGAGGCATACCTGACGACGTGGGAAGTGAAACGAATTCTCCTGGTAACTTTAGCGTTGTGCCGTAAACCAGCTCTGCTGGTGAACATTTCAAGTCAGCTTTGATGCTGCTGCGAATGCCTAAGAGTACGAGCGAAACGTTTTCGCTCCAGCTAGGGTCGGAGGAGGCGCAGAGCGAGGCTTTAAGCTGTCTACGGAAGCGTTCAACTAACCCATTGGCTGCTGGGTGATACGCTGTGGTATAAATGCGGCGACAGCCTAAAATGTTGCAGAACGTATCGAATTGTGAAGCTTCGAAAGGTGTTCCTCAATCTGTTGTAATGATGGATGGGCATCCGCAGTGCGAGACCCACCGATCTAAAAACGCCCGGATAACAGCTTCAACTGTGCAGTCTGTTACGGGAATGGCTTCTGGCCATCTGGTGAAGCGGTCGACACATGTAAGAATGTATGCGTGTCCGCGTGACGGAGGCAAAGAACCTACCAGGTCTACGTGTACACGCGAGAACCGAGAATCCGGGGAAGGAAATGAACCGAGATGACTGCGGGTGTGACGATGTATTTTGGAGTGCTGGCATTGAAGGCAGGCTCGAGCCCAAGTATGAACATATTTGTTCACGCGTGGCCAAACGAAACGTTCGGTGACCAGTTTCAAAGATGCACGGATACCGGGATGTGATAGTGAGTGCAGTGCATCAAAGCCGGTGCGTCTGAAAGAGACAGGCACGAGGGGTCTAGGACAACCTGTGGAAGTGTCACAAAGAATGGTTCCTTCCGTGGTTTGGAGAGGAACAGGTTGCACGTGCTGCGAGGTGGACTGCAGAGTACACTGTATGTTTTCGTCTTGAGCCTGAGCCGTTGCCATGGCCGCAAAGTCGACGGTAGGCAAAGACTGGAGAGTGAGGTTGACGCGTGAGAGAGCGTTGGCGACGGGATTGTCGACACCTGAGGCATGACGTATGTCAGCAGTGAACTGCGTGACAAATCTAGGTGTCTTGTTTCCCGTGGTATTTGTCGCAAGCAGAGTTGAAGGCGAAGTTGAGGGGCTTGTGGTCAGTGTAGACCGTGAAAGCGCGGCCTTCGAGTGTGTGCCGGAAGTGACGAATGGCTAGGTATATGGCGAGCAGTTCTCTGCCAAACGTGTTGTAGCGGGATTCCGCTGGCTGCATGCGCTTGGAGAACCCAAGGGGTTGCCATTGTCCACCAACGTGTTGTTGGAGGACGGCTCCTACCGCGACGTGTGAGGCATCAGTCGTAATAGAAATGGGCGCAGTCGATTGCGAATGAGCGTGGAGGGCTATGTTGGAGATGGCATCGTTGAGCTCAGCGAAGGCTGGCTGTACTGTGTCAGGGAAAGCAAACTTACGTTTATTCCCTCTGAGTAGGTCAGTCAGAGGCTGCATGACTTGAGCGCAGCGCGGGATGAAGCGTTGATAGTAGTTGACCAAATCACAAAATCGACGGAGGTGCTTGTACGAAGTCGGAGCTGGGAAGTCCTTGATTTCCTGGATCTCATATGGAAAGACTTCGATACGAGAAGATGTAACGAGGTGGCCTAGAAATTCTACCGTTAATTTGCCGAGTTCGCACTTAGTCGGATTGACTGTGACACCATGTTGGGTCAATCGCTGGAAGAGAGTTCGAAGATGCTCGAGGTGCTCTAGTTCCGATGAACTGGCGACTAAAATATCATCGAGGTATGAATAGGCGAAGTCTAGGCCACGAGTGACATCGTGCATGAAGCGTTGGAAGATTTGTGCGGCTTTGCACAGTCCAAATGGCATACTTAAAATTTCAAACAAGCCGAAATGTGTGATAATGGCTGTTTTAGGAATGTCATTTTCTTCTACAAGTATCTAGTGCTAGGCGCGAACCAGATCGATCTTGCTGAAGATTGTCTTACCTGTGAGACATGCGGTAAGGTCCTCCATGTGTGGGATGGGATACCTATCTGGGACGGTTAGCCGATTGAGTGCGCGGTAATCACCGCAGGAACGCCAGTCACCAGATTTCTTGGGGACCAACTGAAGGGGCGAGGACTGAGGGCTGTCGGAAGTGCGGATTATTCCAAGTTCAAGCATGTGCTCAAATCCGCCCTAGCTACCTTTAGTTTCTCAAGCGATAGTCGGCATGGATGGCATGAGACGGGTGAGCCATTCGTCTTAATGTGAGGCGTGACATGGGCTGCCACGGGTAAAGCTGTGTTCATTGGATGAGAGAGCTTGGAATACTGAGAAAAGAGGCTGGCATAGTCTGACGTTGTCTGGGGAAAGGCGTAGACTGGTGTTATAGTTGCGATATCGGCGGTGCTGCCATGTACGCTGAGTTTCTTTGCAGTGTCGACTATCATCTGGCGTTTCGCATCGACCAAGAGGTCGAAATGCCTGAGAAAACCAATGCCAATGATGGCAAAGGGGAATGCAGCGACGATGAATACCCAGCGGAACGTGCGCCGAAGATCTAGGTCCAGGGCAAGCGACCGATGACCGTAGGTGGCTATTGGCGTGCCATTGGCGGCACTGAGGCTTGTCGACAGAGAAGCGATAGGCTCACTAGGCATACGGTGAATGACGCTGACTTGCGCTCCGGTATCAACTAAGAACTGGGTCTCTGGATCATAATCCCTAATGTAGGTGAGACGACTATGAGCTTTACTGACGTTCGTGGCCATTACAGACCAGCGTCACGGATCATCTATAGCGGAGTAGCTACACGGCTGTACGCACTTACGTGCTTTATTACCGAAACGCGAGTCGCAAAAGCAGGAAGCTGGGGCACCAGGTTTTGCGCGACTGGGCGATGATCCAGAGCGGTTGCGGTGCTTACGGTTTAAAGTGAGTTCCTCGAGCTGGCGCTGAAGCAACGCTATCTGCGATGGTAATGCGTCTATTGCCGACAGCTGGCTTGTCGGGGGTGTCGGTGTGGTTGTGTCAGCACAAAGCTGCTTAGGTGCTATAGTTTCAGTCTGTGGTTGGTGCCGTTCGACGACGACGTCTGCCAGATCTGCAATTGCTGTGAGTGGCAAGTCACTTGCTACTGCAAGGATAACCTGAGTGCTTTCAGGAAAGCGTTGCTCACAGAGAATCCCTACATCCATGTTGGACGTGCCGATGAGCTGTTGCATTTCGCACGACAAGGCTGAGGGCACCCTACCTCCTAGTTGCAGATCACTAAATAGTTGCTGCAGTCGGACCCTGTCAGAAGGCGTGATTCGCTGAATAATAGCCTGTTTGAGGGTCTCGAATTTCATTACTAAATGGGGGGAAATATGATGTCTCACACCTGCGAGGATATACTTTGAGGAAGACGAGATATTAGCTGATTATGCACGGTGAAATCAGAAGAAATCTTACGAATATAAACTACGGATTCTGTGAAAAACCATAATGAAGGATCATTCTCCCAAAAAGAGGGAGGGGCTAAAGCAACCGAATTTACCAGGACAGGCTCAACGGCGTTAATCGCGTATGGAGATGGCTCATCCTTTAGACAATCCATTGCAAAAAGGAGATAAAATATGTGGTAGTTGACAAAACAATAAGATCACAAGTAATGGATAACAAAATCACTGGAACGCGCTCACCAACGCACAGCACAACTCATGGCATAGACTGGGTTGACAGACCGAAACATTAGGGAACAATTGTTCTTTTCCAAGAACGTGATAGGTAACTCGATCTTGTAACAGAACAAATGGTACACATTTGTTAGCATCCTCCTATAAAAATGTTGAAGTCCAGGGTCATTCCGCAGCTGCAGGCCTAAGGATTATGGAGTACAATTTGGTGGCAGCAGGATGGTCCCCCTGCAACGACAAGTGTATAAAATCAGGCTAACATGTCTGGAGGAACTGAAACGGAACATCGTCAACGAACACCGCGGGATCTCGGTAAGTGCTTTGCATAAAGTGCTAGCTAATAGCATCGGGTGAATATTGCTTCGCAAACGAAACGACGATGCTCATTTTGAAATCTACTTGGTTGACATTTTTGCCCTTGAAACGTACTTCAGGTAAATATGTGTAGAATGCATAACGATTCATTTCACTACCACATTGTTGCGACGGGTAATGGTACCAATACTTCGTCATGGGATAATGAACACTATGAGTAAATAAAACAAGACGGGTGCGTGAACACCGCGCGATCGCTCTACTGTCCGACAGGGTGCAGGCGTCGCTGTTGGTGTTTACTGTAAAGTTGACGGCGGTGGACGAAACCATTGAAGCTCAGTAGGCTGTGTAAGGCGCCTCTCGCAAGCCAGGGTCACGTGCTTCCGTTGCAGATATGACATTAACCTCGCGTTTGCCAAGTAACTCAATTATGATTACCGCCCTTCCTCTGTCAGTCATGGTTCTCACATATTAAGGGGACTGTCCCTGGCAAGTAACGTAGAAGCTACAAGTTAGAGATGTTTTCACCACCGATTCTAGTTGACGACTTCGTCACTTCGCGTCAGCCGTTATAGCTTCAATATGGTGCACCTGCCCATTATGCATAAACGGTGCGGGATTATCTTAACGAGGTGTGCAGTCACCGGTGGATCGGTCGCGGAGGTCCAAAAGATTGGCCTGACCGGTCACCAGATTTGAACCCCTTACATTTCTTCCTATGAGGTTATTTGAAAAGAGGAGTTTACAAGACAACGCCTATTTTACTGGAGAAACTGAAAGGCAGTATTGTCAACGAATGTCGCGACATCAACACAGAAACATTGCAATGTTCTAGCCTGTTACCTCAGACGAATTTCTCACTGCAAGCGGAGCGCCGGCGGGCCCGTTGAACATCACCTTTGTTAACGGACGTATCACCGTTTTATGCTGTTCATGTTATTATACGTATTCACCGTTATCACTGATTTCTGGACTAAATTGGTGCACGGGCACATGGTGCCAAAAGTGCGTCGGACCATAATGCATTCAACGAGCGAATGATTCGACAGCGCTTAAACTGATCACTTCTGTGCAACTTGGTTCACAATGCCGATACTTGTTTTTCATGGTTATGCCTAAGAAATACGGGGAGGATGTGAACGAGATGGTGATGTGAGAATAGGCTACGCGGTTTCGTATTTTTATCGTGTTCATCGGCGTACAGACTCCGGCGTGGGATGAGGGCTTCCAAACAATAACATACCGGTCACTTAAAGAGGAAAGAAAGATGGTCCAACGATTTTTCAACAAGTATACTGATCATGAAAACATGGCTTATCGATCCTTTTGAATTTGATAATCGGAGCTTGCAGCAATATGTGTCAGAAAAGTTACCACAGGGGCAACTGGCTTTTGGTGGTCAGTATGCGTGGTAACCCACATGCGTGTGTTGCGGTCCCACGATTTGGCAATTAGATTTGCGAGCCAATGAGCTTCGCGCTTTGTGGAGTACGTGAATCTCAGTATCCGCGAGGATTAGGTATTGCCTAGAAATGCAGCTTCTCAGTTTCATGCAAATGGAATATTGCCTCATCAGTGAATATGTTGGAATGAACGCTCAAGGCTGTGACGGAATAATACGCTACGCGGCACCGAGTAGTCTTTAAGCAGCATAGCTTTTCAAGACCTCTCAAAACGTTACATTTCGTATTTGCAAAGCCTAATTGTAAGGAATGCCTATTTTGCTACGCTGGGTTGTTGGAAGCTAGCTTTCAGTCTATAAGAGCGTTGTCAATAACTCTTTTGTCATTAGCCGGGGTAACACTGAGCACCTGTTGTACACTCTGCTCAGGTCAGTTAGGTTTGTCCAAGCGCCACCACAATTCTACCGCAGTATCCCGGTAATGATGTACTGCTCTCTTGAATTTGCACGCCTGTATTGGTCCCAACCAGCCCGACAAACGGTATGTATCGATCGGTGAACTTGCCCTGTGGCGTGCCGTAGTTGATTTCAACTCAACCATCCGCACTCGACTAACGTTTTCACGATGGACGAGACTGACAAGTACACCTGCACCCAGATGCATGCATACGGCCATCACTCCGGTCGTTCATACCATTGTGACCGTGTGAGCGACATTCTGTGATAGACCAACATCTACTATTGGATAGTTGGCAATTTAGTGCGCTCTCCTCTCTCCTGAATTTGTGAACCTTGGACGCGGGTAAGAGAGTAAAATTGTGTAGCTAGAGTAAAAATGTACAATGCTCATATTAGTTACTTTAAACGTCTTGACATGTAACGTTTAAGACGGACGATAATCTATCATATGTTATGATATCAGACCGGCCTCTCATTCTCGGGTGCGTCATTTTTATGAAACACAATGTTGGAGTGGGTGAGAGCAAAGTTTACGGTCGGGTGTTTGTTACGTTGTACATTTAATTCCGCGGGCCGCGTATCATTACATAATTTCCAAGGTCTTTGTATTCGCTATTGCTATCCGTCGCAATTGTCAGATGTGAAATATTCCGAGAGGTTGTTCGACAGAAAATAACATGTCTGGCTGTAAGTACTGCAAATCCCCTTCTGGAATACCGTACTTTACCCGCGGGTAGTGCTAAGGGGAGATAAGAACAGTGATGGGCAGGGAATTCTTGTATGTATGTTGCATGGGAGCTTTTTCAAATTCTTTATTGCCGTTCTATAAGCCGAATCCCCTCTCCATCAACGAGATCTTGTCCAAAAATCATCAGCTTATATTCGGTACTATACGGTAACTGCCACCCTGTTTTGCAAGAAATTCGATATTCCAGGCACTCATCGTCATCTACAGAAGTGCTTCACTACTTAGTACCATATTTCGCAGTCAGACATATGTATTGGTCCCAATAAAAAGCCCTTGAATAGAGGAGACTGTTTATCACGTGCATGTCAGTAATAATCTGTCTTAACGTAAGGATTCAGGAACCTACGCACTGTCAACATTGAGCTGTCACAAGCATATGGCAATTGTGCGAATTTTAGACAGTTTCCTTACTGCTTTCAGTACATCATATCTTGACTAAAATTGCCCCATAAATAACAGTATCAGTTAAAGGTTAAGTAACTAATCCGGTTAGTAGTCGACGGTGGATACACTACTGGAACTAGTTGTGAGTCACAAGCTAATCATACAATGCTTTGCGCAGAGCTACAAACCGATGGCGGAATGGTCCAGTGACGCCCAGAGCAACCGTCGCTGAGTTCATTTCCAATTACGAAAGGAATGCTTCTCTTTTGAGGTTTACGTCACCCTAGTTCAGACAAACAAAACAAGTTCCACTATTGGAGGTTCATGAGCCTGAAAATTAATTGATGCTATTTGTTGATGGAGTGAATCAATCTGACCATCATAACCAAGTGTTTGTCTGTACACCAATCGTTATGGCCTATGGGATGTATATGTCGCCAGCAATGCTTCGTAGGCAACAACGATTAACGCCCAGATAGCATCTGAAATATTTAGAATTATGCTACCGAAGCTGGATGCCTGAGATAATGTATGGAAATGATTACTAAGCTTAATAGGACAGTTCCTCAGATACCAACATGGGGAATTGGTTGCTAACCTTCCCGGCACAATTTGAAGATAAGAGAGGCCTGTGAATGGCTGTCACATGTGACAATCGTTACGTGCTGTAAAAGCTTAAACGCCCTCCTGTACTGCTTGGTTAAAAGTACCCGTGTTGTATCGATCGAGTTTAGTGTGCAGGTAAAACCGTAAACTAAGAGGAACTTCTATTTCTAGGGATCCTCGCTGGAACTAAAGATTTGAACAACCTTTTCCCGCACTCATTTAGAATGCTGTGTAATGGACCATGTGCGCAAAGTTCCCAGCAGTCCTTTTCGGATCAGCGATTCAGACGTCATAGTCATCATGCAGAATGCGCTGACATATTGGGTCGATAAAAAATACCAATTGTCTTGACCATGCAGCCTCATATATGCTAATTTGGTTTTCGGCATGGCGAAGCAGCCATTGGTGACACACATTCGATTGTTGACATTGCTTATTATCCATGCAGCAGTGCACACGCCACCGAGGTCAACACCACAGATGTAACGCACTGCGGAAACTAAGATGATTTACAAACATCTGAGAGCAGCTTTATCCCTACTGGGAGGTAGGTGAGCAATCCAAGTTTTGTGATGAGATGGTTATCAAACTCAGGAAGTGACAGCTTTGAAAAAACCGTAAAAGCAAAGTGGTTCAGTTACATATTTCTTTCAAGCAAATTGAATTTTGGGATCTTCATTTTTGCATGGTCTCGACGCTGCGCTCTAAGCCAGGTTTCAACCTAGATTTGACTTGCGAGGGAGAGGTAACCGAAGCTAAGATTGGAATTGACGGTCAACTGGATGAATCGTTGACCATTAGGTGATGAAGATGTGTGAACGGAGCTCTGTATAGCGGTCAGGAAATTGATGTTTAGTCTTTAAACTTTCTGACCCCTGACACGAAGGAAACCGGTCATGGGGTGCGGCACTGAACGAACAAAGTATCGAAATCTGTCCACCTGGGATAGGTTCCCATGGATCCGGATGATCGAGGTCGGCCTCGAAGTAAAGCAATCTCTTAATAGCAACTGTATTTCGCAATCTATTTACTCGGTGGGTCTTTCAAGACCTAGAATTGCGTGTTAGGGACTTTAATGGATGATTACACATAATTGCGAAGTTTCAGACGAAGTAAACAACTATGCTGTAACATGTAAAGCCAGCATATCAGGCACGGTTTTGGAAAGCGCTCCTCAGATAGTACCCTTCAGTAAGCAGCCATTGTTAGAAAGTGCGCGGACCGAGTATTCGCACCGAAAGCGTGGCCACGGATCCATTGCAATGTACCACTCTAGCCTAGCTCCTCTGATTGACGGTAAAGTTCGTTCTGTTTAGCGCGTTTTCTAACCTGTCACAAGCGTATGCTGTTATTCACCTGTATAAGGTGGAACCCAGATAGTTCTGAGTTGAATTTAAAAACCAAACAGCGCTCATCAAAGTAACATCACATCTAAGGCATATATATTCGGCAGTACTAGTACAACCCTAGTAGCAGAACCTTTTACAGCAAATGCGATGTCAGATCATGGCACCTACGTTACCCGTCTACCCTTCGTCCGCTGCTCAGAAGATAGATGCTGATTTATACTTTACTATGGTCGACAACTAAGCGAATGATCCACCGGCCTGGATGGTCCCGGCTTCGCTCTGACATCTACAAAGACGGCCAAAAACAGCAGCTTCAAATTTGGGTTTGGAACACTTGCCGTGTGGTTGCATTGCGACACTCAACCTCTGTTTATATCTCAGTTTACTTCGAAGCAGGTGTTGGTCATTCCGATAACCATAACGGTCTCCAAAGTGTGAGGGGTATTGCTGTTGCTCTTCCCAACCCCGATAGTCCATGCGCTTTCATCTTCTTTTGGGATTCATCAGGTAGTGATAGTCTATGTTAAGCGTTGCTCGCGTAGCACAGTGGGCTGTCAGCCGAAAAGCACTAGGCCCCGAGTTTGAATCCCAACTCAGGTTATCTTTATCTGATGAGTCCAAACGAAGAGGAAAGCAGTCATGGGGGGTCAGTGCTGAGGGACAACGAAGAATTCCTTATACGTCACCTAGTGTTCAAACCAAGGCAAAGGAACAGCAAGTCGGTTCCTCCATAATGACTCTTCTAACCGGGGTAGTGCATCAGAGGACAATTTTGCGTCATATTCCGACGGGATGATCTTCGCCACAAATGATATACATTCCGCTACAAACACGAAAATAGAGCTCTGTTTCGGCATTCACACTCTCCCGGAAAATAAGGTTTAATTTGTATAATTCATCATACGTACACGTAGCTGAACTCTTCACTTAGATTGCTTTAGTTAGCCAACATCTTACGCCCATGGTTGACCTGTTTACTGATAGTGCCCTTCCACATCGAATATCGTAACAAGTCCTTTATTCACTTGCGACGTGTTATAACTGCAACACACCGTGAGCTGATGTAGAATAGCGATTTGTATCCAGCCACCACCAAAATAAACAACAAGCAAACAGCTACATAATTAACCAAGGTTTTATGATTCAGGGGTTTACTATAACATATCGTGCTTTTGTGGTAGCAAATTTCTCATGCCAAATGATCAGTTGTTGTAATTTTGTTGTTCTCCAGGCTAGTCGTGTTTATCCCGATCTCAGTTGCATTGGCCTCATTCCCAACGCCCAGAGGGCAGACGATTTACTGGTATGTTGAACATTTCCTATATTCTCATTCGAGAAACCAGTCCATTTTTTGTTGACAAGAGTTACAGTTGATTAAACGAATGAATGTATATTAAGTTTGCAAAATTCTCTAGATCAACTGCATGTTTTAATGCCTTATCAAACGGTGTATTATAATATAGTACTCACCTATCTGGCTTTAGTGTTGCATCCTGAGCTGTTACCTTTTGAAACATCGGAGAGTAAACAACCCTTTTTACAAGAGAGTACTAGACTTAGGGCCATAATCGTGTTATAGTCCTTTTGCGATGTAGAGTACTCCAATGTATCACTCCTAATAGATTAGTTGCGAGTATTCATTCTAACCAAACTAGGAGGTACAGCAGAGACGAGGCCGGCGAGTCCTGGTTTGCGAACGCACTATTGTGATTGGTAACATTTCTTACAGGCTTCGATTTAGTTCATATTTACATTTATTGTCTCTTAACTGTGGGCTTAATCGAACGGGGTCAAATGTGCTTTCCACCTTGGTTTTTTGATTTGCTTGGAATACTGTGCTGGAGAGACCTCAGGAGAATTCAGGTGGCCAAAAACCGGTTATCCAATTAAGTATCTGAACAAATAAATCTACCTGTAACTTCAAGGGCTTGCAGGAATCAGCTGGCATATTCTTTGTTTTAGACCAAAAGTTTTTCTTCTTTAGGTACATCGGTATGAACTTGGTGCAGCATTTTATGACGAAATATTGGGCGGATCGCACAACAGAGACATGACTCTGGAGGCCATTACAGACACAGGTCACGATCCGTTTTCTAATATCTAATACAAACTGCGTATGTTTCAGGCATGTACCTTGTGTCACATTAGCAGATGATCGCTTGTTGTTGACGATGATGGAAACGATTTGCTCTTTCCGAACCGGACCGATGTTCCCCACATAAGAGATAAGGATCGCTCACAGTGCACAAGAGAGTTCTGCCTTTCCTGTTCTTTTCCTGTATCTGCTGGCTTTAGAGTTGCTTATTAAACTCTTAGCTTGTCGACGGTACCCAAATTGATCTTAATTACAGCTACTGCTTCGTGGGAATATCCACGCAGTGATTGCACCACTTGCGATGGCAGCACAACTCATCACCCCAATATACGCAGAACTCGCCTCTGTTGCCTTCATTATCGCCTCCGTTTGTCAAAAGATGTCGCCGCAACCGTGTATTGGGTCAGCTGACTTGAAGAAGCTCTCTTGTAAAAACCCAAACATTATCAAAAAGAGACCGATGAACTTGTTCGTACCTATCCGAAACCCTATACTCTTATTTTTAGAAATCTGTCCCTAAATCGGATTTGATCGCAATAATAAAAGTAGCCAACATTAGGTTAGGGGCAGTTCGTGCTCCAAAAAATTACCTGTAACAACGCCAAATGACGGACTTCATTTATATATAATGCACATTCTAAGGTCATGGGTGCTAATGGAACCGCCCATCTATCATATTATTTTCCATCCCTAGGAGAACCAGACTGCGCCTGGATCCTTCCGGGCACCGTCGGCTTATGAACGTGTGTTTCCGCTGGAGCAGTTTCCTTTTCCACGTCCGGTGGTCATCTACGGCCCACTGGCAACCCTCGCGAGACATCGATTGCAATGTGCCGGGCAGCAGTCACATCTCGAAACCGGAATGCTGACAACGCGCTTTCATATTCCCCCTGTCAATGCTATGTTGTCCAACGTCAGTTCTTCGAATTCAACCGCCAGCGGCCTTATTAGGCTTAGCGCCATTAAAGTAAGGTTATCGATTACGCTGTACTTATTGGGGTTTTAAATACAATACGATTGATACTCGTCATCCTTCAGTGACCTTTACTCCGCCTAGCCCATTTATTTAAATTTATTGGAGTCAGTCACAGAAAGTCCAATTTCTTGAAAGTGAATCCTATTGCGAAGTTAGCTTGTAGAACAGTGATCCGGCTACTATTGTATCGCCCAAGGATTCGAAGGTTAGCGGTGGCGTCCGACATCTAGTTATCCAGATGATTACTGTAGTCAATAATCCTTACTATCATAGACAAGTTTTAACGACATGCTACATGTTTGTTGTGCAGACCACGCTCCTTCAACCGCTGCTTGTCACCATTGTTTTATTAGTAGCGGATCCACTCTAATGAATTTCGTAGGCTTGGGGCAGCAGGGTGGTGTACAGTCGCAAAATAGGCGTGAGCAGTATCAGGTGACACTTCGGCGCAATTCGCATTACATCACTGGCTAAAAGTACCTCCTGCAAGCAGTCAGTAGATATAGTGATAACTTTCAGTGGTAATTCATCTAACTTTCCAAAGGTGTATGGGCGCAGCTTTAGGAAAGTTAGATAAATATATGCATTGTTGTTAATATATGCTACAGGGATGTCATATTGTTCACCAATGAACAACAACGAACAATGAGCAAGGAATTTATACGGGTTAAGAAGCGTTGCTTTACATGTCGTGTTGGATAGTTGGTGGGGACATAGAATAATAATAATGATAATAATGCTAGTAAAGCAGTTGGTACTTTAAATATGATAATAAGAACTTATCGTTTGCTCCGTCGTAGTCCTGCAATCCGGTTAGATTCACAGCACCCGCAGTTAACATCAACTAATTCCACAGTAAACTCCAGGTCTAGGATGGAGACGTAGCGCTTAGTGACAAAGTGTAAGTGAGTGAGTACGTCATTCAACCGTCTTTTAAATACCGTTAGCGTTGGTGCAGATACCACCGATTCTGGGAGAGCATTCCACGGGTGACCGACACGAATGGAAAAGAAATTTCTGCAGCACTCTAGACGGCTGTATTGTTCTGCGAGTTTCAATGAGTGGCCCGTAAGGGTTGTATTGGTGCTGATTTAGGTCTTGCAGTATCAACTATGCCATAATCATGTAGCCCCGTAGTCTGCGATAGGTTCCACTGAATACCCCCAATCGTTGCAGCCTCACGTAGTATGAAAGGTTGCGCATTCCAATTACGTTCGCAGATGCCCGACATCGTAGTTGCCTCAGTGCATTCAGGTCGTGTTTCAGCCACGGATGGCAGGCTTGAATTGCGTATACGACATAGGGGCGAACATACGCACTGATCATTTTTTCGAAATATACAGCTGTTTATTTGTCCAAACGCCCGTCGCAACAGCCCGACTTGTTTGTTCTCAGTCTTCGAGGCCTTTTCGGATTGCCTGGAGCAACCCAATTCATCTTGAACCAGGACACTCAAGTCACGTTGATTGTTGCAGTATATTCCTTGCCTCAACATTCGTAGGCTATTGACGGGTTTGTACAGCCGTTTCTGGTTAGCACTGGTTTTTGCAAAGGGCTGCTGCTAGGCAGCTTTGTCTTCTATTAGCAGTTGAGTGTGGTCTTTATTGAGCTACTAGTTGTTCCAAGTTTCTGGTGCTGGAGCTTTCCTGTACACTTGCAATGCTGCGTTACTTACTGTCATCCATTTTCGAGTTCTGCTCCAAGCGAAAGAAACGGATTTACACTTATCGCAAACGCTTATCTCTGAAGCCTCTGCAATCAGCTAACTGAATTTGTTGAAAAACTCAAGCCAGGCGACTTCCGGCGGTTATTCGGCAAGGAACGACCAAGTTGTAGCGCTGACCAGCTGTGTTAACCGATCGTAGCTTGTAATGGTCCGTACAGGCTTATCGTTCTCATTCGGATATTGCGAATAACATACGAAGTTGAAACTGATGACTTCGGGATCACTGCGACCCAAGGGTCAGTCTACAGCAAATAAATCAGACATATGTTTCTCGTTGGTAAGCACAAGATACAGCAAATATGGCCTGTTACTTGTTCTAAACCGAGTGGACAAGGTGATGTGATTGTAACGAGGAAGACTGGTTGCAAGATCTTGTAGATCGTCTTTGAATTGTTCTCCGATCGTGGCAGGATTTTCCACATAATGTACTTTGAAATCACCCATGATAAGTATGTGAGTGTACGTTCACTGCAAACTGTACCTTAAAGCAGCTGTAAGGTGGCAGTTGGTCTCGGGTGTAGAGTTAGGGGGCGGTACACCAAGAAAATAATGCAAGCGTCCCTGCTCTTTAATTGCAATCGATACCAAAGAGTCGGGGAACTGCTAGTCTGAATATGCCACGGCTTCGCACTGTGGGTCATTTACAGGTCATTTACAGGGTAATACAGGATTACCCCTCCTCATTTTATGAGCTTATCGTTCTAGCTCAGCGACATGCCCCGTAGCGGAACTTCAGCGTCCGTCATGCCCGTGTGCAACAACGTCTCGGTGATACCAATGACATCATATGCCCTGGAAATTTTTGCACTCTTGCAGTTCCGCCAGTTTATTAAAAAGACCCTGAGCATTCATATACAAGCAGGCCTGTTTCTCGGTCTCTAGGAGCCCATAGATGGGTGAAGGGGTCAAGTGTGAAATGCCGAACATGGGAGGTCAGCAGTTAGTCGTTTCCTTGATGGGATAATGATACCCGCCTGCAACTTGATTCGGCCAAGGTGCGCCCCAATCTTCGTTTAGAGCTACGTCAGAGTCAATTAAAGAAGCAGTCAAGTTACGCTTCTGTACATTCGTCGGTATGCTTGCTGCTTCAGGTGCTTTAATATTTGAGCTGGGCAAAGCTTCTGCGACCTTTAACCGAAGTTCAGAAGGAAGACTTTTCCGATTTATCCGCCATCGATCCAAAAGATCCGTTGCTTGTTGCTCTGACTGAACCAAACGTTTGAGGATTCTAGGGTCGCATCCTCTATAATTTGGTGAGAGAGGTATCCTGGTCAGCGATAGTGCCACAATATTATCCCAAGAAAGTGTTTCACGAATGAACTGCCAATGCTCTAAATCGTGCTCTCCGTTCGTTTGTACATCGTTAGAAGGATGTTCTGGCACACTATGTATGGAGATTGTGTTTAGGCGGTTTTGCTTGCTGTGTCCCTTTTTGGTCTTTCTTTTGATTGTCGCGCGCTCCAAGGAACATGAGGATAGATGCGTATCCCACAGGATCAGTGTTTTAGCAAGCTCGCGGATATTAAAAAGTTTCTACGTCAGTGGAGGATTCTAGTGTTGCTCGAATAAGTCTGGATGCTCCATAGTGTGGCGAATTCAGCTGACGAAATGACGATGTTCTGAAACTTATCTGCTACAACGCAGTCCAATATTAAATCGTCCGAATCGTTTTTTCGCAGAATAACATCTCAAGTATAAATCGCACCGGATCTTTATCTGATCCATCGGTTTCCTTCCTTCAGGTTTCACTTTTTCTTCGTTAACAGTGAATTGCTTATAATATGCAACGAGATACACATAGCATTTGAAACACTTCCCGTACAGCTAGACGATTCATGCTTCTAGCGTCTTTAATAAAATGCCATAAAGTTTTCTTAGCAGCCTAGCCAATTTCGAGCTCATGTGCTGTATCATCAATACATTAAGTAAAGTTACCATTGCGCCTTTCGGCATTCAGTAGACACAGTATTCAGACATGCGTAGACTGCCCTAACTATACCGTCGTTCTATGTCAATCTCCTAAAGGCAAGAACAACGCAAATGAGCATTCACAGGCGATTTTGACAATTCAGCGCCAATTTTCCATTACGCCCAATATCCAAGTGGATTTATACCAGCTGAGAAAGCCAGAGGAATTTTGTATCTTTAGTTATGATCCGTTAACAACGTTCGCTAGGGAAAAAACGGACAAGTCGTGCAGTGTAGTTGGATTTTATCGCACAGATTGATGATGCACTGTTGCATATTTTGAGGGTCATTTTGGATTATACATTGTGTGATTAAATTGCGACACGCAATCCCAATGTGGACCGCGATTCACATTGCAGTGGTCCTTGGTCACTGCGATCACTAGGACGGTAGCCGAAGCAGGTAGAATTTGGGTGTTGCCCTCCCGAAAACGCTGCACAACCACGACTCGTTTTAATGTCATTTCATCTCAGCAGGTGGAGGTAACAAAACCTCGAACCTTCAACCATTGGAATGGTAGCAGCAAGCTTTACCCATTGGCTACCAACTCACGACGAGCAACGCTTAACACAACAGTTAGTGAGTAATTGGTGGGTCAATTTTAGTCTACACGTTGTGTGATTGGATTGCGACGCGCACTCTCAATGTGGACCGCCATTCACATTGAAGTGGACCGTAGCCGAAGTAGGTAGAATTTGGGCATTGCCTTCCCGAAAACGCTGCACGACCACGACGCGTTTTAATGTCAGTTTATCTTATCAGGTGGAGATAACAAGCCTCGATTCCGTGGTGTTTTCGGGCGGATAACACCTGATTTCTGTCCACTGTTCTATAACTTATGCAAAACTGACGCCACTCCACCTGTTCTTCTATTACACCCTTGAGTCCACTTTCAAGTGACTAAGCTATTGTGGAACGCCAGATTCACATTCTATGTGAAAACAACTGGGATGAATTGAACAGAATTATCCACCTGTTATAAGTATCGGTTCGTAATTTCATTCAATGTTGTGCGTTCAGTATCTCATATAATCCGATGTCATTCATGTTGCTGTAGGGGGAGTAGCAATTTAGGAGGAACCGGGTGGAAATGAAGTACAAGGCAAGCGGCCAAATGGTTGCTAACGGTTGAACACAGGCACAAGGATTCGCCCCTCTTTTATTTGATCAAATCCAATGCAACATCATTATTATTTTAGTGCAGGAAAACGAAGTCCCATTTTTTGTTTTCTGTTCAATCTATTACAATATAATGGAAGATGCAACCGGTTACAACAGGGTTGCGTACCATAGGATATATTGTGGCCATGACAAAGCAAATAAGGGGGGTTGTAATGAGATTTGTCAAAGACATGAGGGGAAAATTCCATGTCCACAGGTCGCACAGTGAGTAACATGCACTATGTGAATGCGGGTTCGAACAATCCTTTTGACAACTTTCCATAGCTTAAGGTCATCAATGAGTGATGGTTTGCAAATTAAAACATCGTCAGATTTATTCACAACTGATCATTTCATGAAAGACATTTTTAGCCTAGCCAGTTTCCACTCCATCAATTTTCAACTAATTGGCTTGCGTTCAACCTGTATTTCATGATTGACTCTTGGTAGATACACTCTCATGCATTACGCCGATGGAGTTAAAGATCTAACAAATGTTAAAAATGTAAGTTTTGTTTACTTGCATTGGTAAATCAGCGCATTATGTTAAAACGCTCTTGCTTCTTACGGTTTTGAAGTTTGCTTTTTCTTCATATTTATAACTGCATACTTTCGAGCCGAAATGATGCTTGGGGAACACGAGACAAACACTAAGAGCATGCACTGTGTGCATGAGGTCCCAGGTTTATTCGGAATGTCAGCCCTCTTGAAGTCAAGGCGGACTGGCGTTTAGACTTCTAATATCTCATTTCCAGACAGTGTTAGCCTTCGAAGATAGGGATGAAGGTATAGGTGAAACAATGCGAGGAAGCTATGGGGTAAATGCTGATATACGTAAGCAACTTAATGTTTGTATGATATCAAAAATCTCAAGAACAACTGCGGTTCTGCACGAACAGAGGTAACAGAGCTAAAAATACGATTCTCTCAGCTACTACCCTGAAAGAACAAACAGGCGCGCCCTGACCTTACAATGTCCAAGGAAAAGCAGAGAACATGGAGGAAACCATACCTTCTTAACATGTATTGACGATAAGCAGATAAGGCAAGCATCCTGGACCATAATGTGGCAAACAGAACAATTCTGGGCAGCAGGAATTTTACTATCCAATTGCTACACCGTACGTGATTCACGAAACCTAGGTTATCGGTTTTGGAGTATGAGAGGCGATTGAGTAGCTGATGTTTGAGAGAACAGCCAATCGGTGCACAGTTGACCTAAACGGACAGTAATCGTGTACGCACGTGACAATACTGGCGTGAGACAAGGATGTCCGCTGTCATCTTTCCTCTTCAACTTCGCTATTGACGAAGTCATGGAGATTGCGTTCACAGTACACGAATTAGTAGGTGTGGAGTTGCTCCTAGGTGAGCCACTTCTTGACTTAAAGTATGCTAACTACATTGCCCTCATCTATGACAGCTCACAAACGTGCCAAGTGGAACTGAGCAGATTAGCACTGGCTGTCAGCCTCTGCAAGTTATGCTTTACACCCTCGAAGTGCAAAGCATTCCTCCAAGGTTGAACTGGACTCATCCCTGCACTGACCCTTGATGTGGATCAGTCATAAGTTGTTCAAAAGTCAACTACCTGGGAAGTTGTACCAGCGCCTGTGTAATCGAACACGAGATCACAAACCGTATAGCAAAAGCTTTGGGGCGCTTTTGCTAACGTTTGCCATCTATGAGGCCGCGCGACATCACTCTCTGCTTGAAGGGTAGAGTAAAGAATGCAGCCGTACGTTCGCCCCTACTGTACGGTTGTGAAACCTGGCCCCTTAGATCAGCCGACATAAAGAGGCTAGTTACGTTCGACCGCCTGTGCCTTCGCAGTTTGGCTCATACCTGGTGGGAACATCGGGTTCGACGCCTTGTTTACGGCCCAGGAAGTAGTGAACAGCTCAGCACCGTTGTTGAACGCACCAGACTCCCATGGCTTGGCCCCATATCGCGCATTCCGGCCCACTGGCTCCCGCGGCGTATTTTGTTTGTGCGCCGGGAACGTGGATGGAAGAGGAAGAGAGGTGGCCAAGCGATGACTTGGTCAAGAGAAACCTAGGCCCTTAGTTCGCAGTTGCCCTCATTTGGAGCTTCTCGGCTTCCTGTTTGAGGTCCGAAAGACAATGAACACATTTGGCTGGATACACTCGCTGATACTACTAGGGCCCGACGTTAGTGGCGTTCATGTTGTGAGTTTCTTTGTCCACCGCCATCCCGTATTGCCATACCCTCCAACCATGATCTCATTTCTTAGCATAATATAAATTCTGCACGGCATAAATTTTGACTGCACAGTAGCCGGTTGGTAGCTTTCCGGAACGATGCCTATCCGTTATTGGTAGCTCAGCTGGCTTGAATCTGTTGTGCATTTTCTTGTCTTCACTTTTCTCCTGTATTGGGGCACGATAGCTTAGGTGTGTAGCTAACGTGTATAATGATGATGACCATGACGCAAGTGACAGTTCTATAACACAGATATTGAGGGCCTTAATTTTTTCATGCTGCCAAATGAACAGCATCAACTCTGCCTTCCTCTGTCACGTCGTTGAAACAAGTACTTTTTCCTCGATGACTAGCTCTTGCGCATCTTTACGTAATCACCCATAAATTGCCTTCAAACTTCTCTCCAGGCTTCCATGGATGAAGGCTATCATTGTCTGTTGGACATCAATACTGCTGCGATTCACCGTCTACAGCTGCTTGGCATTCCACCCATTGTAATCCTCATCACCCCCTCATCACAAAAACAGTTGCAGATGGTGTTGTTACATTACTGGGAGTTGGATCGGCACTCACTGGCCCTGATTCATCCAGAGAAAACCGTGCACAAACGCAAAGACATCACTTGGCTTGCAGAGAGACTTTGGGATGAAGTACTAGCCCTTCAACGATTCCGAAGTCACCTAATAACGGACACTGTGCCAATTAACACAGAGAACACACCGGGGTTGTCTTTTTCTGAGTTGGACTGGCTGAAAAACCTGGTAGCTGTAATAGAACATCAACAGCATTCAATGGTAAGCAAAACAGCATTTTCAATAAATGTGTTTATGGATAACGTCGACAATATGAAGTTTTCACTAGTACCCGTTCGTCACAGTGCTTAGACAAAGCAGCTAGCGTACACGGCTGATCTGTTAGCTGCGTCCTGTAAACCCACCCAGACACATTGACCGTTTTTCTTTGGTATCCTCAAGTGGCTGCCTCCAATACCTGAAAGGCAAATTTAAGTAGTAGTGGTCCGTTCGGTATCAGTAAGCATACGTGGATAGGTTTTGTAACTAAAATCAGTGACCTACTGGATAATCCAGAATCTATCTCATCCCTCCCTACAGTATGCAGAGTTGTAACCGGTGTATGTTCATTAATTCGTACCCGATAGCATGATGTACCCGGGAATAAACAAAGTAATACTGGAATACTGCTGCTGTACATATGGTTTAGTGGTAAGTAGGAAAGCGTTAAGGCGTGGTCGAAGCATCCAAGCCCGTGATTTTGCTAAATATCAAGATGCTCATTTAACGGATACCATGAAATCACTATTCTCCGTGGTGTATGAGCACGAGAATTGGCGACCGATTAACTTACTACGTGTTTACCTACTTTAGAAACGCATATAGTCGTTCTGTCATGAGGTAGATGCTGCAGCTAAGGATGCATCACTAAAAGCTGGAATGAGTTCAAGAAATTTCTCCGCTCACGTCACACGATACTGCGTATTTTCTGGGACGACGCGTTCCTTATCACTGGTTGTTTTCTGCTCAAGCACTTGCGTCAAACTGGGATGTTTCCTACCCCGTCTCACACAGCCAAGCATTTGAACATCATCGAACTTAGCACTATACACGTGTACACGTGCGTACATCATCCGTTAGGAAACCTAGGGAGTCTGAGCTCGATAACATGAGAATCCTAATCCATGCACACGAGTAATTTCATTCTTGATGGGCCATGTATATAATTCTTCTTCCTAAATGATGCATCTGCAGTGCCACAAAAATGAAAATGCAGTTAGTAGTTCCACTGTCAAAAGAATGGACTTATCGTAAGCAATGCGGTAGCACTGCACTCCGAGTGTTCTCATAGCTATAATAGGCGAAAAAATAAACCTAAGGTATTTCCCGGGAGTAGGATGGAGAGTAGCGTTAAGTAAACAAATGCATGTGCCGGAGTGCGTCGTCCAACCCACTTTTAAATATGGCTGGCGTGAGTGAAGAAACAACAGATTCGAGGAGAGCATTCCATGGTTGATCCACACGAATGGAAACGAAGTTTCTACGGAACGCCAGAAGGCTCTACTGTTCTGCTAATTTCAAGGAATGGCCTCTAAGTTTGGTGTTACTGTTGAGGTGCAGTCAAGCGCGGCACACATGATTTGGATTGTGTAAAATCAAATACGACATAATAAAGTCACTTGGTAGTCGGCGAAACCGCCCGCTGAATACTACCAAACGTTTCATCTTCTACACGTCCGGAAGGCGCCGCATTTTAATGACGTATTCAGAAGCCCGACGTTGAGGATGGCCCAGTGCAGAAACGTCGCGCTTCAGCCATGGCTCCCAGGCAGGGATGGCGTATTACACATAGAAGCCAACATACGCATTCAGCTTCGGTCTAAAAATATGGTAGCAATAACATATTATTGGCAACTTCAGGTAGAGCGCTAATAGGTTAGCTTCTTACAACAACAAATTGACATGTTCATTAATGTTCACTCGCGCATCAATTCATTCCCTGAGGGGTTGCATGCACGCACGATCAGTGACACTCTCATTGGTCGTGGGACATCAGCCAATGGCACACCCTGGATGTAAGCACAGGGCTAGATGTATGCGTCTATGGGGGACAAGTATGCTCCCGAGTAGGTTGACACATTGGTGATACGGAAGGCAGACAGGGATGCGAGTGTCGGTGCGAAAGGTCACCAACAGTATGCTTGAGTGTAGCTAGTCAACCTAGGATGAGGTATGTAAACGGTCTAGCTCCGCACCCTTTTAACAGCTCTTTTGTCTGAACTATTTACCACTGGTTCGTATTCAGACCCAGCCGGTAGCCGGTGTCCCTGTACCACATTTCCAGCGTTTGTCCGAGCAGTCCGTAACGTATCGAGCACACAATATATGCTCGGTCCAAGGTGCACAGTGCCAATGGCACATTTAGGCTCCAGGTTATTATTGCTCCTGCTCGAAACAAGATAAGGCATGAAAGTAATAATAATAATAATAATAATAATAATAATGAACATATGTTTCATTAGGTTAAAAGCTGTGACAAGATTGGGCACATACCATAGACGCACAGGTGATTTCATACTCTTGCGAGAGCGATATCAAGTTATCTTCTAATATTTGTCTGCATTGCTGGCATGGTATTTGCCCCATATGTTTGTCTCATGCGATGGTAGGAGGCACATTTGCAGTTTGCTCATGTTGTAGACATTGAGGACTAATTACATTGCGTGAACGGGTATGATTACACCCATTAGATGTTAACTGGGCTTTCATTGAATGGATTTTCAAATGAACTTCCCCACGAAAAAATGACATGATGGTGTAAGAGTAGAGGTAGCTTCCCACATTACTACGAAGGGATTGCACAGTCTCACATGACCTGATGGTGAATGGCAACCGATTCCACAGAGAAGCATATATGGTGAGACGAAGCAGTATCAGGTATCAATAGGTTACACTGAGCTAGCTGATGCGATACCACCATTAACGCTAACCTACAGAAACCAATAGGTGTCTACAATGACACAGTTGAACAGAACTGTGACTAATCAGTTTATTTTTATCGGTTTCATGTCATTGCTGTTAAATGCACCCTAAGTAATCATGTATAATCCTTATAATACAGCAACGGCTTGCTGTTAATTCTGGAGTTTCGGTGCTGCATAATGGATCATTTTTCATACATTGTAGGTGTGGATTGGAGAAGAGAGTCAGATGGCCGATGAGATAGAAAATATGGCCACCATGAATGACGATCTCAACAATACTGCTGGAATGGGTAACGTTGAAATAGTTTTCCACACTATCTTCTAGCTTTCATGTGAGAAACCTAGACCACAATTTGTGTCCTGTGCCACGGTGCAATCCCCTGTGCATTAAAATATTCTCATTTTCACCTTTATTAAGAACTTCGTCGAACTTTTCCTTGCTTTGTTATTTAAAACTTCTAAATAAACGATCTTGGGTGCAGAATTGACTCGGAGTAAATGGTGCTGCGTGTCTAGAAAATGTTAATACGACTATCTCTAAAGTGAAGCGTTCGTCGATTCTGTTTCTCAATCTAAAACATTATTTACAGATAATTCAGCAAGTACCATTGAAATATTACTCCTACCTGTGTTTTTGAAAGTTGACCTCACCGGATATTACAGCTGGGTGAGTACCGCATGTTGAGGCCAATGCTTCATCTGCACACACCAAGCAGCAGACGAGAGCGCCGGTACAAGCTTGTACTACCGGATTTGCAGCGGGTCGCTCACTAACGCTGTTTCGAACGGAGAGTGGTGAATGTATGGAACAACCCGCCGCAGCACGTAGTTGAGGCAAAGTCAGCGTCGGAATTTGATAAATTCCTGGACAAACACTTTGCCGAAATAAAATATATCGAGCGCAATCCATCATCATCATTATGCACGTTAGCTAAAGGTGTAAACCACCTCAGCTACTGTGCCGTAATACATAAAAAAGAAAAGAAGTACCGCAGTTACATGCCAGCTGAGCTATCAGCAGTGGCTAGGCATTGTTCCGGTAAGCTACCAGCCGGCTACTAGGCAACAAGAAAAATTATGATGTAAAATTATAGTGTGCTGCGAAATGAAATCGTGATTGGAGGGGGAGGCTAAAGGGGATGGGGAGGGACAATGAAACTCACGGCGTGAAGGCCACTGAGATCGGCTCCTAGCCATGTCATCAAGTGTATCTAGTCAAACATGTTCATCGTCTTTTGGACCCCAATCAGGGAGCCGGGACTCTCCAACCGAGGCCAGCTTCGAAGTGAGGGCTTGCATTTCTCTCCATCAATTAATCGCTTTGCCACCTCTCCTCTTCTTCCATCCACTCCCCCGGCACGCAAACAACGCACGTCACGGGATTCGGTGGGCTGGCATGCGTAACACGTGGCCGAGCCATCGGAGCCTAGTGCGTGAAATGACGGTGCTGAGAGGTTCAGTTCCTTTTCCTGTGCCATAAACAAGGCGTCGAACACGCTCGTTACTCACGCTGTGTTCCCACCAGATGTGAGCCAAACTGCGAAGGCACCGATGGTCGAACGTAACTATCCAACATAGCAGTCTTTGTCCATGAGTGACATCAGATGTAGCTACACAGATATCTCTAATTGCTGCTTCCAACCAGTAATCAGTACTCAGTAATTATAATTTCAAAACGCAACGACTTTTGGGGATGAGATACAAGCACTGGATTACGGCAACGTAGGTATGAAGTAACAGGTTCCTTCGATTTTTAGACCCCTTGAAGTAAAGGCGTACTCTCGTATTTGATCTTTAACATGGCATTTCCCAACAAGTGTCAGGCTTCGAAAGTCGATAAATTGAACGTAATAATAAAATCCGTATTGCTACGACTATTTTTGTGCGGAATGAGCCGCGGTTTATCACAGTTAGCTTCTACGTCATGATGGCCTGCAGCAATGGCCGATGGCTTAGTGTCACAAGACACTGCATAAGGATTTAATCAGCAGGCATAGAAAGATTGTGGGTTCCACTACAGCTGTGACCAGGGGATACGTACTACTCAAGTATCCCGATAAAAAGCAACATACATCTAGCAATTTTCCGGACACGTAGAAGTTTTTCTGTTGCGAATAACACTTACTGGACTATGGATGCTGATCTATGCCACAGTCAATGCGACAAAACAATTCAGTGTGGAAAAGTTCACAATGCCGTTCAATTTGTATGTATGGAGTGGCCACGTAGTGATCCAATGTGGACAGTTGTAGCTATTGAATTCGGAAAATGCGTTAGCTTCAGGTACACAACTAGTGAGTTTGCAGGCTGTTGCTTGATTATAGGCCAGCCGCCAATAGTAAGCAGATAACTGATTATAATTTATAATTATGAACAACTTTTAAAGCAAAACAACTCTGTTTTCTTTTGTAAAGGCACCCTCAGGTAGTTTATTTCTTTTCACTGGCCTCACAGTTAGCATTAATCTTACAGTGTGTTTTTGTTGCATGTGTGTAGGTGTCTACATTTGTCCTTCTTTGTTCTCTCTCTGTGATGTCGGTACTCCATGATAAAGTCTCAGTCCAAGCAACAGAGGTGTACCTGCCACGAATTAAAACATTGTCGTTCGCCCTGTTTCAGATATCATTATACCCAGACAAAGGTTTCACGGAGATGTGTTAGCAAGTTTCTCGGAGTTTTGAATCTCGGAAGTTAGCGTATCAAACCGAATTGTAACGGAGGCAATCACTCCACAAATTGTTGTAGCTTACATCGAGTTTTATAGAGTCTAATTGACAGACTGCTCGACGCTGGTGAGGACTCGGTAAAAGTGAGGCAAATTACCCGGCTTGGAAAGCAAGCTGATCAACAAAATCGGCCCATAAGAATCACTTTTGTGGACGGAGGAAATCCAAGATTGATCATGTCCCGCCTAAGTAGGCTGAAAGGTCTGAAGATTCATGTTCGTCCAGACCTGGACCTAGTAAACAGGGAGCTGCTCAAATCTACCATCATTGGGCTGAAAACACTTACTAGTGAGAGGGAAACAAATCTTCCTGTCGCAAATTTTCGGGTGCTTTCCAACAATCTGCGGATCAGGATAAACAGGCTGCTCACACTCCAAGCAGGCCCGACGGCTCCTGCTGCGGCCTGAGAGTAACCTTCACAAACGTTTGCAGTGCTATGAACAAGCGCGATTAGCTTAGTTGTTTCGTCGCGGCTGAGCGGCCAGACGTAGTGGAACTCACAGATACATGGCTGCATACAGTTATACACCCAAGAACTTGAACTCAACGGTTACTCGTGCTTCCGATGCGATAGACTGAAGAATGCCCACCGTGGTGTCTGAATTTACATCCGGTCTTCCCTGTGTGGGAGCCTTGTGAGCACCTACTGAATTGACGATGCTTCGTGTGAGCTACTGTGGTGCTCCATCCGCCTCAGGCGCAGAGAACTACTTGTGGGCACAGTTTATTGCAGCTCCCTGCGTCGTTGTTTGGATTGGCTGCCCCATCTTCAAGCCCACATGAGTCGTCCACACTTTCTACTTATAGGCGAGTTTAACTGTCCTCGGATACGATGGCCTGACGTGCATTTTTTGACTGGACATAGTGAGGTTGAAGCCAAGTGCGTGGAGTTGGTACTTGAAGCTGGTGCATCGCAACACGTATGCCAGCCAAAAAGCATAACAGCAAGCTCAACTCCGTCCTGTCTCGAGCTGATGTTAACGAGCTACGAACAACTAGTGCTTGACGTTCGGATCCTGGAGCCCCCGGCTACAAACGACCACACAGTGCTCATAGCCGTATTCACCTCCGCTGGAACCAGCTCACAACCACTGGAAAACGGAGTTCGATGGCTTCGCTCGAGCCGCAAACCAACTGAAATGGTCTTTGTCACAAGCTGCATCTGTGGGAGACTGTAGAATATTTATAAAAGTGGGGTTGACCTCATTGTGTTCCCGATTTGTGCCATTGAAATATCAGAAGGTTGGACCGATTAAGTCACATTGGTTTGACAAGGAGTATGCAAATCTGGTTGGGAGGCGGCGCAGACTGTGGGACAAATTCCTCCTCTCTGGCTCTGCCATTGATTACGAAGGGTATAAAAATCAATGGAACCATTGCAACAGTGTAACAAGGAATAAGTGCCGACATTTCGAACAGCAGCTTGCAACTGCCGTGAAGACCGCCCCAAAGAGAATCTTTGCTTACGTGAAGCGACGCCTGAAGCCGGCAGGTGATGTGCGAGTGCTGGATGGCCCGGATGGACAGCCCCTAACCTCCAGCACTGAGAGTGCGTCCGTGTTGGCGGCGCACTTCGCTTCCGTATTTGCGAATGACCAGGTGTCTGTTCTGGTTTCGATGTCTACCGCCTTTACCGAACTCGACAGTCTGGATTGCGGCGTTGAAGAGGTATGTCGACTACTCGCCAACCTTGACGGCACCAAACCTTCCGGATCTGATGGGCTTCATCCACTGGTTCTGAAGTCACTTTCGACCATCATCTCTCCGCTGTACTAAGCGTTGCTCACGGATCTCAATGGCATAGTGTTCATGGCATCAGCCGTGAACCACTAGGCTCTGATTTCCACCCTAGCTTAGGCTATCTCCACCTGATGAGTCCAAACCAGGACGAAACCGCGGTCGTGGGGTGCCAGTGTTGGGATGATCAACACCAAAATATTTCCATTTCACATTCGGTCCTTGTGACCAGAATGACCAAAGTCCATCTCAAGTGAACCGAGATCTCAATAGAGGTTTCCTGTAGCAACCAAACCACACAGCGGATTCTCCAAGTCCAACGTTGTCATCATCTCTCCTGTCGTTACTGAAGTTTTCAACAGGTAGCTGTACGAAGGTTCGTTGCTAATTTAATGGAAATGTTCGGTAATGAAGCCCATTCAGAAAAGCGCCGACCCTAGCAAACTGGACAACTACAGGCCAATTTGTCTGACACCGATTTTGGCAAAGGTTGCTGCAAAAATCGTGAAGAAGAGATTGCTGCAGTTGCTACAGTCAAACGGGGTCCTGACGTCCGCACAGCACGGTTTTATGCAAGATCACTGATGCATTACAAACCTGCTTGTGACGAGGCATGAGTGGTTGAAGGCAATAAACAAGGGGAAATCCGTCGACGTGATATTCATCGATTTCAGTAAAGCGTTCGACAAGTTCAGCCATGCGGTTCTCCTTCACAAACTCAGGATGTGTGGTGGCGGTGGCTCACTGCACCGGTGGATCCGAGACTTTCTTGTTAGACAAAAGTGGAAGGTACAAGTCGACGACCATCTAACTGACTGGTATCCATCTATAAAAGGGCTTGCATCAAGGCACTGTGCTAGGGCCCACTCTGTTCCTGATCCGCATCAATGATCTAACTCAGCTTCTCCGGTCGTCGAGTGCCTTGTTTGCGGAAGACATGAAGATTTGGAGAGAAATTAATGCTCATGACGACTGTGGCCTACTTCAGCAAGACCTCAACCACCTATCCACATGGTCTGCAGCAATTCGTCTCCCGGTCAACCCAGTCAAGTCTGTATTCATGAGCCTGGGGAAGGGTACTGATGGCCGAACCTACACCCTTGACGGCCAACCATTATATCCCACACCCTCCGTGAAGGACCTAGGTGTACTCTCGCGCTACGATTTGAAGTCCGTGGACAACACAAACAGGCTATATCCTAACGGACTGCGCATGCTTCGGCACATGGTCTGAAGAGGTTGCCACTCGCCTCTTCTCTTCCATCATTAGACCAATGCTAGAGTGCGGTTCGCCCGCCTACTTTCCGATTGCCCGAGGCGACTCACAAAGGATCGAACGGGTCCAACATGTTGCTAACAGGCTCATCCCGAGTTTACGTGGCTTGGGGTATGAAAACCGGTGCGAGAAACTAGGACTCTGCACCTTGTGCTACCGTCTGGTACGAGTCGACCTCATTATGACCTACCATATTCTACATCTCGGTGACGTCCCCATGCTGAGGCCAATGCTGCACGTACGAGGGCCATGCAGCATACGCGGACACAGATACAAAATTGTTGTACTGGATGTGGAAGGTGTTCCCCACCCATTGTGCTTCGAACGTAGAGTGATAAATATTTGGAACAGTTTGCCTAAACACGTAATGGAGGCAACATCTGTGCAGCAGTTCAAAACGTTGTTAGATTTATATTTTACCACTATTCGATGCAGAGAACGGCTGCACAATTATGATGACATATCATATTTGTAAGTCCTGCAATATCTTGAGTCAGATAATTTAACTGTTACATGAGAACGATAACGATATTCACGGCTAACGATTTTTATAAGGTATTTCACCATATTTCGAAAGAGTTGAACAGAATTCATTTCTACTTGCTCTATAATCTAGTATTCAGCAGTAAAATAGGTCAAGGGGCCGTGATTGCTTAATTAGTGGCATTTAAAACGCTGTACTTCCTAAATATTCATTTCATCTACTGACCCATTACAGATTTGAAAGATACTCAAGCCTACCCTAGGATACGAAAATCCAGCAGTTGCGGGTCAAAGCACCAGTACCACGCCGAACGCGCTGGGACTAAAACAACTGGGCAAGCTGACGGTCGTGGCAGATACCGTGATCTAGCGAGTGAATTCGCCCGTGCAAAAGGAGATGCAGCCAACGATTTAAAGAGTATGGTTGGTCGTCTGAAGCCCATATCAACAACAAGCAATCCGGCACCACAGGGTGATATACTGGAGTTAAAAGCCGATAATCTGTTGCTGCGCAGACAGAATTCAACACGCGAACAAAACAAGAGTATCCGGACAAACACTTCGTTGGATGAATCAATGGACTTGTTTCCTGGTTGGTGTGAGTATATTAGTTCAGTTGAACCTTACAGCAAATCCCTTTTATTCGTTGTATTTTATCGTAAGAACAGATTTTATTTCCATGGGGTTTGTGCGTATTACAAAAACACTCAGTTTACGAGCAAATCACTTTACTAGCCAGAAAAACAAACCTTAACGAAGTCCTACTCCATATATGTTAACCACACGTATATCTCTACTCAAGAAGGTCCATTGAACGCCACATACTGCCCTACATTTTCAAAGGCTTCGGGTTTGATGACCTTTGTGTAAGAAAGTGTCGGTATCGTATATATACCCAAGCAGTAACCAGTTTGATATACAATCGATCATTTGTGACATGTGTGAAGAGTTTTATCCCTTTTGAGATGAGCCCTGTCGAGTAAGCTTCTGAGTGTAGAACACTGAGCAGCAAAGAAAAATTCCCTATTTAGGAAACAGAGTTTATGCTGTGCATAAAATCGACAGGGCAGCTCACGGTCTGCTATTTTCCATTGTCGCCTCCCATAATGACTGCACAAACTTGTCCCCATATTTGCCGTTCCTCTACTGTGCGCAGTCCAATCCAGTGTTGCTTCACACAATTCCGTTTAGATACAGCATTGCTCTCACGGCATTCTGATCAGCTAGCATAAATTGAGTCGAACGCAGTGCAGCAATTCTCCGTTATTCCACTCCCTCGTTTGGCCAATCGCCATTAGACTCCGTGTAGGCAGCCGAGATTTGTTAGCACGAGTGTCCGGCACAGTCCGGTTCGTCCTTGCCTATAACGACACCACGTTTCACTAGCGCGACACAGGCTGAAGTCTTCTGTATCCCTCTAGCCTTTGCCTGAAGGTGACTTCTATCCACTGGTACAGTGTCCGTTCTGTTCATCTGAGATGCTAACTACCCCTGCAGAACACTAGCATCCAGTGGCAGGACAAGGGAAGCTCGTTTCTAAACGCATCAGCAGCGTCCCACAAACTGCATAAGAGAGCATGCGTATCTTTCCACACATGGCTAATTATGGCATAATTCATCGAGAGTAAATCCTGTCGCTCAGTATTTCATGTTATCAGTTTTCACTTGTGAACCCTTATTCAAGTAGGATATGGGAGGACACCTTCAGTGTATGTACAAGAGATTCATCGATCATTTTTAGTTTTCTCGATTCAATAAAAGGGGAAGCACAGAGTCCTCATTAGCCTCGAGGTTTGGAATACCACAAGCAAAACCAGCGTTCAAAGGAATGACGAAAGTAATTGCATTTATCGATCCAAGTATTCACACAGGGACTTGGTGCCAAACATTCGCTTTAAACACAGTCGGATGGGTTGAAAAAACAACTGGCATTTTTGTACAAGTAACCATGAGGAACCTAGCGTATACATGATTTCGTTCTTCAATTTACTGATATCCAGAACTCGATGTTTTTGGGGCAGATACAATCAACTAATTCGAGGAAGTTAGACATCTCCCATTGCTTAACCTACGAACTTGTGTAGAAAGTTGGAAAAACCATTAACAATGTTCTACTGAGATTAAAAACCAGTATCTTCAATTCTGCAACTAGTATCTCGTTTTGTTGCAACGGAGCGATGGCCATTGAGACCTTATTCGACTACCTGAAAAAGTGTAAGGTCTTGGCACCTAGAACGGCATGGCTTCCGTCAACACCGGTCATGTACCACCAACCTGCTGGGACCGCGCTTATTCCTGGCATTTATTAAAATGTATCGCCTCTATTTTCTTGTTATTAAACAGTGAAGATTCTATTTGCTTCAACGTGACCTGGACTGTGTTCATGAGTGATCCACCGGAGGCCCACTGCAACGTAAAACCGTTAAAAGCAAGTTGTTTCATGTGCCCCATCAGTCGATGAGCGAGTACGAACTTGGAGAGTACACCCTGCAGAATGCCTCCCAAGAGGGTGAATTTTTGATGCCGGTCTAGGAAGATCTCGGATGCTCGAAACAATCAGTGAGTGTTGAAAACAGGTACTCAACAAGCCGACCTTCTTCGGGGAGCGTTCAGTCGGCTTGACCCCACAGTTTCCCCACAAATGCTTGACGCCTACGTTCGACCGCATGTAGAATGCGCCATCCTGGCATGGCACCCGCGATAGAAACAAGATATTGCTGCTCTCGAGACTCCTTAGCGAAGAGCATTCAAATGCGTTAAGGGCCTCTTCTGTCTGCCATACCAGCATACATTGAAGTTGTTAGGAATAACGACGCTTGCCTGGTGACCTCGTAATGGTTTGCCATATTCTGAAGAATCCAAACCACATTTGCCGTCCGCTGATGGAATTGAGCCAAAAAAACAACCTGACAGGTCATCACTTACAGCTGACAGTACAGTAAAGCCGGCTGGAGTGCCGTCGCAATTTCTTCGCCCTTCGAGTGTGTCAGTTGTGGAGCGTGCTCCCAACTTATGTTGTTAATACGCCCAACTTAAGAGATTTAATAAACGACACGACAGAAACATTGTCCCACTCGCGATTCATTTTCCGACTTGTGGTAGTCCACCAAAATGCGTATCATTTTATAGTCTCGTCTACTTTTCTAAATTCTTTTCACCACACTAGAGTTGTTAAGGATTGCTTTGTACTCCTAATCCACCATTGTTCGATTGTACCCCCGGCAACACTTCAGCACATATTTGCGAAAGGTTCATTGCCGAGCGACTGGAAATGCTCAGTGGCAGAGTCGATTCTTAAGGGTGGCAATCCAGCAAAGTGTACAACTACAGGCCGATTTGTCTGACACCTATTTTGGCCAAGGTTACCGAGAACTACAGCTGCTCCCATCAAAAGACACACTGATGCCCACACAGCAAGGTTTATGCTAGGCCGCTCATGTGTTATCAACCTGTTGGTGACTAGGCCTGAATGGTTGGGTCAGCGAACCAGGGAGTCTGTCGACGTAATCTACAAGGGTTTTAGTAAAGCGATCGACAAGGCGAACTCCAGGGTCCTCCTAATTATCTGACCGACTGGTATCCCTGTAAAAATGGTGTACCTGAAGGCACGGTGCAAAGGCCCACTCTGTTCCTTAACAAAAGCAATGATCCGCCTCAGCTTCTTCGGTTGCCGTGTGTTGTTGCGAGTGACCTGAAGAAGTGGAGATTGATAAGTACTTCCGACGACTGTGGCCTGCTTCAACAAGATCTCAACCGCCTCTCCAAAGGGTCTGCGAAATTCCGTCTCGTTGTCAACCCATGCCAGTCGGTAGTCATAACATGTAGATGCGTGGTGACGGCCAAACTTACACCATTGACGACCGATTGTTGCTTCGAGCATCTTCCCTGAAGGACCTAGGTGTACCCTTGCGATGCGAGGTTAAGTATGCTGATAACATGAACAGGCCATATGGTAACATACTACGCATGCTTTTGCGCTCAAACTCAGCTTCTGTATTTTGTCTGAAGCGGTCGCCCCCGTCTCTTTTCTTCCATCGTAAGACCAATACTTGATTAGGATTTCCCCGCCTACTGCCCAATCCCCCAAGGTGATGCACAGAAGATCGACCGGGTCCAACCTTTTATTACCATAATCATTCCGCGTTTACGAGGATTACCCTACGAAGGCTGGCGGAAGAAACTCAGACTCGATACCTTATGCTATTGTCGGGTACAGGTCGACCTTATCATGACTTATTGCACATCACATCTTTATGACTTCCCCATGTTGAGGCCGCTGCTTCACTTGCAGACGCCATGTAGTACACGTGCACATGGGTAGAGGTTTGCGATGTCGGATATAAAACTATTACCCTACACCTGTGCTTCGAACAGAAAGGAGTAAATTTTTGGAACAGCCTGCCAGAACTAATCGTGAATGCCAAATCTGTGCAGCAGTTACTTTAAATTGCACCACCATTCTATTTGGAGAACGTTCGCACACTAGCAATGAAATCTCATATGTGTAAGCCCTGTGATCCTGTTAAACATCTTTGTATGTTACAGATGAACTTGAAGAACAATTAGATAATGTTGGTTGGCAGATAACTTGTATAAGAATTTTATTATATTGCGATGGGGTTGTATAGATTTAACTTTCTAATTGATCCCACGTTGCAGTATTCAGACTAGTATGTAGATGAAGCCAAAGGTACATGTCCGCGCTTGGTCTGGTTACCCGTCTAACTGAAAAGGGAACTACGGGGTGCAGGCTACTACAGAGAATCGGTGCCCACCGAGTGGTACAAGGTGCAACCTCGCATGCCAGTTTACCACTAATTCACACAGGGCTGTAACTTGAACACTCAACTAAACCACAAGAAATAGTCTTAAAAGCGAATTTTGCTACTCTATCTAGGCATACACATAGTATCTCATTTAGATAGTGTGCAATCAACAAAGTAGTCGATATAAAGTAACTGTACACTCGGAGTTGATGATTCCCTCATACCTTGTAAGGAGTCTACAGCATCCTTTGCTACTACAGCGGTTGTGATCCACTGCAGAAGTCGAATCCTCGTAAAACGTTTTCTGACCCACTAAATCCCGAAATACAGGCGGAAAACCCAAGTTTCGATGGTCAATATATTATCTCAAATCCAATTTCAGCACCATTCCGATTTCGGTGCTCCCTATCAGCCATTCACTCTAACTTGATGTCCGATGCCCAGAACACTTCATTTTCTTTTCTGACAACACGTGATTGAGAGTGCGAGCACCCAACTGTCCAACTGCGTTCCTTACCATGTCTTTAACTCATCCGTCGATCAGAGTCCAAACGATAGGAGTGTGCCGCAACTTTGAGCAGATGTTTGCTTTTGACCGGCGCTTTGATCTGTCCGTTCAGTTTCTCTCTACTTATTTGATGTGTGCTGCTAACTCCAGCGGTTGCATCAAAACAAACTTCATCCATCTCGGCTGGAGCCATGACTGTTTCCGATTAGAAAAACATCCGTAACTTGGCTCACTGATGACTCGTGAACTCTGACTATAACTCTGTGAACATGTAATGTAAAGCAGATATTTTATTACTAAACGTTTGAACATGTATGTAGATAGAAAGTAAACCAAAGACAAGAAGTTAAACAATATTAGTAACCAAGCTCAGCAGAAATAACGGCGACAACTGGTACACACGAGTACAGAGCAGCGGTAAGAAATGGGTGATGAAACTAAAACTTTCTGCGCTTTTCATCGGCTGACTGTTGATAAAAAGAAAAGACATAAGGATCTAATTCTAACATTAACGTCATTCTCGAAAGCGACAACTGCTAGACTTTCGACTGTTAAACAAAATCAAGTAAGAGGAACATGATAAAATACAAGCCGACAACTTGAAAGTCGTGCAGTTTTACGCGCTTTTAGAACTGCATTAACATAGTACAGCGTTCTGGCTACCGTCAAATTTCAATGCACGCCCGTCTTTCTTTTCGTAAAAGAAAAGTGAAGGCGTCCTAAGCATGTACCCAATGGACCAAAATAATCCATATACGATGCCCAACACTTTCTGGCTAAGCTCCAGGACTTATGAATGGATCACAATGGAACGATGGCATCCTTAGACGTAAACGCTTCACTGTTGCCCTTCAGATTGCAGCAGGAGGAAGAAGTCATTGCAGGACGCCTGGATGAACAGGACGACTGGTAATACGTGTGAGCATCTTCACTGATGCAATGCGATTTTATACACACCCGACGGCGAGACGCATAGGTGAACCAAAGGGATCGCCGAGCATCATAAATCAGCAAAGATATGGTCCTACGCAAAATGAAAGAGAATGTGATGATAATGCTTAATAAAAAGCTGCTAATCCACCATGACGATGCTTAAACTTACTCAATCAACTACATAACAATGCCATGGATAGCATCCAAGTTGCGATGAAAACACTGATCCGAAACAGATTCCATTTCTTGAACGGATTGATAACCAAAACGATAGAGCTTGGAATGCAACCAGCCGCTCAGATAAAAGACAATTATGCTGACTGTTACGACTTTCAATGGTAACTATCAAAAATGCCAAATATGAGCTGCGTATGGACACTATTTCACATAATTGCGTCATCCTACAGCACTACTGGAGCGGAACAAGTGGGATATATGCATCTCGTCAGGACTTTCAACCGCAGCGAACAACCACGCAGTTTCACTTAAGAATGTCGGCTGGTGGCCAAGTAGTCTGTACGCCTGGCTTGCAATCATATGGTCACTGTTTCGAATCCGCGTAAGGGCGGACGTCCTCGCGGGATACTCAGCTCATGAGTGACTGGTTGTGGTCGCGCGGCAGCGAAGCGCCGTTACGGTGTGCAGCTGACCGTTTGCTTATTTATTTATGCTTAAAACACAAGCCTATAAGAATTGAATGTACGGTGACGGCAGAGAACCAGATCGTTTCTACCCGTATGAGGAACATAACTAAAATGGTTGCGAAATTCTCAAAACAGATCCACAGCACCTTAGTACACAAGTCCTTTACCAGCTACGGTACCAAAATCGGCGGGAGCGCGAAATGCACAAACAACAAAATGTCTTACAATATATGAATTGCAGAAGATAATCATGGGGATAAATCAAGGTAATAGCGACTAAAATATGAGTGTACAAAAGACCAATGAAGCACATTATACGTCGCGACTGATCTCGGCACTTTATGCTCTAAAGGACGTAGCTTCAAATGGAAACAACATATATTCTGAGCTAAGAAGAAACGTAAACAGGGCGTGATCCTTGATGTTTGATTCACCACAATGAACTCAAGAGCATGAGTATCGACGGTGACTTTACACATTAAAAAGTACGGTTGAAGTGTTCGAAGAAAATCAAAAACTGCATTTCGTTGCAACCCAATCAAATAGTAATTGATGAGGAGAACAGCCAGCGGAAACTCAACAGGCCAATGTTATGCTTGCCGCAACACAAAGTACGAGAATACCACCGACGTCACAGTTGTGTATTTTCAATCAGTGTACAGTACACAATGAGACGCTAGACACATAAAATAAGGCTAATCTAGAGATCGGTGTAATATCGTGCGGTACTCATCCTTGCATTTACTTAGCAGCTGAATTCGCAACCAACCGGGCAGCTTTTCAAACCTGAGGATGAAGCCACCCTCGGTGACGGAATGCTTACAATCTTTGTCGTCCAGCTCGGCAAAATAAGCATTCAGAAACCGAAAAAGCAGATTTAAACTACCACTACGGCAATTCGCTTCTAAGATGTTACCAACCACTGTGACGTTCTGGTATTGAATGACAAGTATTTCGGCTCAGGATTTCGACAGTGGTTATGATCTAGAGCTCATCAATTTACCACACCATCCTAATTAGCATCACGGCTAGATGCATACTCCAAGAACTCTTTGCTCGTCCATGAAAGTCGAACGAAACTTTCTGACTCCGGATATGCGACTGACTACCCTAGCTGATGATGGTTTTCATAGTTTCCAGCTTCATGGCGATGGGGTGGGTCGTTCGCTTGTTGGTTAGGTATCATATTCTTCGCACCTCACCGTTAGCAGTTCCCTGGCTTTGCTTTGCAGCAATTTGGAATGCAACAGCATAAACAATAACATTAAATGAATGAGTTACCAAGTAATTAATACATTAAACCTACTAAACATGAGTGGTTTTGAAATTTATAACCTTATATTCTTTTAGGTGTAAAAGCACGGAACTTAAAGCACCGTTTCCGAGTACAACTGATCGCTGTCAACTTGGGGTGGTATACCACTTGTCAAGACGAACACAATGTATTATTTACTTATTTATTTATTTAGTTTTTAAAATAACACGGGTTGTCAGGTCTGTGCTTCGCCATTCAGTAGGATACAAATACCTATGATTGGTTCGCATGCGAACTAGCCTGAATCCACTCTTGGTTCAGGTGGCTAATGTCGTGTTTGGTTATCACCCAACATTGCCTGCCTGGCAATGAGTTGGGGATTTTGTTGTAATCCTTTGAACTTCGTCGCAACAGTTTCTAAGTCAAACAGTCGTCCACATGCCCAACAATTTTTAAATGCTATGTCGTACATAACTACCGTCAGTGGACATTATCTTTTTCGGGTCCAACACCGTTCTCTGTAACTTTTATAACTTGCATGGCAGTGGAGGATGAGATGCGCTTTATCACACTTGGTATGAAACTAATTACCTTTCCGACACTGTCTCCCTTGGCCAAGTGGCAAAAACTCCTGACTCGTGGTGCAGGTCGCTGGTGGTCATGGGTTCGAATCCTGATAGGTCCAATACATGTGCACTACTGATGATGTTCTCAAGGTTGAAAGCGTTTATGACCAAACACATTACAGCCGTGTCCTCTTACGCATCTTGTGCTTACTTGCAGTAGTTAACTGAAAGGTTTAGAGCAACTAGCATCCTGCTAGCTTGAGAGTGTCAGTGTCCGAAAGCGACTTCGGAGTATCCGCATAGGGTAGTGCTTGATGTTCTAGACGGAGTGCAGTGGTATAAAAATAGCTAGACAAGGCTTTGGCCTGTTACGTAGGCCATTCGGACAATTCAATTGACAAGTATACTATGAGCTAAACGTATACGGGAGGTTGCAAGTTAAAGGCCCTGTTCTGTCTCTGTAGCTTTGACGAAAGTCCGATCTTGCTCTGTTTGTTGTTCCTGAGTAAATGACAGTCAAAGACCAATAAAGGTTGAAGCAAATTCCACGCCGTAAAAGGCTGGGGTAATTTTGCTCAAGCACTGGATGACACGACAGGCGCGGAAGACCAGATTCCGGACAACCCGAAGCATGTGCAACACCAACAATTGCATCAATTCCATCAAAATGTTGAGAGGCCACTAGCGGAAATCCGTGCAACACCACAGTCTTTCTGATTGTCGTGGTAACTTGTTTCTCATGTGTGTGTAAGCCGTGGAAGGCTAGTTCGATAGAAACACGCAGCTACCTCTCATCTGGCTGCTTTAAGAGGTTATTCGCTGTGACACATATCCAGGACCTGTATCGTTTGCAATGTGTATTATAAACTGCCTTAATTTGAACAAGTGTATCCCATTGGAGTTTCCTTATTTTTGGATTAAGAGCCCATCTTCGGTAACTAGCGAATTTTTCCCCAATTCTGTCAATTTAAACATTAAAACCGATCACCCATTTGGTGTTGTCAATTCTTAGTTTGTAGCACATCATTATGCTGTTGTCCCACTTACAATACTCCTGCTTATTTGTTCCAGCCGCTACAGGGGGAAGACATTACCAACACCTCCACTCCAGCTCGTCGAATTTGGAACTGGATTTGCTGCCTTCCTTCAGGACACATGCCGTTGGTATTTTCTTTAACGAAAATGATATGCTTGAAGGGTATGGTAATGGCACTATTCAATATTAACACTACTTCAATTTTGCCACGAATTTTATTCATATATCTTGACATATGTAGCTAAAAGTAACACTGATCGATAACGTATATGAGTATATTTCATCTGCCGTAGTTATAAGAATGAACGATATACTGGCATCATCCGGGATTCGCGCGAAAACTGACTGGCGACACCTAAGTAGGTGTGTCAAAGCTGTTAGTATTCTGTGTATGAACTGTGTAAGCACACTTCTAGTCTTTTATGTTGTTGCGCAGTTCCTGTTTACCTTGCAAATCTAATCACTTTAATTTGTAAACACTACAATGATATCCAACGCAGATAAGTTTTAGCAGGTTTTCCTAATCCTAAATGAAGTTCGTTGACTACCTGGATGATACATATGACTGCTTAGCATACCTGGATTGAAGTTTTCACTAAACATCTGTATGCGTTGCACTGAACCCACACATTGTTTTTACAGTAAGGATGCTTTCTTGATCTGAAGAATCATGAATCCTAGTGGTTGCTACTATACTGTGTTTGCGTGGTACGGCTTTGTTTTGATAATACTCCTTTTTTATCGACTTTAATCTGGTTGAAAATCTTTATCATCAGAAGAAAGTTTAAACGGAACTTAAGTTGTATAGTTGGGGTACATCGCCAATTAATTTGTTCCGGCAGCAATCAAGCAAGCCTCAATCAATTGATTCTGGGACTCATCAGTTAAGCGTATCAGGTCTGCCCACTGAAGGGTTAGTAAGTGCGATTTTCCTCTTCGAATCAGTGGTTACGACTATCGGATTACAATGACAGCTGTACTTGCTCGGATCGTAGTCACTATTTCTCTGCTCACATCTCGCATCTACTGTGAAGAGCCAGGCATGGACTCCAGGGGCTTACTTCCCTCGTTGTGCCGCATTCGCTCAATATCACTATGAACTAAAATTAATAATCGCTTATTTTGTAGTGCAATGTGTTGGTGACTCGTATTGGTTAATAAGAGCGTCGTACAGACACCGCTAAGCCCATAAATCACTGAGTGGTCGTCCGGTTCCCTCCAAACTCTTCGAAAACCCATGGAGCAACCGTCCGATGAGCAGTTAAATCTGGAAAACCAGTTTTTGCAATAAGATGCTGAGAAAACTAAAGCAAGGGGAACACATACAGTAGGCGAGTTCCAAAGCTACACAGGCCGCGGTGCCGCTCCCTATCATAGCACGAGTAGCAGATAGGGTCGCCCTCTCATCACAGGCACATTATCCGAATATCAGATGTCGAATTCCTGTGGTTCTATCAATGTTCTGCAAAAAGTTGTACCTTGAGTTATCTGCTCCTAACAATACTCGATGAACTATTCGTGGACAAAAGGAGGAGCTGTGGAGTACCAGCGTTGCATTTACAACTAACTGCGCAATGCAATTGGACGGCTATTTGCACGCTTGCAGACTGTAGGCAACACAGAGGCCTCGTATAACGCGCTTGTAAGCAGAACTTTTCTAAAAATGCTGGTAAAATCTAAACTTGATTAGAAAATGAAATTTTACTTGCCTGCGATGTCTGTACTGAGCAGCGAGCAATGTACTATAGGACGAATTGCACAATACCCCGCATAGTTAGTTGCCATGTGGTTCGCTAGCATGCACAGCAGTCCAGGGACCTTATTCTCAACCACCACCCTATTCGGCCGCTGTCTCTTGTCTCAGAGCAAAGAAAAGAGTGGTGCTTATGCACGCTAGACGGATAAACGGCCTTCCAGTATTTTTACACGTGTCGTTGACCTTATGACAGGAATTACAGTTAAACTGAAGAGTCTCGGGTTACGTCGTTCATAAAGATAAACAAAACACGCAGCTTTGAGCGAACAATTGTTTTCGATTAATCCTTCGTCAACCTCATACAATAATATACATTAGGGTAAAGTCTGTTGCAATCATCAGTATAACTAAGAAATAATTGATCAGAAAATTTAACTTGTGATCATGATGGCAGTCATATGATCACATGACTGAAGACAGGTGGAGTTGCGGAGTACCATCACTTCCTTCCCGTCTGATGGTCGGCCACGGCAGCTGTAGTGTTTGCATCACCTTTTCTGGCTACACAAGTCCGGATTTGTCAGGCGAATGCATGCTGCCTCAGCGGTGGCAAATAGGCTTGCTCTTAAACGATGGTTATGCGTTGGTGGTATACTGTAGAGAATCTGAAATGATGTTCGTTTGTCTATCTGGTGGCCTGTGTTTATTAGATGGTTCGTAATCGCGCTGTCCTGTTCACGCGATTGTAGAGCCAACCTGGGAGGTGTTCCTTAATTCTCTTACCTAAATGTCTGGTCGTCCGTCCAATGTACCTGGCCCCACACGGGCAGATGAACAGGTAGATTAATATTGATTGGAGATGCTCAGGCACTCGGTCTTTGAATCTCTGAACGAGTAAAGGTCTGCTGGTGAAAACCACATTCAGCCGACTCGCATTAAAGTTCTTTTTGAAGCTTTGCTGTAGTCATCACGTGCATGTTTCGGCCGCACTATTTCCTTTGAATGACAAAGTCAGCTAAAGCTGTATCTTTCAACGATTTGTTTTGATACTTTGGGTATGCATCACCTAATACGGGTTTCGATAAATCGCTCCGGATTTCCGTTTTCGAGAAGCGTTCCTTTGATTCCTAGGAGTTCGGCTTTTTTGTTGTCTTCGCTGCAGATTTTGTATGCCTGATCATTTAGTGTTCGCACCAGCTTTCTTCCTTGGCTGAATGGGGCGAAGCTATATAAGTTCATGTATTGTCCTGTCCAATATGGTTACCTGTATACTTATATTTGGATTAATCTGTCGGTTCACAACATTGAGCAGCGGCTGACAATATGCTGAATCCCATCAGTCTATAGATTGCTCCTCATAGATTGGAAGATACATTCCAGTTCGTCAACGAAATTCGAGCAATGAATTTCCAAGAGTATCGGATGTTTTCCTTAGACGTTTTCTCATTGTTTACCAACGTGCCTCTTATAGAAACAGTCAACTACCTGGATCGTACATTCACCAGCATAATATAAACAACAGTATACGAAAAACCAACTGAAACAATTGCTACTCAGATGTACTTAAAAAGTTTAATTTCAATTCAATGGCTAGTTTTATACACAGGTTGACAGGCGTTGCAATGGGAACTCAGCTTGGTCCATTGTTAGCGGATATTTATGTGGGAATGCTAGAGAGCGGTCCATTAAAACAGGTCATATTGGGTCTGAAATTCTATCGGCGTAATGTGGATGACATATTATATAGAAGTGATCGGACCACCAAAGCCCAGGAAATAATCGATCTTTTCTACGATGCCCGTGATTGTTTAAACTATTTCGGAAAACTGGTAGCGCGGGTTCATAATTCAGTTGCTCAATTGTTCGCCAAGCTGGGAAATTTGTTTGCTAACGTTTCACCGCCATGCGAGGCGGCATCATCAGTGGGTCGAGACGTGGAGTGTAATCTCGCAGATTGAATTGTCGATCCGTGATCGGCTTTGCAGGTGACTTTCCGAAAGCGACGGCTTCGATCTGTGTCCCGTGATCTCTACCCATTTCCCCGTGGCGGAAGTCGTCGCTCGGGTTGTTCCTATTCAAGCAATGTCTCATAATTTCTCCAAGTTCTCTCCGTCGGAGAGGTTGGTAAACTGAGTCAATCTCGATATGCATGTTGATCGAGTCTTTTGTTGAGAACCACGCTTCCAGAAACTCCTTTTCTCTTCTTGTTACACCTCGTGCCAGGAATCCTGTTTCAGCCCTATCAAAGCTGTGTTCTCTTTCATCCACGTGTGCTGAAACTAGCGGTGGTGCACAGTGCCTTTTGCATGCTCGTTTGTGCTCTTGTAATCTTGTTGATACTTTTCTACCTGTTTGGCCGACATAGTCCTTTTCGCAATTTCTACGACTTAGTCTATAAACAACATTTCTTTGCTCATGAGCTTCCAGTTTGAACAATGAACAATGAACAATGAATTTATACAGGTTAAGAAGCGTTGCTTTACAAGCCCCGTTGGATAGTTGGTGGGGATATCAACATAACAATTATGATGAAAAGGATAGTAAAATAGTTAACACTTTAAATACGAAAATAAGGACTTATCGTTTGCTTCGCTGCAGTCCTGCGATCCACTTAGATTCACAACACCCACAGTTAACAACAAATAATTCCAGGGTAAACTCCAGGTGTAGGATGGAGACATAGTGTTAAGTAACAAAATGTAAGTTGATGAGTGCATCGTCCAACCGTCTTTTAAATACTGTTAGTGTCGGTGCAGAGATGAGTGATTCTGGGAGAGCATTCCACGGCTGACAGACACGAATGGAAAAGAAATTTCTGCGGCACTCCAGACGACTGTATTGTTCTGCGAGTTTTAATGAGTGGCCCCTCAGGTTTGTATTGCTGCTGAGTTGCAGTAAAGGGCGGCACACATGATGTGGGTCTCGCAGAATCAAGTATGTCATAATCAGGTCGCCTCGTAGTCTGCGATAGCTTCCACTGAACAATCCTAGTCGTCGCAGCCTCTCCTGGTAGGAAAGATTGCGCATTCCAATTACGTTCTTAGATACCCGGCGTTGTGGCTGCTCCAGTGCATTAAGGTCGTGTTTCAGCCATGGATGCCAGGTTTGAATTGCATATTCGACATGGGGCGAACATACGCACTGAGCATTTGTCGAAATATGGAGCTGTTTATTTGTCCAAACGCCGTCTCAACAGCCCAACGTGTTGGTTCCCGGTCTTCGAGGCCTTTTCGGATTGCCTGGAGCAACCCAAGTCATCTTGAACCAGGACACCCAAGTCACATTCGAGAGTTGATTGTTGCAGTACATCCGTTCCGAGTCGGTATGAGTAGCTGCTTTGATGTCGGATGGAAAGCACCTTGCATTTACTGACGTTGAAATGCAATAAGTTTTGGATCGACCATTGATACACTGTATCTAAGTCACTTTGGAGCACATGTTGGTCGGCATTCGCCTGGATCCTGCGCCAGATCTTGATATCGTCGGCAAACATTAGGAAGTTTGAAGCGATTCCCTGTGCAAGGTCATTAATAAACACCAAAAACAAACTTGCACCTAGAACTGAGCCTTGCGGCACACCACACTCGACTTGTATGGGTTCCGATAAAGAGCTCCGAACTCTGACCACTAATTGCCTTTGAAATAGAAAGTTGGCCATCCAGCTTAAAAGAGGGTCTCCGATCCCGTAATGCTGCAGCTTGGATAGTAGTATTCGATGGTCTAGACGATCGAAAGCCTTGGAAAAATCCAGGTAGATCACGTCAACCCCTTCTCCAGCGTCAGCTGCCTCGGTCCAACTACTGCGTGCAATTAGTAAATTAGTTGTACATGACCGCTGTCGACGGAAACCGTGCTGTTCAGGAGTGATGAGGTTGCAGTTTTCCAGATAGCACACCAGTGCATCGGCAACTATGGATTCCGTAACCTTGGAGAGTATAGGAAGAAGAGTTACTGGGCGGTAGTTGGAGGGATCAGATCTGCTTCCACCTTTGTGAATCGGGCTTATTATTCCAAGCTTCCACATGGCGGGAACTTGGTTCTGGTCTAAGCAGTGCTGAAAAAACTGAGCTAAATGTCCTGCCAGTTGGTTTGCTGCTGCTCCCAATGCCTCAGGACGAATGGCGTCGACACCCGGCGAGCTGTGTTTGCGTGGAGAAGTCAGCTTTTGCAATACAGCCTGTGCGGTAAAATTGATGTGGGTTCGTCCTGGTGAGCAGAATACAAAACTTGGTAGATCGCTTGGTGGCAAGACCCTTTGAAACGTGGGGGCGTATTGCATCTGCAGCGCGTTTGCTGCTTCCATAGACGTTCTTGTTGGGCCATCAGCCGTCTTGAGTGGAGGAATTCCTTGCCTCACCTTTCGTAGGCTATTAACGTGCTTGTACAGCAGTTTGTGGTTAGCACTGAAGGTTTTTGCGATGTTCTGCTGATAGGCGGCTTTGTCTTCTCTTAACAGTTGAGTGCAGTGGTTACGTTGGGCTACGTAGTTGTCCCAAGTTTCTGGTGCTGGAGCTTCTCTGTACACTCGCCATGCTACGTTGCGTACTGCCATCCATTTTCGGGTTCTGCTCCTAACGAAAGAAACGGACTTGCACTTATTGCAAGCTTTTATCTCTGAAGCCTGTGCAATCAGCTGACTGAATGTGTTGACGAACTCGAGCCAGGCGACTTCCGGGGGTTCATCTTCGAGGAACAACCAAGTTGTGGCGCTGACCAGCTGGGCGGGTCGGTCGTACCTTGTGATGGTTCGCACAGTATCATCGTTATCATTCAGATAGTCTGCATAGCAGACGAAGTTGAAACTGATGACTGCATGATCACTGCGACCCAACGGGCAGTCTAAAACCAAAGCGTCAATCATATGCTCCTCGTTGGTAAACACAAGATCCAGCACAGATGGCCTGTTACCAGTTCTGAACCGAGTGGGCAAAATGATGTGGTTGTAAAGAGGAACAGTAGTTACTAGATCTTGCAAATCGTTTTTGAATTGTTCTCCGGTCGTGGCAGGGGCTTCTAAACAATGTACGTTGAAATCACCCATGATAAGAATGTGGGTGTACTTTGGTTGTAAACTGCACCTTAAAGCAGCCATTAAGTGGTAGTCGGTTTCGGGTGTTGAGTTAGGGGCGCGGTACACCAAGATAATAAGGCAAGCGTCCCTACCTTTTAACTGCAACCGGCACCAAAGAGAGTCGGGGAACTGCGAACCTGAATCCTCCACGGCTTCGTACTGTAAGTCGTTTCGGTAGTACATGATTACCCCTCCTCCTTTTTTGAGCCTATCGTTTCGGATCAGCGACATGCTGGGTAGCGACACTTCAGCGTCCGTCATTCCCGTGTGCAACCATGTCTCGGTGATACCAATGACATCATACGAGCCTGAAGCTTGACGATCTTTCAGTTCAGCCAGTTTGTTAGAAAGTCCCTGAGCATTTGTATACAAGCAGGCCAGTTTCTCGGTCTCTAGGAGCCCGCAGAGAAGTGAAGCTGTCAAGTGTGGGAGAATGCCGACCGAGGGGAGGTCGGCAGTTACTCTTTATTTTGATGGGTCAATGATACCTCGTTTGCAACTTGATTCGGCCAAGGTGCGTCCCAGCCTTCGTTTAGACCTACGTCAGAGTCAATTAAAGCAGCAGTCAAGTTACACTTCTGTACATTCGTCAGTATGCTTGCTGCTTCAGTTGCTTTAATACTTAAGCTGTGCTAATTGTTTGCGACCTTTAACCGAATTTCGGAAGGAAGATGTTTCCGATTTCTCCACCATCGATCCAAAACATCCTTTGCTTGTTGCTCTGACTGAACCACAAGTTTTAGGATTCTAGGGCCGCATTCTCTATAATTCGATGAGAGAGGTATCCTGGTGAGCGATAGTGCCACAACATTATCCAAAGAAAGTGCTTCACGAATGAACCGCCACTGTTCTAAATCGTGCTTTCCGGTCTCTTGAACATCGTTAGAAGGATGTTCTGGCACGCCATGTATGAAGCTTGTGTTTAGGCGGTCTTGCTTGCTGTGCCCCTCTTCGGTGGTTCGTTTTGGTTGTCGCGCGCTCCAAGGGACATCAGGATAGATACGTATCGCACAGGATTCGTGTTTTAGCGCGCTTGCGGAGAGCAAAACGTTTTCTACGTCGATGGAGGATTCTAGAGTTACTCGAATAAGTCTGGGTTCACCATAGTGTGGCGAGTTCGGATGACGAGTAATTCGTAACAAGTTTAGGGGCTTGGCTTTGATACTCATCTGCATGCACAATGAGTTTCATTGGTCTTGGTCGTCTGATAACTTATCTCGCAATGTGATGGCGGTAGATTCAGGGACATTTGAGCATACAACAGTCCGAGCACTGTTGTTGGATCCATTTTTAATCGATTTACAAGGTATGGTACTCATTTGTCTTGACTTGTTGACAAGTGATTGTTTGCTGTTTTTCTCTCCATTTGCGTTAACGGTGATTACAATGGAAGAGGACGCAACGGCGGCCTCTCGGTGGACCCTTGCAGCAATCTCTGCATATGTAACCAATGTTCTGGGTGTCTTAGTCTCGACAAGAGATATTTGAGCTACAGGTACCAAGGGTTGGTGTTTGGCTGCTCCATCCTTGTTAATACTAGATGTCAGGTCTAGTGGAATTTGCTTAATCAGACGTTTTGAATGGTGCCCGATTTTCTTTGCTGTGAGTACTGCTTGATTCACGTAGGTACAGTCTGTTTTCGCGCGGCGTTCTACCAAAGTTGGAGAAGACAACGGAGATGGAGACATGGCTGATTGCGGTGCAGGGGAAGCGATTTGTTCAGCATTCCGTTGCTTAGCAGCCGCTACGCTTCTGTGGTCCATACTCGCTCCCATAGAAGTAATCTTATTGTTTATCCTCTGCTCTGCTTCTGCGATTAACCGGTCGCATTTCTCAGCTAGGATAAGCAAGCACTTAACGAGGGGGATGGTGGAACACGCAGTACAGAACCAAAATGCATCTTGGGAGCTATTTCGCTCCCGTATCTGTTGTTGGGACACATTTGCACATTTCGTATGGTACCATTCCAAACAGTGCGAACAAAGTAGACCGATTTTTACTACCCGATGACATTCTCTTAACCCGCAAATGCCTTTCGATGGGAGTCTCTTCGGTTTCGCCTTTCTGCCATTCAATTTGGTGTCGTTACCTGACCCAGTGGGTTGGTTAGCATTCTGTCTTTTACAGCTTTGAGAGCGGCGCACATCGGTCAGACGAGCGTGGTGGTTGCAAGGTCAAATGAGCGGTCGGCGTGGTAGCGCGTTCCGTGTGATGGGTAATGCAGCCGCATTGGCTGACAAGGTCACAAGGAATGGCGAGTGACTGCAACCTGAACAGAGCGCTGAACACAGATTCTTTCACAGCTGTGTTGAGAAACACTGGATCGGAGTAAGCTTAGGCTCTCTCTTTCGGTTTCGACAGAGTTTTCCTCAATGTGGCAGTTGGTTTGTGTGCTACGATGAGGTGATGTTGTTTGAACAGTCTTGTTGTCATTTCAGATATATTCTTCATATAAGGTAAAACAACGCGTCTCTCTGTCGTTTGTGTAGACTGTCTGTTTGGTTTTTGTGGTTCAGACACCATCGGATGAAGCATCGCGGGCATCTGTCGAGTTGGAAACATTTATATAGATGCCTCTCTTCTTGTTGCTTTGCCTCCGCAGTACTGCAGTGTGTTTGCACTCTACCAACTAGTGTTCGCACACAGCTTACTTTGTGGCATTTCGGATGGTTACTGTTAAAGTTCAGAATTTGGTCCGTATGTGTCCATTTTCTGTAAACAGATGTTTGCAGCCTCCGTTCCATGGTTCTGGTTACTAACACATCCAGGAAAGGCAGTTGGTTTTCCTTCTCCATTTCCATCGTAAACCGGATGGCTTCTAATGGCGTTGTTCAATAGCTGCTGTGCGACTGTAACTTGATTGCGTTTGATGATCACAAAGGTGTCGTCAACATATCGGACCCACAGTTTCGGATTAATGAGTGGGAGTACATCTCCCTCCAATTTCTGCATTACCATCTCCGCGATGAGTCCCGATATAGATGATTCCATTTGATCGCCTTTCAATTGTTCGTAGATGTTCCCGTTGAAAGAGAAGTAGGTTGACAGATACAACTGGAGTAGCTTGAATACGTTTTCGGCCGTTAGGTTCCCGATTGGTTGTTCACTGTTGTTCAGGTGTTCTGCGATGACTGTTGTTGCCATTTGTAAGTTGACAGACGTAAAGAGGGCAGTCACGTCGAAAGATATCATTGTTTCGTCATAATCGTTTCGCAGGGATTTAAGTATTTGTAGAAAGCAATGCCCCAATTTGATTGAATAATGTGACCAATTTATTGGATTACCCTGAGAATGCTTTACGTCACTTGAACGACGAAACGACCTACAAGTGCATTGACACCGATCCAACCTCACAGCTGACATACAAATAAACCGAACATTGAAACTACTTCGAGAAAATATGAAGCAAATCACGAGGGAGGCGGGCGAACGAATGAGAGCCTGTGACTCGAGCATCGCGCAGTTCTATGGACTCCCAAAGGTACACAAAGATGATGAACCGTTACGACCGATCGTGTCACTACAAGGAACACCCACCTACAATTTGGCGAAAGAAATGTGCAGACGCCTCAAAAATCTGGCCTGTGAATCACAATATTCCATTACTAATTCCCAGCAATTTCTACAAAAGCTCAAAGACCTGTGAATCGATGGTGTTGAAACATTGATATCTTTTTCTCCTTGACTTGCCGAACGTCCTCCTCGTGATGCTTACTGGGTGTTTCGGGATTATCCTGTTCCAGCGAATGGTTCGGCGGCAGTGTTCCTGGACGTGGTGGGTTTTCGCCTGGCAATCCTTCTCCCTATAAATAGCCACATATGTCCGTTCAAAAATACTGTGACTTGGCGGATGTGACTCGCGACTATATAAATTCACTGCCCCTTGTCTCTAGCTGAGTGGCATTGTAATTCACGGGCGCGTTTGGCCCCTGCTCCTATGCGGCTCTTTAGGCGTATGAACAACTCATTTTGTCACCGGCTCCCAACGTGTTGCGATACCCTCATATCGCCCTGCTGCCTTGTAGGTTGGATCCTTGATCGAAGGCTCGGGGTGGGTCCCCCCTAAGACAACCCACTAATTCGGCCTGGGCAACCGGGTAATATCTCGCCCACTGACGAACCATGGACTTACAACCACAACCATTCATCCGTTCTCTTGCTGCTACGATGCTATTCACTCATGTTACTGCGTCAACTTCACAAGCACACGCCACCATTTTACCTATCCTTCCCTTGTACCACTTACACTGGCTGGCTAGCCGAACAACCTCCTCGTGGTGCCAGCTGGATGGTTCGGGTTTAACCCGTTCCAGATAATAGTTCGGCGGCAGTGTTCCAGGACGTGGTGGGTTTTCGCCTGACAAGCGTTCTCCCTATAAAAGACCACAAAGGTCTGCTTAACAACACTGTGACGTGGCGGTCGTGGCTCGCCACAAAATAAAGTCATTGCCCCGTGGATATCTGGATAATCCTTTCCAACCCACGGACACCAATCTTCCACTCGCACATTGCTGACGATAGTAAACATTCAAGAATGGAACAGCACATTTTCGAGCGCAACCTACACAGCTACATAAACGCACACACAATTACATACTTACATACCCCCTGCACAAACAAGCACTGTTATGGCAAACATATCGGATTTTTGCACATTCTTGATCACGTATTGTTTTGTCAAAATGATCATGCCTGTAAAGGCGTGCCTCGCCTTGTAGAGAATAAAAGCTTTATTTATTTCTACCTGATTCCTCTATGGCGATCAACCCCACCTACACTGATGAACCTGTTCTCGTGACATCTGCCAACTCAAACACACAGTACTCAACGGAGAGCTGCCGGTCCCAAAATCTTTCATCTCCGCTCCTGCAACCCGGAACGCAGTTCAAAATTGTAGCCTTCAACCTACGCACATTACTGCAGATCGGTCAGCAAGCTGGACTTGCACGCATGCTAGAGACCTTTGGAATTGATATCTGCTACCTGACTGAAACACGATTGCAGGACTCTAACTCGGTCTACCAGGTGGTGTCACCGTTCCACCCACGCACCCGCTTCCACCTACGCCTTTCTGGTGACGCCGAATCTGCCGCATTTTGGCAAGCTAGCGTTGGAATCGCCCTCAGTGCTAGAGTCGAGACTGCTTTCATTGACTGGATTCCGATCAATAGCCGCCTTTGTGCGATGAGGCTCCATGGCTCTTGTAAAGTTTGCACACTTCGAGTCGAAAAGCGTGCTCTCTTCGTGATCTCTGCCTACGCGCCCACTGACTGTAGCTCGGACAACGTCAAAGACCAGTTCTACCAGAACCTTCATGAGCTGCTCCTAAGGGCTTCTAAAACAGACATCAATGCTTTGGCAGGTGACTTCAACGCGCGTGTCGGTCGTCTGCTGCAAGGCGAGCGCCACCTCGGCGGACCGCATGCATATGATGATGTTCGCTCAGACAATGGAGAGAGACTGCTCAGTCTGTGTGCAGATCATCAATCATTCCTCTCCAGCACCAGCTTTCGTCATCCTGGACGCCAGTACGCCACTTGGCGCCCCCCATCATCAACCCAGTGGTGGTCACAGATTGACCACATAGCTATGTCGTGGGTGGCGCGGCAACATACGCAACTGCCGATCATTTTGGTCAATATGCGTCGATAATGATCATGCACTGATTTGTGTGACCGTTTGCATGCGTTTCGATGGTTCGCCTAGGTCAAAACACACCCGACTGAACACCTACAAGTTGGAGGACCCAATGATGAAGAAAGAGTAGCAACAAAGACTTCGTGAAAATCTCGCTCTCTCTCACACTCTGGATGTTGATCAACACTGGTCAAGTCTACAACAAGCCTTGTTATCGACCGGTTTGTCAAGCTGTGGCCTCGCTCGCTCCACTCCCAAAAGCTGGATCTCAGGAAGATCCTCGGAATTGCTGGATCGTCGACGGGTGGTGCCTGCTGGTGCAGAGTAGAACGAACACCGCCGGTCTGTTACGCAACAGCTGAAAGCAAGCCTTCGCTCTGATCGTGAATCTTAGTGGTCAAAACAAGCTGATGAGATGGAAGCCGCTACATCAGCTGGAAACTTACATCGTCTATTTTACATCATCAGGGCCACTGGTTGCAATTTCCACGTTATCAGGCATACGAGTTGCGAATCAGACGGCACGAAGATCACCAACCTTCACAGGCGATTGCGTTGCTGGGCATAGCATTTCGTCTGGATGAACATTGGTCTACCTCTCTTCAAACTATTGGACAACAACTAACAGAACAACTTGACGCTGTAATGGAACGTCGGGCAACAAACGCTAGGACAAAGAAGCATACTGCACTTCTCGATAAGTTATC